>JAFIDM010012231.1:105435509-105453742 GCA_023159025.1 Thereuonema tuberculata
TTTTTTATTATATCGTATGTGTGTTGGCTATTTATTCACAGTGTAATTACTTTCCACGCGTTAAATTTTGTCTAATGTATCTTTTATTATTTGATGATGAGGAATATACCTCGAAACATCTCATGAATGGTTTTATAAAATTTATGTTTGAATTGTGGTGTGTATGGTCCTTGAATTATTTTATAATACACACGATGGACGGTAATTATCTCAAGGCGAATAGGACCATCGCTGAAGTCTTAAGTTTTGTACCTGGTGAGGATAGAAACATCGTCAGCGGATTCTTCAAATTACACAGTAAGTTAGCGGCTGCTACGGCTGCTAAGTTATTTAATCAAGCTTGCCATAAAAATGGAATTTACCCGATTAATTGCAGTGTTAAGGTTAACACGACGAACTATACTTGAACGTTTAAAGGACATCCTAAAAAAGTTAATTCTTGAAGAAAGAATTCACCAAAATAAGAACAAAATAAACTGGTTATCTACAAAAATCAAATATGAGGCAGATAGAATTTTTCAGCTTATTAACAATGAGTTGTATCTATTAGTAATTGAAACGTCAGCTAAGTTTGGACATGATACCTTCTATAAAATCCTTTATTGCTCTAAGTTGGCAGAACTGAGTATCAAAAAATGGACTCCAGAGATGCAATTTTGTAATCAAGAAAATCGTAGGTTTATTAATGATAGTTCTTTTAATTTCAACTCCGATCAAGAAATGCTATTGAATTGAATAAGAGTTTGAAATTTAACATAGGAAGGGAAAGAAGCAATATTAGTCATATAGCCTCATGGATAGAATCGCAAGTTAGATTTGTGGATAATAAGGAAACCAGAAAGGATATAAGAAAAAAGATGGGAAGGGAATTAAGTAAACTAAAGCATAAGAAGTTTGCCAAATGTGCTCTAAATCCCAGCGAGGGGGTAGCATTGTGGCTTGTCGCAACACATCAATTATGGAAATATCAAAAATTTTGGTGCAAGAGTTAAACAAATTAGATTACAAATCTAAGTTTTGTGTTAACAATAATATATGCTTTATTAATGAACTTAAAAAGATTAAACTAAAAGAGGACTATTGTCCTCCCAATGAATGATGGCCGCCCTGTTTTTGTGAGATCTGCGCATGTATCATCGATTAGTCTGGTCAGGCACGTCCGTCTGATTTAATGAAAGACGCCGCCATTGTGCTAATCGCTTGTTACTTTGCAGAAGAGCATTGTATTTATAAATAATATATATTTATTTATTTATATAAATACTTATTGTTAGCAACTGGTATTGAAATAACGCTAAATAGTCGAGAGAAGTTTTAATTTGGCGTTATCAACATGTCTTTCTCAGTGAAAACAGACTACGTCATCCATTGTGACAGGAAAACATAATTGATCAGCTACCGGAAGGGCTGCGCAGTTCAAACTTCCGCCGGTCATCTTTCATTTTGAGGACAATAATACATGGTATCTTTCGATGTTGTGAGTTTATACACTTCGTTATCGTTTCCTTTAATAGGATAAGGATAAGGATAAGGATATAAGAGGGTCAGCTAACAGCCGTTATTCACTCAGACCTCATACATGGGTCCATTGTGTACCCTCATAAAACATTGTTTAAATCAATGATTCTTCTTCAACGTGAGATTGAGTTTCCGTGGTCATGAAGAGTCCTGTAGATTTACAGTATAACAAGATGACCTTAACTTTTTGCGTGGAGATATAATCAGTGGTAATGCGAATTTTACCAAAAATCTCCCATCTGTTCCTAGCTAAAGCTGGGCAGTGGCATAGAATGTGTTCAGGAGTTTCCTGATCCATTCCACATTTCCTACATACGTTACTTTGAGAAATACCAAGTATGTGTAGGTGTCTATTTAGAGTACAGTGTCCTGTAAGAACTCCTGTAATCATTTTGCAATGTTTCCTATCTAAATTTAGGATTGACGTTGCAAAGCAGTGGTCAGGCCTTTTAATAAACAACTTGGCCTGCCTCATACCATGCGAGGCAATCCAATGCTTATGGAACTGTTTTTCCAAGACAGCTCCCAGTAATTGTTTGCCTAGATCAAATGAGAAACCTAAAAAGGGTTCCGGGCCAATAGGAGTCAAAGATGAGCCCCTTCTGGCTAGCAGGTCCGCTTTCTCATTTCCATCAATACCTGAATGCCCAGGAACCCAATACAAATAGACCATATTTGTACTGGCTAGGCAGGATAAGGTCCTCCTACATTCAGCAACAAGCTGAGAGGTGCAAGAGGAACTGCTCAGGGCATGTAAGGCAGCTTGACTATCTGAGCAGATATAAATAGTCCTATTGGCATAGTGACGGTTGAGGTTTTCATATGCGCAAAAGAGAATGGCATATACCTCAGCCTGAAATACAGTGCAATAAATCCCTAGGGCTTGGAAAAAACTAGCCCTTGGTCTTAGCCCGTATATACCGGCTCCCGTCTTGTTTCCAATCCTGGATCCATCCGTGAACCAGACAATACTCCAGGAGGGGAGAAGATCATGTCCCTTAGCAAGCCATTCCTCTCTACAAGGAAAGTGTATGGCAAAGTTAGGTATCATGTTAAAGCTAGAACTCAGAGTAGTTCTGAGAGAGAGCATTGGACATAAGTTCTGTGCTTCCCTCCAGATACTGGAATGTTGTGAGGTGTTATTACACCATTTGCCTTGATTAACCAGCCTAAAGGCGGTTTTTCTGGCTTGATGCTCTATAAAGAGGTAAAGAGGAGGCAAATCCAAGATTGCCTCCAAGGCGGCAGTAGGTGTCGTCCTTAAACATCTGGTGATTCCTAGACAGGCTAGACGTTGAACTCTACTTAGGAGCGTCCTAACCGTCTTCAGCCTTGTTCTAGTCCACCATACAATAGCTGCGTAGCTCAACGCGGTTCTAACCAGGGTCACATAAAGCCAATAGATAACCTTTGGCTTTAGACCCCAGGAGCAGCCGAAAGTCCTTCTGCACATCCAAAAGGTGGCAATAGAGTTCTTGATCTTCATATCAAGATGTTCTTTCCAAGTCAACTTGGAGTCAAGAATTACTCCAAGATATTTAACGCTTTTGGAGAGATCGATTTGTTTATTGAATAGGTTTAAAGTTAAAACTTTCCCTATCTTTCGTTTCCTAGTAAAGTTTACAACGGTAGCTTTGCTAGGATTGACCTTAAGATCAATACTGCGGCACCAGGCCTGTACACAGTTAAGAGCCCTTTGCATGAGCTCAAAAACTGTACCAGGATCTAGACCACAAATAAGGATAGCAAGGTCATCAGCATATGCTTGAGAGTAGAAACCAAGTTCCTGTAGTTCCTCAAGAAGGGAGTCCATTACAAGACACCAAAGAAGTGGTGAGATAACCCCCCCCTGAGGACATCCTCTCATAGCCTTAGTTGAGATAGTGTTGCCGGAAAGGTGTACACATATGGTGCGGGTTGACAGCATGTTTCTAATCCATCTAATAATGGATGGGTCGATACCATGCTGTTCGGCTGCATAACAAATGGAGTCATAAGATGTATGATCAAATGCTCCTTCTATATCTAGAAAGGCGCCAAGGGCCATCTGCCCATGGGACAGAGAACATTCTATCCTATGTACCAGATGGTGTAAGGCTGTTTCCGTAGAAAGTCCTTTCTGATAGGCATATTGCCTACTATGAAGTGGATGTTTTAAAAGAACTACATCCCTTAAGTATCTGTCAACCAATCTTTCCAAAGTCTTCAAAAGAAAGGAGGAGAGACTGATTGGTCTGAAGGATTTGGCAGAGGTATAATCAATCCTTCCTGCCTTTGGAATAAAAACAACTCTTGTCTTCCTCCAGTTCATAGGAATATAACCCAGTGCCAGACAAGAGCGATAAATATTTACAAGGGGAGGTGCAATAATTTCCATTCCGTTAATAAGAAGGGCTGGAAAAATTTCATCCTCTCCTGCTGTTTTGAAGGGTTTAAAGCTAGCAATAGCTAGTGTAACCTTTTCATATGTGACAAGTCTTTTGGCAAGAGTAAAGTCCTTGCCTAAGGTTGTTGGTTGAGAAGAGATCTCAAAATCTCTTAAGTCTGGGAAGTGAAACTCCAGTAGGTGTCTAAAAGCCTCTTCCTCAGAAGATGCAAAGTCCCCATTAGGCAGTAACAACGATCCCAGCTTTGTTTCCGAACTTTTGGATAGAGCCTTGGTGAGCCTTGTGGCTACAGGCAAGGTACCTATGTTATCACAAAAGGCTCTCCAGGATGTTCTTTTCGAATGCTTAATGGCACGTTTATATTTTCTTTGAGATTCTTTATAGGAATCCCAGGCTTGCTTGGTACCCGTGACCTTTGCTTTATTTAGCAGTTTTCGGGTCTTTGTCCGGAGTCTATCTAGAAAAGGATTCCACCAGGTCACATTGTTCCTTCGTTTTCCACGAAGTGGACAGTTTTGCTGATAGGCAGAGATGAGTGCATTTGTAAGAAAACAAACCGAGTTTTCTATGCCAAACTTATCTCGATATAATGCAGGAAAACCTGCCATACTACTTTTGAGATCCTCCTTATAGAAATCCCAATTCGTGAGTCTTGGGTTTCTAAAAAGATCTTCACTGAGCACCTCCGCGCTCAAAGAAAAGAGAATGTGTCGGTGATCCGACAGGGAGACCTCTTGAGAGACCCTCCAATTGCATACTTCAGTTCTAAGAACTGTAGAGGCAAGGGTAAGATCCAAAACTTCCTCCCTATAAGGGGTAGAGAAGGTAGGAACTGAACCAACATTTACGATGTCCAGATTGGTAGTCGAGAGGAACTCCAGCAAAGCCTCCCCTCTGGTATTGATGTCGCTACTTCCCCACACAGTATGGTGGGAGTTTGCGTCACATCCCAAAAGGAGTGGCAGTCCAGAGTTCATGCAGTAAGAAACCAGTTTCCTTACCTCCAAAGGAGGTGTATCGGAATTAGGTTCATTTGCAAAGTAGGCGGAAGCAATGACTATGTCGCTTCTGTTATTTCTTGGGGATCTGATTGCAACCAGATCCCTGGTACAAAATTCTGAGAGAAGGAAAACGTTCCTGTGCTTTGTGAAAATACAGGCACGTGGAGTAGTCTGTGAGCAAAAGAGCAAAGATCCTCCACATCCTCCCAGTCCTCTGACTTTGTCCTTATAAATCCAAGGTTCTTGGATAAGGACGAAGTCCAAATCAAGCTCTGTGATTCTTTTACAAAGTACCGCAGTAGCCGCTATACAGTGCTGTAAATTAATCTGTAAAAAAGAAAAAGACATAAATTAGCACATTTACTAGGTTAATAAAGAAAAGTAAAACAAAACTTACCTAGTTGGAGACCTCCATTTTTTCAGGTTTAGGAGGAGATCCTTCCCTGACAGTGGCGTCTTCTTCTGTGGCCTCTAAAGAAGTCCCTTTTCCTAAGAATTTAGGTGTCTCCTTTAGAGTCACTTCGCAACATCTAGGTTTATACTTGGCCGAAAGTTAATCTTTGCCAGTTCTTTGATTGAGTCCTCATCTAGTCCAATGACTAGCCTGAGTCCATGCTTCTCTTTCTTGGTTTCCAAGATTCTCCAAGTAGAGGCTTTTAGACCAGAATTCTGCCTTTCAAGCAGGTAGGTCGCCTCACTTGGATTAGTAATCTTGCCTGGGATCCAGAGCATAGCCCTGGTCAAACGGGGTATATTTGCAGCTTCCATAGCGGAAAGTGCAACCCCTTCCCAGATTCTCATGTTAGGTACTGTACTTATGAGCCAGTCCTTACTAAAGTGGTTGTCTGCAGTTACAAAAATAAATTCTGCCCTGCGTTTGGTGCCTCTAAAGCGAGGAACTTGTCCTCCTTCTGGGATTTGGTGAATCAGTCGTCCCACCGCGTAGGATAACTCCATCTGCTCTTCTTCCGTAAAGTTCTCAGATTTATTTGATTTACGGATTGCTACTTGAAGAGCAGGGTCTGCAGCTACTGCTTCAGCATAGCTGCTTGTACCGGGATTTCCAGATTGGTGTTCCCGTTGCCTTTTAGGTAGAGATCCTGCATTAGGTGGTGTGTTTCCTTGGGATCTGTCACGCTTAATGCCAGACCCCTTGGTCCCACTTGAGGGTGCAGCAGTCCCCGATGCTCCGTGGGAGGGCATGTTGGCAGCCCTTCCTGGTTGTCCAGTTGGGGCATGACCTCCACGTCCCTTCCCACGTGCACCGGTTGTGCCAGCTCCCCTCCCTGCAGTTTTACTGGTGGCGGCCAAAGCAGCTGCTTTGGCCCTCTTCCTCTTTTTTCTTTCTGCACCACTAAGTCTGGCGCGTTTTACAGCTTCCTGTATTCTCTCGGTAAGTTCCCTTGAAGGTTCCTTACCGGAGTCAGAACTTTGTAGATTCGGAGGTTTCAGCATAAGCCGTCCCTCTTCCTCTACAGTTTCGGGGAAGCTAGCTTCCTCGTTTTTGCCCTGGATAGGGATGTTTTTGGAGTTCTCTTCAGAGGAGTCCTCCATGTTATTTGGTTTAGTTATATCCATACACGAGTGAATAAAAGGGGGAAATAAACAGTCACCCTGCGTAATGCCCCCATGCGCAGGGAAAGCCCTTTTTTTTATTTACTCTAGGATTCGGACCTGGTTTCCCAGAGGCACCGTTCAAGACACTTTTAACCCCAGTGCCATACATCCATCGGCACGGTTCGCGTGACACCTTAGATTGGGGGGGAGTCTGTTTCGGGGTGCAACGCACTGCCTCGCCTCCCACAGTGTCCTCGGACCCAGTGAAGACGAGGATTTCCACTATCCACCACCCGTGGACCCGCCAGGTAGCTGACCTCCCAAAGCTCCCGGGTGCAAACTATCACCCGGCTCCTGGTTCCTTTAATAGAAAAAGCTATTAAGATTTATTTATGAATAAATTCATTGGCTTATTCTTTCCTATTCTTGGAAAGGTTAACATAAAAATTGCGTATAAGGCTAAAAATACATTAAATAACGCCATCAGTGGTAATAAAACACAAACAGACAATTTGGATAAATTTTATGTGGTTTATGGCATTGGATGCGAAAATGGGGACACAGAATGTAGGTACTTAGGAGAGACGAAAAGAAGAACATGTACCCGGATGAAGGAGCACGAAAGGGCGATAAACCAAAGAAATTTGCAGTATCTTACAGCCATCCATAAAAGAAACACGGGACATAAAAATTCTAACAGATAAACATATTATATAGGCACAAGAAAAGAACGATTATTTAAGGAAATTTTGTGAATCAATTATTATCAGAACACATCATTGTTAAAACACGGAAGTATCAATACAAAATGCATTAGAGTATGACCTTAGTTGAATGAAATTGTTATCTATAAAATGAATGATGTAGTATTGTTAGATTAGATGTTGCCGATGTTCCTATTTCTGTTTTAATTATATTTTGTATTTTTCGGGGCCGTTATAAGGCCTATTGTATCTTTTATTATCTAATGATGAGGTATATACCTCGAAACATGTCATGAATGGTTTTATAAAATTTGTTTGAATTGTGGTGTGTATGGTCTTTGAATTATTTTATAATACACACGATGGACGGTAAAGATTGTTAACGTTTTATGAATGTAATATTATTGGAAAGAAAGTATGTTATGTGTATGTCACATTGTTATTAATTTGTTGGAAAGAAGGTATGTCAAGTCATTGTTAATTTTGAAAAATGTAGGGAAGTTTATTCTTTTCATGTATTTTTCGTTTTTTTTTTTTTTAATATTTATTAAATATACCTTGAGGAAATCCTTGGATTATAAGGAAGAAATATCGGTAAAGATGTTGTTTGGTGATTTATTTATTTAATATAAGATTATTATGTATTTATTACATTTATTATATTTATTTGCGTTTATTATGTTGATGCTTACTATTAAAACTTCTAAAAGACAGGAGATCAGAAAGAAATACGGTATAGAAGCAAATTGCTCTTATTCTACATTACAATAATATTTGGAAGTTTTTGTTTAGTATAGATTAACTAGTTAACAAAATTACTAGAGACAGTATAACCAAGATTAGTCGCTCCAAAACATTTTGCATTTATCAAAGACACAAACAAACATGCTAATATAGTAATGATATATCTGATCATAATATTATTATTATTAATACTCAAATGATTAAAAATAATAAAACAAATAATCATAAATATAAAACAGAAAAACAAAATACTTTAATGAAACCATGTTTTACAATAAGATTATGACTGCAGTGAATAAAAACACTATTAGGAGTGTTAAGCCATACTAGCTAACCCTAAAACAGGAAATTATTGAGAATATGATTTGAAACATTTGGTGGTCGAATACAAATAAAACAGTATATATTTTGCTGCTGTAATTGATGTAGTAAAAAAAAAATTAGCTATATAAATTACAGCAGCAAAGTGTGTATTGTTTTTTTGGACACGGCCAGCAAACCTTGCAAACCATTTTCACAATAATTTGCTCATTGAGGGTTAGGCTAGTATGGCCTAAAACCCATCATATAATGAGAGTCCAAATGTAATACTTAATAAATTCTATAAATTAAGAAATAAGATACATAAAAGTGTATATAAGAAAAAAAGAAACTGGGTCAATAATTAAAAAAAAAATTATGCTTATTTTGAAAAAAAATTATAATAAAAATAGGAATTATTGGAAATTCATAAATTTACTTTAAATGGAAACAAAAAAAAAAAAAAAAAAATAGATTGAACATATAAGTAAAAAAGGAATAAAAAATACACTAAGTAGCTTTGGCAAAATAATTATTATCAACATATAACAATAAAAATTAGCATAAAAACGAACACATTTAAAAGATTCAGTGAACTATTTTTGGAAATTTCGCACTGGGAAACCAAGATAGACTGTTTCGAGGTGCACACATCTCATCCGTTGGATTCTCCCAGTACTCATAGTTCATTGAAATCCAAAGAAAGATAAACAAAAAACAAGATTAAACAAAACAATGGCCCATGAGTTAAATAAACATCAAACAACAAATTAAGGAGACAAACGGGCAATAAATTAATCTCCGCTAGCAGGTCGCTTAGCTTGAGAAAGATTAATTTTTAACATAAGACATACACATAACGGCAAAGTTGAACGTGGATGATACAAATATAACAAGAAAAATATGCATAAAAAAGATTTATTTTGTATGTCCATTTGATTTTCAGTATTCGAATGCAATCCCAGAATTCAAAACCTTGTATTCTATTAAGGAGATTTTTTTTAAGGATCCATATGTTTCACCTCCATACAAAAAGACAGACCACACATATCATCCTAAGTTTAAATTCTATTTTAATTTTCCCGTCGCAAAATATGCATTTAAGATTGCTGAATGCAGACTTAGCTTGGTTGATTCTTGATTTTATTTCTGTTTCACTTCTGCTATCGAAAATCCGAGATATTTGAATTTATCAATGTTTTCAATTAATTAGTTTTTAATTTTAAATTATGGTTTTAATTCTTTAATTTTTGCTTACAATCGTCCATTTAGTTTTTTTAATATCGTTTTTCATTCTATATCACTTGCTTACCTTATCAGTAGCCTCAATGATTTCTTGGAGTTCCGAAAATGATGAGACCATGCATACTAAATCGTCAGCATAAGTTAGATTGTTACCATATCCACTGATGTTCCTACTGATTTTAAAGCCTTGTCTATTGCTGATACTGTTATTCATTATTTTTTTTCTGTGTATTTTAAATAGTTTTAGTAATAGGATACGTCCAAGCCTAACAACTCTGTAAATATTGCACTGATTTGTGTAATGGTCCTTAATTCGTAGGATACTGTTTGATCCCAATCGAGATTTTGTATAATCTGCAAATCCTAATTATTTAGGCTACATTTTTTACAATATTCTTATTAATTTTGTGTGCTCAACTTTGTCTATGAAGTCTATTAGTCTATGAAGCAGGTATAGAGGAAAGGAGGTAGTTTTAAAATACCATTTTGTTTGGGTAGATATTCATGGGGTGAAATAATTACTTTTAATGCAAATTTACTGGAAATTAGCCGAATGCTAAAAATAATACTAACTGTAGAAGTTCTTCAGATGTACAGTTTGAATACAATTATTAAAAAACATAAACAACAAAAAAGATAGTGTTATGGAATAGTGATGGGGATGTGGAATACCATAAACTATGCTGTAAATTGCACTTTCTTGCACAAAAGTCACAAACGTATTGCTCTGTTTCACACTCAGCACATACGAAATATTGTAGTTCTTGATACACCACACTCTTTTGTAGCTTTCAAGTATCCCATTTTTTTCTCGCTAACTAACTTGATAGTTTTTCTCATTTGTGTTGGATCCCACTTCTTTCGTTGTCTTTGATCTCGTGGCTCGGGTTTACTTTGACTTGTATTATCTTGGTTGTGGAAAGATGTTCGAAATTAAGATAAAGAATCCTTCGTGCCCTTTTATTTTCAATAATCAGAAATACTTTTCTATGCAGCTATAACTAATGACAAAATAGTGTATAGGTGTTACTTAAAATACTAACCACAAGTTGAGAGACGAAATGTATTAGCAATGCAGTTATCCAAAGATGGGAAGGGGATCTGGAATATCTCGGAACTGAACTAGTCCATAACTCCCTTCCACTTATAAGATAAGTTTGCATATCGGTTACATGCACATTTCGTCACCAATATTATTATCATTTGAAAGCCTTATTTAATAACTTCAAGTTGCGCTAGACACACAAAAATAATAACCAACATACTTATAAGAAATTAGTAATGAAACGAAACCTGTAAAAATTTATGCTTCCTGTGATAAAAAATTTCAGCTCCTAAACAACTCAACCAACTCTAACAATGTTGACATTTTATTACGTCAAAGGAGAACGTAAAGAATTAGTTTTCCGTAGCCTCCAGAATGCAGCTCATACAAGAGAAGATATTGTAGGTTTCCATAACCCCCCCCCCCATTCAATAACTATCCCCTTTCTTCTCTATATACATTTCCCATATCTATGGCTCCTTCTGTTAATATTTTTATTGCAAAGATGGCTTCTCTAGTTCTTAGTTCAGGCTTAAAACCCAATTGGCTGCTCTCTATCTGTGAGTCTATGCGATTTTGGGATTCGTAAATTGATTATTTTAAGTAGAAGCTTTAATGTGTGGCTCAACAAGCTTATGTTTCTGAATTGTTTACAATCTTTAACATTATGTTATAGTTATGAAAATGGATTCTGTCAAATCAGCTGGTCTGTTGCCTTCCCTATAAATTTTATTAAGTAGCTCTAATAGCCTTTTTTTTTTAGGTTTCACCTAAATGTTTAAGAAGATAAATTGAAATCTTATCTTCATCAGTAGCTTTTCCACTTTTCAGATTTTTTAGGGCCTTTTCCATTTCGAACATAAGAATTGGGGATATTTCTTCTCCTTCTGGAGGGGTTTTTTCATTTTTATTTTTATCCTGAAATATTTCCTCTGTGTATTTGATCATTTGTGTTTTATTTCTTCAGTATTACAACAAATTTCCCCTGTTTTTGATCCAATATTATACAAGCTTGTTTTTAATTCTTTCATTGTTTCTTTTATTACTTTTGAATTATGTTTTTTGTCATTTTTCATTAAACCATACTTCTTTAGCAGCTTAAGATTTCATTCTTTCGATTCTTGATCATTTTTCTCTCCCAATCCAAAACAACCAACTGTCTCATCTTTTTGTTCACTCCCCACCATTGCATTAAAGTCTCCTATAATGATAAGTAAGTCTCCAGTCTTCTTTAGATTTTAGAGCATCGTCAAGTTCTTGATAAAAGGTCTCGATCTCATCTTCTTCAGCTGCATCGGTAGGTGCCTCTACTTGGATAATGCTTATAGGGATTGAGAATGTGCTAAGTCTGTTAAATAAAATTCTATCTATTTTAATAAAATTCTATTTGGAACAATACCATCTATTGAATTCGCTCATTTCTTTTTTATGAGTAGACCAACACCTTTTTCTTGTTTGGCCCTCCACAATTTATAAAACTCTACTCTTCATTTATTATTCCGTTGTATGCCCATCAGCTTTCACAGATTCCGAGCACATCAGGATCAAGTCTTTTTGATTCTTGTACGATGTTACCTAATTTTCTTGCTACGGGTAAAGGGTTCTAACGCCATGATTGAATTGTCAAAACTATTCTATATAACAAAACTTCCTGTATCTTCATCTAGTTGATATCTTACTACAAATCATATACTTGATGACGTTATAAATATTTCTGGGTCAATTAATATTATAAAGTCTTTGGAAATGTCGTAGTTAAAAAAAATTTCCAACCAAAACCAGATTCAAAATGCTATATTTCTTCCCTTTTCAGATGCAATGGAAGTGGGGGGGGGGGCGGGGGGGTAAGACCCTTGTTACAAATTTATAAAATTAATTATTTAAATTCTTATAAGCATTTTTTTTTACTTGAAAGATCAATATGTGAAAATATTAACAAAAACGAGAGGGGTGGGGCGATAAAATTTTCAAACATATTAAACTTCTTCGTTTTTGTTAATATTTCTCTATTTTATATTAATGATTAATGATTTACTATTATTGGTTCAATAATCTTGATAGTTTTTCTCCTTAACAGGCATACTTCTAAATAACGAGATGTTTGATTACAGTCTGATGCCTTAACTTCAAAACGTCTACAAGTCATAGCATTACCTTTTCCATTTTTCATTTATCGATGCATTTGTACTGCACTGACATCGTGTTATATGTGCGTAACTGATGGAAATGAAGAATATGTAACACAAAGCACGAAAAGTGAAAACCGAACTGCGTTTGTAAACAAACTGACGATAGGGCGCCATTAGTTCCAAAGCATAACGGGCGCGGCGGTACCATCACGCTGTTAAAGAGCACGAAGTCTTTAATCTATGTTAAAGATCCTTAACCCGCAACTTCGGGGAATGGTGGCAATTGAAAATGTCCTTAAGTCCGAAGCGCCGTAACTCGGGTACTCATAAGGAAAATGATTAAAATTTAAGCAACGCTGCAACGTTTCCGAGTACTGTAGATCATTGTTTGAATTTTAATTAGTTAATTACTTCTCAAATAGTTTGGAGAATTTTAGAGCAAGCTTTTACCAACAATTGGTTATCGGTTTTGATACAACAAAACAAAACAATGAATTCCTAGGTGTTTTAGTGATTAATCTTAATGTGACCAATCTTAAAGCAATGATGCTTTGTAGTTTATTGTTCGCTTATTTAAAAAACAAATATTCTATAACGATGATAGTCTCTGGGAAGTTATAAAATGCTTGGAAAAAATAAAAAGTGAATGCGAGGAAAATTCGCAAGGAAGGATGATATTTCTTTTCCCCTATAATAAATTTTATTATTAGTAACTTTTTTTCTCAGTTATATAATTAAAATTGACTTTGAAGAATGGATAATTATAAATGAAAGGAAATTTAACGTGCCAGAATAATTCAAATCAGTTAGCAAAATAAGGCAAAAGCTAAAAGGATAAATGCATAATTATACTAGTTAAGTTTTGGCTAAGACTTAATATATGCCACATTATTGATTTTTGACTTAACTTTATGATTAAGTATGATTTTCTTTGCTTCTCTGTATGTGTAGGGTAATCTGGATATTTTTAAATACATGTGGTTTTAACACGACAAGTGCCAATATACTCAGCAATGAGATGAGGGATTATCTATATAAAACTTTTGGGGACCGATAAATAGACCCCGTCACTAAAAGATTTAACATGTATCGGTTCATCCTCTGGGACACTTGAAGAATCTCGTGCAAGAGACTTTCAACCTTGTCACAAGAATCGCTATCGCCGCTGCCACTGGTCGTATACGTGATATAGAGAGGGATATGTTTTTGTTCATTTTTTGATTTAATCACGTTATTGGTTATGCACGATTCTGCCTTTGCAAATTACTTCAATATACAGTCGGACCTCGATATAAGGTCACCCCTTGGGACCTCGCAAAAGTGACCTTATAACCGATTCATAAGCATTTGTCAATAAATAAGCATTATATAAATACAGTATAATTCTTTGTAAAACTTAATACGTACAAAAATATCAGCTTATTAGATTATAATTTTTTAATTTAGTTGAACCAATTAAAGTTAATGGAATCAGAAAAAAATTATTTAAAAAAATTTTACTTCCGAATAAAGTTATATAGAAATAGTACTAGTATGCTCAAGCAAAGTACTGATGTACAACTGACCTTACTTAAAATAATCCATAATACAGGATTATCACGATTTTGGTTTCATCTTTTGTACAATGTTTTCTAAGTTTTTTAGTTTCTGAAAATGTTCTTCGGCTCCCACACGCTCTGAGAGCTTTAATGCTCTGAGCGCTTTTGCTTGTGTCGCCGCTTCACTTTCAGTATCACTGTCGTTATCCTCATTTTCTAATGCATTGGAATCTAAAACTTGCGAAACAATTTCGAAAATCGAAGCTTGAGAAGCGGTAGCAATTTCATCATCAATTCTCACGTATTTACTGTCCCCTTCTGTAGCACAGTCGGATTTATGAGATCTTGTATTAACATAGCTCAAGGATTATCGCCTTCATCATCTTCATCAGTTATTTCATCCACACTATTTGTAGAAAATTGAAAACCAGCATGTTGAAAGCAATTTGAAATGCATGTGTTTGACACCAATCTCCAACTTTTATGAATATAAAAAATTGCATCTAATACAAACATGTGATTTTTTTTTTCTTATCAATTGCTGAAATCAAGTCTTTCAGAAGGAGCTTTCTGTAGTTCATTTTCAAGTTTTGAAGGACTCCCTGATCCAAAGGTTGCAAAACACTGGTAACATTTGGGGGTAAGAAAACGAGCTCAATTGATTTCAACTGAGGTATGTTCATATGAGCAGGGCCATTGTCTACGATGAAAACAAATTTTCTTTTATTTCTCAAAACGTGTCTATCGAAACGCAGTATAGTTTTCTCAAATATGTTAGTATTCATCCATGCTTTTTTGTTTGCATCATAATCCAAAGGTAAAGACATAACGTTTTTAAAGCAATGTGGTTTTTGAAATTTTCCTATAACTAGCGCTCTCAGTTTTTCACAGCGATCCATATTAGCTCCTAAAAAAAAGTCAGTCTTTCTTTACTTTCCCCCCCATACATTTTTCTTTCTTGAAAGTAAGAGTTTTGTCGTGAAAAGAAAGAAAGAAAAGATTGAAAAGAATTGAATCAGTGTGGCACTGAAATCACAGACAAAAATGACCTTATATGCGATTAAGACTTGGCCATATATCCGATAATCCATATCATAGAATTCCTATTCAGTGAGCCGGGACTTTAGAAAAGTTACCTTATATGCGGGTTGACCTTATATCGAGGTCTGACTGTATTATCAAACGTAAATTTGTTTCATTTTTTTTTCTTTTTTAGTTATTTATCAATTACTTATTTTTTTTCTAAGTTGGAGGAGATAAGAAATGAAAAGATTTAGAAATCGAAGACCAGCGTCTCTAAGTAAAGAAGCAGTCCCTGTATTGTAGGCACAATTACGAGATCCTAAAGAAATATTTGCACATTAATACAATAGATAGGATTAGAGCACATTAACTGTAAAATAGCACTATTGGAATAAACCAAATTCTGCGACGATATTTCATTGGTTTCTAAATTTTTGGTAGAATTCGAACGAAAATGAATTCAAAAATAGATTGTGACAACGCATTATTATTATTATTATTATTATTATTATTATTATTATTATTAAGATTAAGCAAATCTTCAATAAGTTTATACCTGAATCCAGTCAAATTAGACAAAAAAAATCGGAAGTAATTCGAACATGTCTGATTTTTTGCAAAAATTCAAGATTTGTGATTTAAAATAATTTAACGTTTGGAACATCTCTATAAATAAAATAAAAGCCACCACACTGGATAAAATTCAAATAAATTATATTAAAACATAAAACATAAACGCTTTTAATCTGAATCAGCAGGGATCTTTTTCCAGTGTAAAAAACCTGCTGGTTCAGATTGAAAGTGTTTGTGTTTTATTTTTAATATAATTTATTTTAATTTTATCCAATGTGATGGCGTTTATTTCATTTATGTGTGATTTAACACACTAAACATTTCTCATAGTTTCAATCTAGTTCAGCCATCATCTTGAAAAAAAAAACAGCTTTTTGCAGATTTCTCCCGAACCGTTGCATGGATATGCACAATTCTAATTTAAGTAGAGCATTTTCTGTAAGTAGGGTCGTATATAGGTTTGCGTAGAAAAAATACTGAAAAATGAATCAATTAGAAATAATCAATCAAATGCGCTTCAAATTGGCCTGAGGGTTTTTTTCTTGCTTCAATCATTAGTACAGTAGAAGTCCCGATTATCCGAGCTAATGTGGACCAAGACTAACTCGGATAACCGAAAAACTCGGCTAAAGCGAAAATTGTAAATAAAATAAATCGTATTAAATAAATATTTTAACAAATACAAAAGTTATACAGATACACCACATGCAATTCATATTTTTATGATAATTAAAGAGTTCTTTTACTTAAAAAACCTTAATTGTTTTTTGTTTTTTACGTTACTTTGGCGTTTTTCTGCAGCATTGTTTCGCCATTTTTTTAAGGATAACAAAGTACTGGTGTCACTTCTTCTTGTTGTTCTATATATTCAATAGCACTTTCGATAGCTTTTAGTTCATTTGTGTGGGAGATTTTCATATGTCGATTTTCATCGTATTTCAATTTTTTTCGGTAATTTTAAAAATTGAAAATGTAGAACCAAAAAAAAACAAAAATCCTAGAAATATTTGATAGCTCGTTTAAAGCGGAAACTCGGATAATCAGGGCTCGGATAATCGGGGTTTTACTGTAGTTCTTTAGTTTCTATCAGACAGCTTGAATTGACAGGTTATTGAACCACTGGCTTGAACTTTTCAGAAACAAGTTCTTATTTTGCTAATAAGAAAACTTAATTTGAGAAAACATTAAACGAATTAACTAATTAACAAAAATATTGTATTGCACAGTTTCTCATCGCTATTGATTAAATTTTATATTTGGAAACTGATTAGAATCTTAGAGAACTTATTGCTCTGTTGATTTTTAAAGTTTACACAATGCTTTGGGAGATCTATAAAAAAAAAAAAGCTGTTTTGGAACCATTTTCTCAAGATGGCGACGAGAGCTCAAATTAAAATTTACCAACTAACAGAGAGGTGTTTGGAACTTAATACAATTTTATTTTTCTTAGGGTGGTGTGCACCAAGCTTTCGTTAACTTTGATGGTTGTCAAGTCTACCATCAACTGGCATTTTCCGTGCAGCAATGTTCATTAGGGGTTTAAGGGGAGGGTAAAGGCTCCTAAAGGCGTATTTTTCGATATTCGAAAAACTTTCTTAATAACTTTCTATATCTCGAACACTACTGCAAACAAAAATCGCTGATCAGTCGTTAAATCGCTGATGAGTCGTCAAATTGTAGCAGCTGTTAAACCTCTAACGAACGTTGTTACAGACTTTTATCGTAGCTATCTGTAACAAAAATGATCTTTAAATTAAAAATTGCCTACCTTATATAAGCACGAGTGATGGGTTTTATCACCATTTTAACTTGTTCTTTTTTTAATCGACACATCACTCGTGCTTATATAAGGTAGGCAATTTTTAATTTGTATTCAGCATGGTTTTCAGCAAAAATGATCTTTATTCGAATTATTTATGCAATCGTCAGAAAGTTGGTTAATTTCACTGATGTACAAGCCTACTACAAATATCTTAGCATATTTTATAATAGTAAAATAAAAAGATATTTGAAATTAATGATTAGTAAATATTAAATAAATATGATAATTACTGATCAAAGAATACAAAATCAAAGAGGAGTTAAAAACAGCTTAGAAAGAAGTTTATGGAAGAGAATTTTTTTTTTTTTTTTTTTTTTTTATAGTAGAAAACTTTTAAGATTTATAAGCCCACGTGTAATAGTATAAAATATCTAATATTATAGTATCACATGTAGGCCTTAAATTTATGTTTCCATGAATAATTACTCGCATATCAATTGCTTTTGACTCTTGATTCTCATTTCCCAGCAGTTTTCACTTGGGCTACAGTTTTTTCCTGTAATTATTTTATTGTCGGATAGAAAGCAATTACACGTAATAAATTGTTGTCGCCTGCTAACTAATAATGCTTCAGGCTATTTTTGCAGGTCAGTTCCGGAATTAATGATAACATGGAATGAATGTGATTGTGTTTGAGTTACCACATG
>JAFIDM010012231.1:105459250-105483774 GCA_023159025.1 Thereuonema tuberculata
TGTTTTTGTCCCATTTAAAATATGCTTTCTGTTTGTTTGTATATCTTAATTTTGGCTAATATTCATCACAAAAATGGCTGCTAAGAAATTGCAAAAAAATATTAGCTTATTGTGAGTTATTTATAAAATCTAGATCTATACTATTATTGATTTTTTTTAATAGACCTAATTAAATGCTACAATTCTTTCATACATGGTTTTGATATATCTCTTTAGTTTAGCCAGTGTATTGAGTTTTATGTGCTGTGAGCATGTTTTTTTTTTCTACCCAACTTTAAATTTTTATCCACTATTATGTTATCCTGTTAAAACATCACCTATGTTATACGAGATGCTATAACGAATACACAACGAAAGTTTCATCAAAATTGGTTCAGTAGTTTTTTTAGTTTCTCTTGGACAAACAAACAAATAAACTTACAAATGTTATCTCTCTATAATAATAATACAGATGTACATATATGCATTGGCCAAAAATTACAAACCTTTGCTGAGACCAGTAACTCCAAAGGGGCAGACAACTTCAAGATCATACAACTCCCTGTGCATGATCCAGGTCAAAATGGATGGACTCTGAACTTCATTAA
Source organism: Thereuonema tuberculata (assembly GCA_023159025.1). NCBI lineage: Eukaryota > Metazoa > Arthropoda > Chilopoda > Scutigeromorpha > Scutigeridae > Thereuonema > Thereuonema tuberculata. The sequence continues at coordinate 105,459,838 of JAFIDM010012231.1, forward strand.
AATCAGATATCTGTTGTGTACACTGGCAAACTGTTTCTCTACACACTTTTTTTTGAACAAGATGGTCAAACTCATGCTGCTTTCTTGTCATATTTGTTTTATCTGAATAGGAAAGATCCATTTTTCTTCTTGTTGCCAAAACCTTTGAAATCATTGCTTTTGAGAAGCTACTTTGTTAATCATGGTTCCTGCTAAATTTGCTACAACGATTAGGCCTTTTTCAAATTCTGATGTTGCATTTTCCCCATTTTTACACGAACAACTGCATGTAGATGATGCACTATTTATAAGATTCATTGTAATATGTCGGGAGTCCATATGATGTTGCATTAGCATATATTTCTTTCTTTCTGTTGACGGTTTTATCTTCAAATTATATAGGCTAATTTTTTGTCCACAGTGTGTACGTTATGAGCATAAGTCCAAAAGCTTATATCGTAGTGGTGATCAATACAACTACAAGGCCTAAATTGCCTATGCCAAATCAGCCTCTAGGATGAGTGAACTCTAGATACCATAACTTCTATTTTTTTAGCCTTACTTTATATTTTCTTTATTTTTCATGTATCTTCTATTCTGGTTCATCAGAGCTAGACTCATATAGATACGACTCATGTTTGAACTGGTGTTTTGCTATCAGATGATACTTATTTAATCAATTATATTTATTGAAACACTACAATCTTACTTTTTTATATTAAGATGTCCTGTATACAACATAGTTTTACAATAAGATGTGGATATAGTATGATCAGTTGGGTGGTTAAAATATATTTGATACATTGAAAACTATCCATTTATTTGTAGTTGTATTATTTACCTTTTTATTTTGTTTCATGCTTATGAATAATTGTTCACAATGAAATTTTCTCTTCTATCTTCAGTGGATTGTCATTTGGACAAGAGTTATGGAACTTGTGAAGATAATCTTCCTCGGTGGTATTATGATAAAGGAGATGGTGTATGTAAACAATTCTATTACAGTGGATGTAATGGCAACAAAAACCGCTTCCTCACTCGTCAAGAATGTGAACAACGCTGCTTCCATTCCCAAGGTAAGATTTGAAAATATAAATGGTCTAAATATTTGAAGGTGAAGCAGAAGAATTTTTTAATGCATTGTTGGATTTTTAAGTTCATCATAAATTAGAAATTTTAAATATTATAGGTGATCGGATTGATTTTTAAAATATTAGGCTGAGTTAAAAAATATATCTAATGACTTTCTTTTTATTCTTATCAGGAAAACACTACAAAAATACTTTCAAAATAACAGAAATCAGTCAAATTACTGCATTTTTGTTCTTTTATGGAATTTATTTACCTTAACTTTCATCCATTTAGATACTTGTTCTCTGCCACAAGTGATTGGGCCGTGTCGAGGTAGATTCCATCAATGGTTTTACAATCCTCAGACAGATATTTGTGAAGAATTCTACTTTGGAGGTTGTGAAGGAAATGCTAATAGGTTTGATGATCAAGAATCCTGTGAACGTAGATGCAAGAAAGTCCCAACACCTCCAACACCTCCGGATACAATTGGTAAATCATTAAACACCCTAATTTATTTTTTTTTTAGCCAAAAAGAAAGTTTGATTTAATTGTATGTGACTAACAAAAAATATTCTGGTTACATTTTTTTTCCTGAAAAAGCAGAGTTTTCATATTTTTTTTTTTTGTATCTTGAAACCCTACATAAGCTACAATTTTCATTTATTTGAATATTAATAATATGAACCAAAAAAAAAAACAGGTTTGCCTTGGTTTTTTTTTTTTTTTCCTTCCCAAATAATTGTTGCATTTAATTTTAATTTATCTAATCTTCTGTGGCACTATAAATAGTAGACTTTTATTCATGCCTTTGCATTGATGGCCATATGCAGCAGTTTATTTCATTTTAAATGATGATTTAGTTCTTATTTAAACTATATTTTCCTATATTATTTTCTTGGCTATAATCATTTCTTAAATTTTTATGAATTTAAGTATTTTTGGTACAAACGTTATTGGTAAGTGATTAATCTTGGCCAATTATCTAATTCCAATCATTGGTCTGAATTCCAATAAAAAGTAAATCAAATATTAGTAAATATTATTTACTTTTATTGAAAGTTCATCCGATTTATTCTTTGCCTAAGAAAATATATAATATCTTGCACTATCTGGAAGTTGGGGATTATCTGGACCTAGAAGCAACTTTGCTATCAGAACTCTTCCAGAAGAATCTGTCAGGTATCACTCAGTTAGTCCTTTTTCCTATCATTGGCCTTTTGATCTTCTTTGTAACCTTAAACATTTTAGTAGCCAGAACCATCATCAAAGCCTTCATATTTCCCAACCATGGAGAAAACAAACTTCTTTAATATTGTTACCGGTCGATTTGGCCACTCACCCATCCACGGAGTCGCCTCGTCCAACCCGGCTTCCCTGTTCGAACTTGAACAGTCCAGTGGCAGGAATGAGGCATCGAGCGGCCTTATATAGAGCTGCAGAGCCAAGCTTAGGCATTGAGTTTAGAGGCCGAGAGCCTCACTACAGTCTCCAGTTAGGAGAACAGTGTGTGTTCGTGGCCGAGAGCCACTGAGAGTGGAGTGCAAAGCAGTTGGTGGCTGAGAGCCACAGAGAGAAGAGTGCAAGTTAGTTCAGTGGCAGAAGAGCCACGCAATTCTCTCCAACCGAAGAAGATGCAGTTCAGTGAGCAAAATTCAGAAGTTACTTCCAGCCAGGAAGATGAGAGAGTGTGACTACGAAGAAATCATTCCTAGCCGCAGAAGGATTACCTGAGTCTGGAGAATTCCAGAGATGACCAGGCCTAAGAAGAGTGCGACTCCGAAGAAACCATTCGTAGCCGCAGAAGGATTACCTGAGTCCGCAGAGTTCCAGAGACGACCGGGCCTAAGAAGGTGTGACTACAAAGAAACCATTCCTAGCCGCAAAAGGATTACCTGAGTCCGCAAGGTTTCAGAGACAACCGAGCCTAAGATAGACCGTCTACAGGGAAGTTACCGATAGCCGTTTAGGACTACGTTTGTGCAGAGGAGTACGCAGTGGACATTTGAGAGCTGAAGACTAGTTTAATTAGGACTTTTGGCAAAACTCTATTTTTGATAATAAAGAAATAAAGTTTCAGTCTACCTTTGGTTAGGTTAACGTTCACTGAGGTGAAGACGTTTATCTCGAATCTCGCATAAAGTCCCCAAGCCGCCGGACATTCGTTGTTACGACCCATAGCCACTCATGCCGGTAGCAATATGACTTCGTCTTTTCATCACTCCATTCTAAAATCTATTGTCTAAGAGGAGACCTCATTCATCAATTCATTAATGACAAATTTGTCCCCTCTGGATCCATCAGATACATATAAGCTTCACACAAAAAGAATTTAGATGTTACTTATGTGAAGAAAGGAGATGGAAAACAATAGGATACCTTAAGGCTAGACCAAAGTCAATCAGAGTTAGCAAGATGGCTAAATATAAATCACAACATCACAAACATGGAATTGACCATCAGTCAGACTATATGGTCTTGCAAGTACGTCTTCCTGAATATCTACTAGGGAAGAGAAGACTTGTTAACTGCTTCCAGCCACATGGCATCATGGGATACATATAGCATGACATCTGGCAGCAAAAGATGTCATGTGTCGACGAGATGAACAAATCTTCCAGCAATTGTATTCCAACAGCTTCATCAAGGTAATCTTTACCCAGTTTAAGACTAGTTGTTTATACCTTTTAATTCAACATGAATTGTTTTGTTAAGACTACATGAATCATTGTGTTGACAACAACACACTATTAACAAAATGTCAGCAGTGCACTTTTGCTTGCCAATTGTAGCTAATAATAGTCTGCATTGCATATATCATGAGCGATTAAAGGAATTCTCTCTTCTATTCGTCATTATCACAGGCTTGTAAATTTCATTCACATTCATTAAACGATTTTTATTTTTTTCATAACGTTTGTTGCTTAACTTTTGAGTATCATTGTTCTTTTACTAACATCTTTTTGCCAGCAAAACAAAATAGTTCATCGTTCACTTCCTCTCTTTAAATTCTTTACTGTGGTACATTTTTACAGTGTGTGTGTGGGTGTGTGTGTGTGCAGGAATGAACAAAATACAGGAACAAATAAAAATTAAATTAGTTATTAAGAGATGTTACATTTACATGAATGGGAAAAGAATACATACAGAAAACATCATACACAAAAGTAAGTAGTGTTGTCAAGCAGTGAAAAGAAAAATAGCAAGTGCTATATCCAACACCCCTTCTCCCTGAAACGATTTTTAAAGTTTAGTCAAGTTCATTTGCTCTCTGAAAACATCAAATGTCATATTTGGCAATGGTTTCATCATAGTCTTCTCCTTATCTTTGTGAGAAAACCCTCGCTAATAAATGGGTCTTATATAGTATTATTTGTTTGGCTGGTAATTCAGTTAAAACCCATTAATTTCAGTATTCCATTGCCTTCATTTCTTCTTTAGCTGCTTTGAACTGCTTCTCCCTTTTTGGATGAGGCAATTTTATCATCCCATGATGTCGGTTCTGGCATTCTAGGAGTTTGAGCTTTGTATGATAATCTTTTTGCTGGGATTCCCTTGTTACTTCCTTCAGATTATCAAAGTGTTGTGAATTTAATTATTCTGATTCTTTGCAAAGTGAAAGAGAGTTGCTCAGGTTTACCTTTGTGAAATTGACTGATGGTGTTGTAGTAGCACCTTTCGTGGATCCGCTTCTGGTGCTGTATCTATTCCACAATCTTTATTTGTTGAGCTGTTGATATTTTCAAAGATATACACTGAACAACTTATCCATATTTTGTCAGTGCGTGGATCCAAGATACAATATTATATATTCACTAACAGGTTTACCAAATAACAAAATGAGAACAGCTTAAGAATTCAGCATTCAATCTTATTAACTGAAGAAATTTATTAATTGACATCTTAAGTAACTGATATGGTGTTTCTACTTTATGCTCAACGAAGAAATCTGAAATAAGAAATTATCATCAACTTCCATCACAATAAGTATTTATTGTTCTATTGATGCAGATAATGAATCATTTATTTCTACAAATACACTTCTGCACATATGAACTACTTTTAATTGCTCATTCAGCCACAGGCTTGAATGTGGAGTAAACAGAAATATCAGTTCTTTAAGGCTTTAGCAGTACCCATCATTTAACCATTTTTTTTTTATTGCAGTTGATATATGTTCCTTGTCACAAGATCCTGGTCCATGTGATTCCACTGTACCTAGCTGGTATTACGACAGATCTGCTGGCAAATGCCTGTCATTCATGTATGGTGGATGTGAAGGTAACAAAAACAGGTTTGTTTCTGAAGAGGCCTGTGAAAGAGCTTGTGGTGCCTTCAGAGGACATGGTAAGAAGATTGTTTAAATTCCGTATTTAATTTCTTTGTCTAGTCATCAATCAAACATAAAAACTATCACTATAATTTTGCCAATAATAATGCTTTTAAGATGTTTATGAATATGATAAACCAAACAATCCAAGCATTTTCTCATTTGAATGAACTTACTGACATCTTTTGATGCTGAAATTATTCGAAACCTTTTTCATTACAAAACTCAAAAAAAAAATCCCTTCATTCTTCTCATTGCTTTATATTTTACAAATTATATAGTTCTGGTGAACAAAGGAAATATAAAAATGATATTTTTTATTTTTGTTTTCAAACTTTAGGAGTTTTTCAAATTACAAAAAAAAAATCTTTGGATATATATTAACACATTTTTATTTATAAAAATAACAGATGTTCTAATGGAATAACTAAAAAAAAAATGCGAAGATTGGATTAGAAAGAAAAATGCGAATGAATAACTTCAAACAAAAAGATTGAAATCGGTATCTGTTCTTCATTTCAGTCATTGAAAGAGCTTTTCTTATTTTACACAGTCCAATTGATGATTTAAAATCATCATTTATATCTTGTTTCTATAAATATAATAATTAGCAAATGGATGATAACTGACCTAAATAATTAATTATTAACTGAGCTTAATAATTATTATTACTGTATTTTTTTACTCCAATAATAGCCTCAGAATCATATTACAAATTTCTACTAACATTCATTATAATGTTCATCTTTTTCATGATGATGCTTTAGAATTCGATTTTTAACATAACCATTTCTTTCTTAATTATTCTTAGTTTTGACAAGCACCGCCAGCTATTTGTATTGATTCTTGACTTGTTATAAATTTCAGATGTTTGTTCAATGTCTCAGGATCCAGGTCCATGCCTTGGTAGTTTTCCAAAGTTTTATTTTGATGCTGCTCAAAATACCTGTAAAAGCTTTAATTATGGAGGTTGTGAAGGCAATGGAAATCGATTCAGCACAAGAAAAGAATGTGAACGACTATGTCTTGCTCGTCTGCAGGGTATGTTTAAAATTAAATATTGATATTATGTTGCCTTTAGGGGTATATTCTTTTTAAATAAAAAAATTATAAGATAGACATCTGCTAACACAAAATTAACCTTAAATAGTTTTATTATTTCTTGGAGCCAAGCATTTTTCAGGATATGGCTTCTCTGATTCATTTACATTTTATGTAGACGTTCTTCCAAAAGAAGATTCTATTGTTTTCACTAATCAAAGAGAATATTTTTTCAAAAGTTTTATTATAAGTTTCCTTTTCTAAATTTCCTGTTTTGAATGAATACTTGTAGACTAACTATGAGGGTCATTTGGAGCTTCACAATGAAATGAAAACTAAATGTAAATAAATATAAATGAATAGTGTGTGTTTTGAATGAGACATGGACATGACAAGTTTCTTGGACATGACTTTTCTTCTCACTATTTATTCACTATGTACATTTCTAAGAGATTCAAGAACTTTTATTCTTGCATTATAGGGGATACTACAAAGTAGCACATTGTAACAAAGAAATTGTTTTCTTATTTTTATAGAAATCTGGATGGTTAGTCATATTTAAAATAAATACAAAATAAATGGATAGAGTAAAGTGGAATGACCATAAAAAACAATATGAAATGAAAATTTGTTTTAAATAAAAAAAAAATAATTATTGAAAAATGTTGGAAAAAAAATAGTTAACTATTAATTATTATTTTTTTGTTTCAGTTCCATCTAATGGTACTTTAACTACTCCTGCAGGTAAATCAGGATTATCATTCTTATTCATGAATATTAATTTTAAAATAAAAAGAGTTAAATGATGAAAGCAACCAAAAATAAAACTGGTTCTTTTGTAGCCTTTGAATTTTATATTTTAAGAAAAATTATTTCCATATTTGTTCAATTAATTAATTTTAATAAGTCTAATTTTTTGTATGTTGTAAAAGTAGTAGTACAAAAATTAATTCGTTTGGTTTGCTACTGTGAAAAGTAGTTAGAGTTGCATGAGACTTAACTTATTAAAAAAAAGTAGTAGCCTAGTAAAAAGTGGTTAGATGGACAAGGACCATTTGAAAAGCACCTCAGGATAATTTAAAATTTATATTTGTAGCTGTGCCAACGTAAAATAAAAAATGTCCAATTTAATGAATCTGTGTTCTTGAAAATCCAATGAAAAATCAGTCACCTGATTGCAACTACTACAAAATCTTTAAACTTGCTATTCTTAATTATTTTTCGAATTTAAAGAATATTTTGTTGCAACTTTTGAATTATTATTAAATTTTGAAATTAAATTTCAGGTCTTAATAACTCTAATTTATTATAGTTTTATAATTTTTAACTATTTCTATTTTTTTTTATCACTTTTCTTTCTAAGTATTTTTCAATCTGGTTCATTTTTTTTCTTTCATTCTTTTTCAAACATATGCTTTATTGTATTAAAGATGGAAAATAGAAATCGAAGGGGGAAAAATTCTGAATATTTTGATCACAAACAACATTAATTACTGTTTCAATAAAATAAATTAAAAATTGACTGAAACAAACAAGGAAACCAAAAAAAAAAAAAAAATCTGTGACCAAAAGTTATAAAAAATGTAATATAATCATAATTATTCTCTTAATGAATTAATAAGCAATTCTTTGGGTTTTTTTGGCTAAGATTGCTAAATACTTATAGTTTCTAAGAAGTTAATCCAGAAATAAGATTGGATAATATGAGTATTTCTGATGTGATCAGTCATAATATGCAAATCTATTAACTAGCTTCAATGAAAGGTATAAAGAGCTATAATAGATAATGTTTAACTCTTATAAGGAACCAAATAACAGATAGTCTTAATAGATAGAATCCATAAATTTTAATAATTTTAAAACAAGAAAGGTTGTGGCAAGGTCTCCTTTTTCTTTTTTTTTTTTTTAAGTAAAGCCTAATTTCTATTTGAAAGATTGTTAAAATTCAAATGAAATTTTAGTTGAAATGAAATTTTTAGAGAGCACAACTTTATTTACTTATTTTTTCCTCAAAGAATCAATAACGAATTAAAATTTGAATGTCAATATTTTATCATTGTGGATCTCATTGTTCAGATTGAATAAAGGAAAAACAAAATACTTGCCGGCATTGATGTAAAGTAACACAGATGGAACACATTTACTAACTTATTCATCTGTTAAGAGGCCATCCTGATGAACTAAAAGTTCATTCTGTTTTTGTTTTTTTTTAAATTTAGAACAATTAACAAGATTACTTGGGATTTTGTTCACTCTTCTGAGGAGATATAGGACTGCAACAGAAATAAGTTTCCTGTAATGTTTATGATATGATTTGCAGATATTGATTTCTCACAACAGATAAATAACACACTATAGAAACAGATCTCAGATTCAAAAAAGTTATTGACTTATGTGAATTTAAAGATATAAATTTAAAGTTATGAGGCAATGCATACAATATTGAAACAGCAGACCAGAAGTTCTAAAAATAATATATTTAAAGCTTAAGAACATTCATTCTGTCTTATAAACAGTGAAAAAGACATAACAAACAAAATTTAATAGACTCAGTGAAAAATTATGGTTTGAATTTTAAGATTTAATTGATCAATCTCCATGAAATCTTTAAAACTATAAAGAAATTCACGAATTCTTAAAAGGAATTATGCTTTGAGAAAATTGTATCTAAAAGTAATAAATTAAACAAGGCAATTTAACTAAGTAAATGTTTCAGCACTTTAATCAATTAATGATTTGACATCAATTCTTTTTAACCATCCAAAAAGCTCACTAATGTAGCTGGAAATAAAGAAATGGTGCTAATTGGCAGCAATCAGTTCAGAAATTTAGCAAAAGTCATTTAATTCATATAATTATTCTATTACTGAAATTGATGTTATGATTTGAAATGAGTTATTAAATGTATTAACACCAATGGGAAAGATTTTGAATGAAATTAGTTCATTAAAGATTTGATTTATGAATCTGCAAAATATACATTCACACTTGTTGACAAAAAAAAAACTTGCACACCACAAAAGAAGCATTGGATTCAAATGAAATTTTATTAGTGTGATGATATAGATAAGTCAGGGGTGACTACAATATCACAGCAGCAGAACAATGTCCTGCAGAGCTGCGGTACACAATAAGGTCACCTTTACTTTATCTCATTAGACCACCTCATGTCTGGATACTTGTAGTGATACAGTCGAGCATAGAGTGACACCATATTTGTCTTGTGGCAGATTTGTCCAAAGTTCTTGCAAATAACACTTTAAATCATGAAAAACTACTACATGGTGACCGTTGGTGTACCATCTGGTCACAGACATGCTCGAGTGGTGACAAATCTGGTGAGTGGGCAGGCCAAGGAAGTGTCACAAAATGACATAGACAGTCCTGCGAAACCCTAGCTGTGGTGCGAAGAAGCGTTATCTTGTTGGAAAATTGTTCCTGGGAGCCAGCCAGGAAAGACATCACAATGGGCCACAGGATCTCCTGAACATACCACTGGGCTGTCAAATGTCCCTCATAGCACTACTAGTGATGAATGACTATCATTGCAATGGCACCCCAGAATTACATACCTGTAGTGGAGCTGTATGCCACCGTAAAGTGAGGTTGGGATTGTAGTGTTCAAACCCTGATATGGTGGTCATCTGTTCCCAAACAAAAGCGGGATTCAATGCTAAGATGATATATTGCCAGTCTGAAGCATTCCACTTTGCTCTCTCTGACACCACTGCAACACAGCCGACAATGTTGAGGTGTTAAACTTTTCAATGCCGGATTTTACACGGCGGAGGGGTGCTCTGTGTGCTGAGTTACACCTAACTCATTCAAATATGTCTTTTGTTAGTTAATTTCGATTGTTTTTCACTCCAAAATAATTAGTTGCTTAGTTTTTTATATACTGAATATGAAAATATTAATGAATAATTTGTCAAAGATTAAATTTGATAACAATGCTCACAAAATGTTAACAAAAAAGATTGCTACCCATTTTTTAGTTTTTATTGATAATAAAAAAAAAAATAATTTCGAATAAAAGCTCTTAAATATAAGGAAATAAGTAATAATTCGCTGGAATTCAAGCTTTTTTTTTTCAGAGGCATTTTTAAATAGACTGACAAGCCAGCAGATATTTGTGATTTTAAAATGATGCTCAAGTTCGAAGAAATAATTTGAAGCACCTTTTAGTGACTAAATCAATTTATATTAAAGGTGACAATATCATTTTTCCAAGAAAACCAAAACAATTAGAATGATCTATTAGAAAATATTCATCACCTTACAAAGATACTCGGGAGTGGCACGAAACTGGTTAAAGGCACAAAACAGAAGGAGTGTCTAAATACAGATGCACCTCTGCTAGGCGTCTGAAAATGGTTCTTTCAGAGACAAGGTTCCCTTGTGACCCTGCCACATGTTGCTGGATAGTGGACAAGGAAGCCATTGGATCTGTTCGTGCCTCTCAGATGATCAAATGATCCACTCTCCTGGTGGTCTGTCTGGGTCTTCCTGAGGCGGTCCACCATGTAGAGATTCTTTCACCTGTTCATTCATGTGCTCCCAACAGGATCTGACTGTAAAGATCGCCTTTTGAAGCCTGATGATATGGCCTCTCTCAAACTCTGCTAGTTGTTCGTACTGATTTCTAGGGCATCTTCGTGGCTCGTTGATTGCTCACAGACCTTGCCTGATCACCTTACGTAGACTCCAGTGCATGTGCCTTTTAAGCCCCATGGCTTGCGATTGCAGTGCCACTGTATGACAAGCTGCCATGTTCAGTCATATCAAACATTATTCATTTGCATATCTACCCTTGCCGTAGCTATTTACTTACTTTAACATTTATAGAATATTTTTTTTTTCTTAGTGCTTAAAGTTTTATATCAATGAGTGAGTATATTAATGACCTTTTCCTATGCTTTATATGATTTTTATGATTGATAATTTAAAATAGTTAAAATATTAATAAAAACTGTTGCCATTTGTTATATATTTTGATTTCAATTGGGAGAAAACATTGGAAGTTTTTCAAAGAAAAATAACCCGATTTTAAGCTTTTGTACTTAAAAAAAATTTTTTTTCAACATCCTTTAAAACTTTTGAAGTATTTAATTTGATCTACAGATTTTTTTTTTTTAACTCAGAATCATTTATTTTCCTAGCAGAAAGAGTATGACAAAAAGCCTTTCACTTTTACTTTAATGAAAGAAAAAAATATGTATAACAAGATTGAAAAATACTGTTTTGTGTGTGTTCTGGCTAACCTTCGTTCTTGGTGGTGGGTGGTGTAGCTATTTGTCAGCTTCCTGTCGATTCTGGTCCATGTGAAGAAGTGCATGCTCGTTGGTACTTTGATTCTACTCGTCAAACTTGTGTTCCCTTCATATATGGTGGATGTGGAGGCAATAGCAACCGATTTAAGACTTATGAAATTTGTTTAGGCTTTTGTTCAGCACGTAAGTCTGTCCTTGTGAATATGCATCCCTGTTCTTCATTGCTTTCAGCTAAACTAATACAAAATGCTTAATATATCTATTAACAATTTGTGTTATCTTTATTCCAAGCTTCTTATATTAAATATTCTTCATAGCTTTTAACTTATTTAGAAAATATTAACATCGAATTTTGAAAATCATTATTCATTGGATCGTTTTTATTGTTTTTTTTTTTTATTTTATTAAAATTAAAATTTGAAGCTTACATAAATCTTATTTATGCAAAGCAGGAAATATATATTATAGGAATTGAAAAGGCAGTGTATAAATTGAAAGTTTTCTAATAATCTGCTTTAAAAAAAATATAAGTTTTATTTAAATAATAACTACTTAATAATTTAATAAAATCTTATGAAAATAATAAAATGCTAGCAGAACTTTAAAGTCTTCACTGTTGTACCTCATTATAATGTAGTTCTTTCAGAAACTCATTCAAAGTTCTTATACCAGTATTTTCATTTAAAATCAAGAATAAGAAATTTAGAAGTTAGATTGTTTTTAAATGAAAGAGTCTTTTTTAATGTACTACTTTTATGATACTATTTGTAAGAGTTCTCAATTCTCCCTTTAAAAAAAAAGGGCTTATTTATACACTGTCCTGAAAATGCTTCAGTTTTTAGAATTAATTTGCAATTAAAATGAGTGTCGCAGCTCTATATATATTATCATTATTAATCTACATTATTAGTAAATGGCTTAACATATCATGTAAGGAATGAAAGAGTGAGAACTATTATGAGTCTTTTATCTTAATTGCTATTGGATATTTTCTTCTCTAGCTGTTTGTCCTGATCGAGAGGAGTGCCAAAAGCTGCACTGTCCATATGGCATTGATGAATTTAAAGATGAACAAGGATGCTTGAAATGCCGCTGTTCAAACCCTTGTGAGGTAATTTAAGAAATAAGTGAATTCAAATATTGTTGGTCAGTTAATGTTTATAAATCAGTGGGTAGGTCACTGATAACACTAAAACTCTAAAGCAGATATCTGTAATATCAGAACATCTTTTTTTTTAAATGCCATATTCAGTTTTAAATATTGGGTTCATCATCGTAATAATTTCAGTGCACGAGATTATTGAGGTTAAGTAGCCTTTATGTACAGCAGGCCATATGGTCTAGCATTAAAAGACATAATTGAACTTTATTCAATGGAATCCCCATCCAGAAAGTTTCCTCAACATTGGATGGATCATGCAAAAACACCACCCCAACTTTTGTCTTGCTGTCCTTATTATGAATCTCTCATCTCAGATTTGTTGGCTAAACTTGGAATACTGAGTCTATCTTGCACAGGCCTTGACAAGTTGAGAAATGGCTACAATATGTACAAATGTAAATGCAATCCCACACATCATATCTTATAAATGATGTCAAATGATTCATTTAAAAATTTCAAATAAAATAAAAAAACTTTGAAAATTCACAAATTCTTTAAAAAAAATGTTTATAATAAATAAATTGTGAGAATAAATCATAAATATATAAATAGCACATATCTGCAAAGTATAATTTGGAATGATAATAATCAATTTTTAGTTATCTCAACTGAATTAATCTTATAGAAATATCACTGATGACAACTTGCTGGTTCTGGTTTTAATGAAAATCTTAGAAATATATATTATTTTTTTTAAACTTTTATTTTGATTAAATATCTTTCTTTTATTGCTTTACATTATTATCTTTTTTTATTATGACAGGGTCATTATTGCCCAGAAGGGACCTCCTGTGCTGTGGAAGTTGTCGAAGCCATCTATGGTGAAACCAGAGGAAATCCTATTTGTAGAAGGGGTAACTAGTTTTATTTAGTTAGTTACATATTGATCTACACAATTTGTTGCTTGATCTCAAATCCTGTATTTTTTAAACAAGTATACTACAACATTTGGCTTCAAATCACTACTGATTTTTTTTATAATATGAAACTTATTTTTTTTTATACACTTTGGCTCATCTGTTGCCTGGGTTCTCATGATAGGCTTACCCTATATTTTGTTCTCAGTTTCCTCTCCAGTTTTGTTTAAGTTTATAAGTCTAGATTGCTTTTTGAATGTTTTGAAAATGTTACTCTGCCATGTTACTTATTTGCAGAACACTCAAGTTCTCCTTTTTTAATTTACTTTGAATTCACATATTTTTTAACAACTCATTATCAGAAACAAAAGGCTGCATATCCTCATGATGCCCTCCAGTCAGTTCTTAGAGTTTCTGTTATATTTCACCTAAGACTTCACATAAAGCTGATTTAATACTGCTGATAGCTTTAAAAGTCGATTATCATTATCATCTGACATAAAGACTGATAATATAAAAAAAAAATGATCTGAGGTATCATCTGAAAAAGTTGGTTTCCATAAAAGAAGTTTTAAATTTCTTTTATACAGAAAACAGCTTAAGATATACCAGAATGCTCATTTCTTCTTTTTCCTTTTTCCAGTTAACTAAGTTCTCTGTATAGTTTATAAACAAAATATTTATGCAGTAAAATCTCTAGTCAAAGCATGCTGTAGCTATTTTTCTTTATCAAAATGATCAGATAACTCGAGCATTGGCTGGTCAGGCGTAGTGTCAAAGCAGTAGCCTGTCAATCTGCTGATATACCTGAACCTAAATTTGAATTCCAATAGGATATGGATATTTCCTACATTCTTGTGTGATAAGTTTTCCTTCCTTTCAACAACTTGTTCTCAATTTCATACTTATTCCTGGTGCAGCTTAGCCTCTGTTCCTCTTGTGGCAATCTCATGCTGAAATATCAAGAACAAAACTCACACCTTACTTGAATCAAACCATCTTTGCTTATATTTCTGGACCCAATACTTTCTCATTTCATTCATCCTGTATCTTTATTCTGTTTGCTCATACATACAGTATTTAACAATGCAGTATTTTAACAGTTCAAGATTATTTCTTTTATAATTTCTAAAGTTCCTATATTTTTGCATGAAAGATAAAAGTATGATCTATGAGCTCTCCAACGAAATACTAGTACTTCACTGAATAGAAACTTTTTTGGAAACTGATATTGTACCATTCATGCCCTTTATCTTACGTTACTTGCTTCTTCCACAAGTCACCGTGCCTTTTTAATCATGCCTTTTATTCATTCTCATAGTGACTGAGCATTGATTGATAAATGGGTATTGTATTCTTATGTACAAGTAAAGTGTCGATTGTTTCCCACATTGGAAAGGTCTCAATTCCTTCTCTACACATTCTGGAATCAAAACTGATTGCATTTTTCTTTGATGAATTAACCTATAGTACTGTTCATCAAACTAACAAAACAAATCAAACTAAAAACAAATTTTAAAATAGGACTAAAACGTTTTCTGTAACAAAACAGACAGCTATGTCATTTAAAAACTAACAGACAATTTGGAGTTAGTTTTTAAATGAATGAATAGTATTTGATAATCACAAATTCTTTGTAACAAGCTTTAGACACACTTGTTTCACATAGCATTGCTCTCTATCCATTATTAAATTTTTAATATTCTTATTAACTGTTTATTAAATATGTTTTTTTTTTTTTAACTGGGAAGGTAAGTAAACATTAGCATTAAGTTATAAGTTATCAGATGGATTTTATATATTAGTGATATAAGGTGAGCATAGTTTGATGGTTTTTATTGTAAATATAAATTTAATAATTTTAATTAAGATCTGAAGCCAGGAGAATGTCCCCCAGTGGAAGCTGACACAAGAGGAAGTTGTTCCAAGGATTGTGACACTGATGCTGAATGTGCAGGCAAAAGGAAGTGCTGCTTCAATGGTTGTGGAACATGGTGCATTGATCCTTATGGTAGGTAAACTGACTTCAAAGTAAAACAACTGAACATTTTACATACAGACATTTTTACTGATCCTTGTTTTAAGCATAATTCATACAAAGAAAAAGAAATAAAAGATAATCATATTTAAAAGTTTGTATTAAATAAAATTTAATTTAAATTTAGATCTCATTGAACTGTCTGTAAATATTTTTCTTATTTTTTTTTTTTTTTAATAGAACCTGAAGTAATACCTTCCACTCCAGTGTCAGAAGAGACAGGTGGTAAGTTTTGTTTTTTTGATGGTAATTATCAAAATAAGCATTAATTTTTATTTCAATCAAATATTAATAACACAGATCCTGGATTCTTTAAATCGAGGAGTTGACAAAATGATTTTTTTTTTGTTTGATACCTTATTTACAGTTAGCATTTATCACTTACAGTATAAAAAAAATAATAAAATAAAAATTAACTGAATATATTAGGAATAGTTAACATCTAAGACAAGCCAGATCATATCCATTTTAAATACTTCACTCAATAATGGATCAATCACTGAGCTCAGTACTAATATATACTTTATTCAACATTGTCAATTATTAACTATATTTCTTAAAACTCAAACCTAAGCATATTCTTATTTTTCATTTACACGAGCTAGATGAGTTAAGTTAGTTTTATTTTCCCTTGATATTTATTTTTTAATAATAATCCTGCCCTTATGACAAAGGGCCCTTATGCCCTTAGTAACTAACAGTGTTGCAAAAAAATGACTTTTACCCAAAATACAAAGAAATCAGATCTGAAATATGCTTTGTTCTACAGAAGGCCTGACCAATGAACAGTCACAATTAGTGAAGTTACTTATTTCCAGTATTATTTTTGAAATTTTTTACTTGTAATTTTGAGAGAAAGAGTTGAGCAAAATAAAAATATTAAGGAGAAGTTTTATCTAAGTGTTTGTTAAATATTCTCCTTAATATTTGTAATTTGGTAGATTTTGAATTTGAAACATTTAATTTTACAAAGTGCGCAAGATTTATGAGCCACCATCTATACTGAAAGCAGGGTGATTGAATCTAATAAAACCATATATCTCTAAATTCTTGTTCAATGTCTTTAGCTCTATTAACAGCACTGAAAATAATATTGCTAAATACAAGTATTGAAGTTGCCATGTAAGTTTCTTGCAAAATCACCACAAGTAAGTTTATTCAGTTATTGAGGAGTAATCCTGATCTATCCCCTGATCCAGAGAAACTTCAATTGTTATGAATATCAAAATTAATAGGGAAGCAGGCTGTTGGATAAATAGATATTTGATTTTAGTAGCAAATAATTTTATTTCCACATATAGGGGGAAAATTAAAAAACAAGATATTAAAAATAAATAAATAATACAATAGTTCTTATTGTAATGGTACTACTTCCGTTTGATAAATATTACAACTTTGTTTTGATACCCTTTTTATAATTAAATTACTACAGGTGAACCTCCCAAATTGGAACCTACTGAAGATGAAATCAGGACTAGAACAGGTACCACTGTGGAGCTTTCCTGTACAGCTACTGGTAGTCCAACACCAAGAATCACCTGGAAAAAAGATGGAGAACCGATCTTTGCTTCTGATGACCATATCTCCATATTTTCTGATGGAACTTTGCGAATAACTAATATTACTGCTGATGATGCAGGTGCTTACCATTGCACTGCTGATAATGGCATTGGTCAACCAGCAGAAAAGACAGTCTCAGTAATAATTGAAGGTATTTATAAACAATATTTAGTAATTTCAATTTAAATCCTTATGATTAAGAATTATTATTATATTTTTCTTTTTAAGATGAAGAATTTTTCCTCCTTGACATTTTAAAGAACAACTAATACTCAATACACATTTTATAAATGTAGCTGTCACAACATCTACTTGTCAGATCTTTAGAGTTACTTAATATTTGCAGTCTACATGAAAGTGAGAATATTCATTCCTAATTTTTTCTAGCCTAAAATTTATGTGTTTGTGAGAAGAAACCATGTTGCTATCTACAGATTCACACAATAATAGCCTCTTTGCTATTGAAACTGTGTATAGTCAGTCTTTTTTCTGCAACGTTTGTTCTTCATGTTTGCTGAGAAATAATAAAAAAAACAACCCTGAAGATCAGGCCTTTATTTCTATACATTTTGAATTTCCTTTCTAATTTCAGAAGAATTCGTAAAGAGACTTTTTGTTTAAAATTGATAAACTTCTTTGGACGTTACTCTTATCCTTTTTAAATCAACAACTCTCTCTACTATTTCCAGAGACCTAAGAATTTTTTAATAACACTACCTTGACTAAATGGAGACAACCAGAACACAAATCAGCCTATTGTATTCTGGCTTTATTGTATTGTCTCAATTTAATCACCTTATATTCTCAATCAATTTTTCCTTTTTAATTTTCATCATTTAGATTTCATTTTGAAATGACTTATCTTATATCATCTTCAGGCCTGTGATTACTGTCTCTGACAAAAAACTTTTCCTTTATGGGTTAAATCAGCAATCTTCTACTCCATCTATTATTTTGTAGCCTTGTAGGTAGATAAACTAAAAAAAAAAATTAATTCATGCCATCTCAATATGATATTTATTTTTCTCCTGTAATTTTGGTATTTATTATAGGATTTATTTATTATAGACCTTTATCTTTCTGTTAAGATAACTTGTTTTAATTTGAATGACTATTTCCTTTTGTTGAGGGCCAAGATTTCTTTAGACGGGATAATGCAATATTTTTTCTTTTTTTCTTTTTAATACGATTTTACTTATGAAAGTCAATTGTAAAATTTTCCAGATGACTTATCAAATTCAAAATTGATGGTGTATGAAAATATTTAGTAGAAGTCTCTTGACTATAAGCCATGTTTATCATGATATGGAAAACATTTTGAGGAATGATTAGCCATACAAAGAAAAAAGAAAATCTTACAACATGCTTATGTGGCCTTGGGGGTCACAGGAAATAATGCTCCCAATATTCCTAGACAAATTGCACTATGTTGAAGTCAGGTGATCAGTCCTACTCTTGACTGAGAGAGAGAGAGAGAGAGAGAGAGAAAGACAAATGGAGGATTAAGATTTCTTTTTGGAATGTCTTGTGTGGGATGAAAATGATGATTCACTGGTACTGAATTTATCATTTTTGAGATACAGCAAGACAAGACTGACACTGTGAATAAAATTAAAAATAGTTTCTGGATTCAGAATATTTTTCTGCAGAATAAATTTGAATTATTTACTACATAGATAACACATTAAAATTAAAGCTGTTTTAAGGTTTTGTAAGTGATAGGAAGAAAATAAAAATATTAGCAAATGGATAAAGACAACTGATGAAGATAAAAACATTTTTTTTTTGACATCTGATCAATACTCATTGAGACCAACAGCATTTGGAATAGCTTTGCTGAGAGGCTGTAAATATTAAATACACGCAAAAAAAGCTCTTTGTGAGATACAAAACGTAGCGGACAGAATAAGACAGAAAAAAAGATATAGTTAATAAAGATGAAAACATATTTTTTAGTCAAAAGGAAAGCATGTATAAAATCATTAAAATTATTTTACATTTTTTTTTGCATACATAAGAACCCAGCATTATTGACACATTTTTATTCTTTTATATAGAATTAAAGAAATTAACGCATTCAAGCTCTCTTTCTCAGTGTTTGATAATGCATTTGAAGGAATTTAGTTTGGGAAAATTATTTTTTTTTTCTTATCTTACTTGAAGAATTGTGTAGATACTCGTATTTGTAGAAATAAAAGGGAAGAAAATAAAATCATATGAAAACCAGTTATTTCTTCAATTTTAGAAACTTCAATAGAATATTTAAGAAAGCTAGCTAATTTTCAACAAAAGTTTGTTTTTCCCTATTTGATGTGAAGACCTTTGTTTTATAGATTCATTACTAAAGTAGAAAGAGCTGACATTGATTTATCTCCTACAGTTGATGTTTGCTGTCATTCTTTATTATCTTCACTACAAGTTGAAAAGGATCTACTAGAGAACTAATTCATTTGTACTTAAATTGTAGCAAACAAAAGTAGCTTTTGGATTACTAGATATTAGGAAAACTAACTCTTTTTCCACCTCCAGAACAGAATTCAGTATCTGTTGCATAATTACCACAATTGCATTTTACATATAAAAAATATCTTTGAAATGCTTTTTATATATGTATTTTGAATTTATCTGAGAGAAAATAATTATTGATAAACTAAATAGAAAGATTGCGACAACTGAAGTATTCAAACTTTTTTTTTTTTAAGTTTTGAAAATGTTAATTATGCTTATATCTAGATGTTTTAATCTTTATGTGTAAAGTACTTAGATATAAACATAACTATTCTTAATGTTTAAGTTTAGTGTATCAATAATCATTTTGCCTCAAATAGAAGGAATTTTCATTTCTCATATTATTCATTACCTTCATCAATTGAGACATTCCTGACATATCAAGGTTCAGTTTCTGTTGCAACATCATCACAAAAGATTGGCAAAACAGAACATGGCAGAAACAAAGGTATGCAGTAAAAGCAGTCTTTTCTTCTGTTATTCCAAAATGAGTCTTTGGAGTTGAAGACAAGAATCCAACATCTGTGAAATAATCTTGGATAAGATTAAATGCAAATATAGTAAGATTAAATGTTAGCTTTCCATTCTTGAAATTTTTAAACTTTAGCCAGTATGCACCAGCATTAATACAGTAAATAATTCTGTTAATGTCTTTTGTGTAGTTGCATGTCTTTGTTTTAGTGCTTGTTAATCATTAACTTGTCTTTATAAGTTGTATTGGTGAGTGCTGTTTCTGTGTTCTTTGTTTAACATGACTGTGTGCACTTGCATGAAACTAATAATATTTGCATGTACAATTAATGGGATTGGCATTTCGAAAAGTTATCCCTTAACAATTATGCGACTGTTTCAAATGATTTTTTTTTTGCTCGGGTGATTTTTAAAAATGATTTTAAAAGCTTTTCATTATAAAATAAAAATTCAATATATAAAATGGGAATTTTAAAAAAAAAAAATGATTTACTAAGAACAGCTCAAAAGAATATTTTTTTAGATTTAATTAAAAATTAAATATTTTCTAACAAATTGGATTTTCCTTCAAATTATGATCACAATGAAAAATTTGATGTGACATTTCTGAAGTTTTTTGTAATACGAGGGCTGTAAATAAAGTAGTGGCAACGTATACAGACACTCGCAGCAGATCGGGCATGCGCACATAGGAGATGGGAGCCTTCAGGTGGTGCTGTTGTCGCTGTGTAGTGTGCAGATGACTGGCATCCAGTTGGGAGTGTTGTTGCTGTGTGGCGTTGAAGTGAAGAGTGTCGATTTCATTGCTCTAAAGCATGTTTTCAAAAGGTGATCAGCATTGTGGATTAAAATTGAGGTTGCCCGTGGCAAAACTGCATCAGACTGTTATCGAGGATTACGTGAAGCCTGTGGCGATAATGCATTACCTTATCGGACGGTTACACGATGGGTCAAGGCGTTTCGTGCGGGTCGGAATAAGACTACATTCAGCCATCCATTCCTGAAGATCAGATTGACATCGTGAGTGGTCTCGTTTCTGTAGACCATCGCTGGACTGTCTGGGAATTATCCATAGAGGTTGGTCTCAATCATCAAACGATGTGGCACATACTGACGAAATGTCTTTATATGAGGAAAATTGCGTCCCGTTGGGTTCCACACCGACTCACCGACGAACAGAAATGGCACCTGTATGCACTGGCAGGCATCCACCTGGACAGATACCACAACGAAGGAGACGTTTTCTGCAGCGTATTGTCGCCACTGATGAGACGTGGGCACAAGCCTACAAGCCTGAATTAAAGCATCAATTGAATGAATGGCATCACCCAGGTTCGCCACGTCCACAGAAATTTCAACAGGAACCCAGTTGGGTGAAGCTTATGCTGATTGTGGCATACGACTACGAGGGTGTTATTCTTACGCATGATGTGCCTGCGGGACAAACCGTCACCAGTGACTACTATTGCCAATTTCTGGAGCGACATCTGCGTCCGGCTATGCGGCACAAACATGCACATTTCTTGGAGACGATCTCCCTATTGTGTTGCATGACAATGCACATTACCCTGTCGCACAGAATGTCAAGCTGTTTTTGCAACGGTGGCATTCGGAGGTTTTGCATTGGGAGGTCACGCTCCATACTCACCAGACATGAATCCTTGTGACTTTGACCTGTTTCCGAAGATGAAAGAACCCCTCCGAGGCCGCCGATTTCTTGATGTGGAATCTGTACTCCGCACAGTAGGGCGCTCCGTTGCCGTCATCAACAGAGAACGCCTTGCCAATGGTCACCTACTGCTTCCTGACATTTGGCAAAAGTTAATAAACTTTTCTGGTGACTATATTGAAGAAATGTAATGCAATTGTACATCTTAGTTCATTAAATATTGCATTCTATCAATGTTGCCACTACTTTATTCACAGCCCTCTTATGTTGGCGTACTGATTTTCAGTAAGACCTAAAACTTTTGCCTATAAGATAATAATTTACAAATTGCATCCAAGTAACCTCTAATTTGTTTGCCGTAGGTTGAAAAAGAAAAAAATAAATTTGAACTTAATTAATATTCAAATGCCATCCCATTTACTTTAATTTTGATTTAATTAATTCTTCATTTTCTATTATAAAAAATCTTCCATTGAATTCCATTCAGTGATATTTTTTTCCCCAGACTACTCTTTCAGTGTTCTGTGATTTTTGTCCAGTTTTATCTATAAATTGCTCAAGTTTCCACTGAATGGACAAATCTTCAAATTTTTTATAATAGTTTAGTGAAGAAATAGTTAAAGAGTTAATTAATATCGTGCATGTCATTTGCAATTTCATTTGGCATTTCACCTTTTTTAAATATTCTTTGGTTAGTATAATTAACATTAAATATCTTCTAAAAATTGTCT
This sequence comes from Thereuonema tuberculata, assembly GCA_023159025.1. Taxonomy (NCBI): domain Eukaryota; kingdom Metazoa; phylum Arthropoda; class Chilopoda; order Scutigeromorpha; family Scutigeridae; genus Thereuonema; species Thereuonema tuberculata. The sequence goes on from JAFIDM010012231.1 coordinate 105,482,525, forward strand.
TACTATTTCTATTGCACTACTTACTTGCATGCTACTCTATCTTTAGAACCAGCTAGTATTCGCCCTGGTGTGCGATTGGTGGTGGTGGCTTTAGGAACACCTTGCTTGCTTAACTGTGATGCTATAGGTCATCCCAGGCCAAGTGTCACATGGTGGCGTGGATATATCATGTTACCTCGTGTGAGTGAGCGCTATGAACAGTATCCCAATTATTCTCTTTTAATACGCTCTGTGACTGACAAGGACCTTGGAAATTACTCTTGTATGGCATTCAATGGTATTGGGGATCCAGCAACCTGGGAGGTGTCTGTCTTATCAAAAGAAAGTGTTCCTGCCAAAAACTACATTAATTCAGTTCACATAAGGAAAGAAGTATCTAATACCTTACCAGTAAATCCTCAAGATGTAGTAAGAGTAAATCTGAATATTAGTCCAACAAGGTACCCTCCATTTGAAAATCCACATCAGTCAGACAATACTGATAGACAGCCAGATCCAAATGAAACACATTTATCTGATATACAATCTCATCCTGATAGACAAACAGATCCTCAGTTACATCCCCAACCTGATCGACAAATTGATCCTAGATTGCAATCTCATCCTGACAGAGAAACAGATCGTAGATTACAGCCTCACCCTGACAGAGAAATAGATCCTAGATTACAACCCCACCCTGACAGAGAAATAGATCCTAGATTACAACCCCACCCTGACAGAGAAATAGATCCTAGATTACAACCCCATCCTGACAGAGAAAGAGATCCTAGATTACAACCCCATCCTGTCAGAGAACGAGATCCTAGATTACAACCCCATCCTGACAGAGAACGAGATCCTAGATTACAACCCCATCCTGATAGAGAAAGAGATCCTAGATTACAACCTCATCCTGATAGAGAAATAGATCCTAGATTACAACCACATCCTGATAGAGAAAGAGATCCTAGATTACAGCCTCACCCTGACAGTGAAAGAGATCCTAGATTACAGCCTCACCCTGACAGTGAAAGAGATCCTAGATTACAACCGCACCCTGACAGAGAAATAGATCCTAGATTACACCCCCATCCTGACAGAGAAATAGATCCTAGATTACAACCCCATCCTGACAGAGAAATAGATCCTAGATTACAACCCAATCCTGACAGAGAAATAGATCCTAGATTACAACCCCATCCTGACAGAGAAAGAGATCCTAGATTACAACCCAATCCTGACAGAGAAAGAGATCCTAGATTACAACCCCA
>JAFIDM010012231.1:105483874-105505934 GCA_023159025.1 Thereuonema tuberculata
TTACAACCCAATCCTGACAGAGAAAGAGATCCTAGATTACAACCCCATCCTGACAGAGAAAGAGATCCTAGATTACAACCCCATCCTGACAGAGAAAGAGATCCTAGATTACAACCCCATCCTGACAGAGAAAGAGATCCTAGATTACAACCCAATCCTGACAGAGAAAGACATCCTAGATTACAACCCCACCCTGATAGACAACCTGATCCTAGATTACAACCCCACCCTGACAGACAATCTGATCCTAGATTACAACCCCACCCTGACAGACAATCTGATCCTAGATTACAACCTCACCCAGATAGCCAACCTGACAGACAACCCGATCCTAGATTACAACCACATCCCAACAGACAGTCAGATCCTAGACACCAACACTATCCTGACAGGCAAGGAGATCCTAGACATACAGATGCAAATGAAATACATCACCCACATAGAGAAAGAGATGATAGACATCAGTCAAATCCAGGTAGACAGGAAGATACTAGACAATACCCTGACCGTGGATTGGATCCTAGGCAATCACATGATTTCAATAGGCAAACTGATTTGCAACAAAATCAATATTCCCCCAGTTCACCTCATTCAAGAGATCCTTATGCTAGATCTGAAGGTGCTGACAGTCACAGAGATCCCAATTCTCCTGTCCCTAATCCTTCCCAGCATGCCCCTCCACCAATTAATGAAGATAACATATTAACTACAATTGTGTCAACTGTTCAGGAAGATTTTACAACAGAACCTGATCCTACAGGTAATCATCAACATTTGCTTAATCTATTAACATTTAAATGTGAAGATACATTAGAGTTTTTTAAAATGTATCAATGCTTTATTTTTCTTTCTTTCATTATTCTCATGTAAATAGTGATCTATTTTCATTCTCATACCAGTCATTTTTAACATTTCAATTGTCTTCAATTGACTTATCTAATAGGTTTCTTCATTGTTTAAAATTTTCATGTGTATAATTTTAATTTAGATTAAAAATGCAACTTTTCTTTTCTTGATAAAAGAAATTATATATAAATGGCAGTGAATTATAGGATTCATAAAATCGATTTTTAATATTCAAAATTATAAAAAAAAAATCGTAATAAAAATTAATATTACTTTTTTATCGTTATTCTTTCAAATTGTTCTTATTTCCAGTCTAAAATAATTTGGATTATTTCAGACTACATTAATTATTCACAAATAACTGAACCATTCTCTCTTTGAAATAAGAAGAGAGTTGATCTTTATTTTGTTTACTTGTGAAGATAATAAATATCTTACAAATATGAGATATTTAATATAAAGTTTATAGTTAGACAAGATATCAAAAGAGGAAAGATCAATATTCTGAAGATCATAGTATGTTCATTCAAAGAAAATAAGCATTTGTCTTATATCAAACTGTATCTGAGATAGTTGTATTTGAATATACAATATTTTGAATTTGGCAAGCACTGTTTCTTCCCTCTAACCATAATACTTATTACATAGAACTCCACCAAGATCTTCCGAACTGACTCCATTAGAGTTTTGTTTACGGGGTTGAATGAAGAATGAATAGAAGTGTACAAAAGAAGAGGGGAAATATGAGACAAATTGCTTGATCAAAATGTTAAGGCCCAATGTGCAGGTATATCAAGGTTCTCTCGCACTAAGCATCCTGATCTTGATGGTAGGATTTTTGAAAATTTATTATAAACTGTAATGCATTTATTACTTGAACAAGAAATAGTGGAAACAATGCGTAACATCTTATCAATAATTTTGCAACTGTACATTCAAATAGTTCTGTCTTGGAAGCATTCAGAATAAGACACATTTTCATATAAACTTTTCTCTTATAAGAGCAAAATTATAACCTCCTAGAATATTGACCTTTCTTCCTGTGACCTTCTTTGTATATTTCTTGGAGATAAAAGTAGAGTTGATCTTTACATGTAAATATAAACTAAATATGCATGTTTAGTTACGTTTTTCTATTATAAGTTTAAAAAAAAAATAGTTAAATTATAAACTCTCTAAGAATGTGAAAATAATAAAAAAAATAAATTAATATATTTGAAACTTTGAAATTCAGCATAAATTAGCCAGTCACAACTCATTATTTCAACAATTGTAAAAGGAGAGGAGGAGAATTCTGATTTATGTAGGCATGGGATGTTTCTCAATAAGCAGTGACTTTTCAGTTGCATTTTATTTATGTTCTGGTTTGTTTATCTTTCACTTGTCATACCATGATAATCTCGAATTGTTCTAACTAACCAGTGTGTTTGTGTAAATGTTCTCAAATCATCTCAGTTGAAGTTTCAGAAAACAAGGATCCATGTTCTGCTATCATACTATAAAACTGAATTAGTTTTTGGAATACATGAATACATGAAAAACATTTAATTTGATAGAACTGTAAGGCATTTATTACTAGTTCTAATGACAAAATCTACACACATTCTAGAAATTTCTTTTTTTTTTTTTCTTCAATTGGGAAGTATCTTCCAAAAATGCTAAAATCGTATTCAGGAAATACTATATATTGAAGTAAGAATAATTTAACTACTAATCCCAGGTAATAGTATGAAAGGTCTTATTCAAGCCTGTTATTTTTCCCATTGTCTCCTGCTTCTGGATTGACCCAATTTAAAGTGCTTGATTTATTTCACATTTTTGTCACATTTTAATTATTAATAACTTAATATTTTTGTTTAAGAAGGCTTAATGTGAGTTGCTGAAATAAAGAAAAGAAACAGTGGTAAAAAGTACTTACTTGGTTAACAGTGATTGGTGAATACAGTATTAAAACCATGTACCAGTAATTGTGTTTTACTACTGTTTCTTTTCCTTAATTTTGTTTATTTTATCAAAATCTTACTTATTTATTTTGGGTTTAATTTGTTAAAAATGTTAAAAAACTCTGTTAGCATTTATTGAGAAGTCCAATGAAGGATTAGACATAAAATCATTTTTCATAAAACTCAGTTAACCAATTCATATGGAACATGGTTAAAGTGTCCCACTACATGCCTATGTGGCTCTTTGGGTCATGGGAGGTAAGGCTCTCACGTTCTGTGACCAGAGGGACTAAGTTTGAGGTCGGGTGATCAGCCTGAGGCTTGCCCACCTTTAATCCCCGGGAAAGAAACCCGGTACCCATTCTACTTAGAGCAGGGTGGACCTTAAGACCCATTTGGAGGAGAATGAAGCATTGAAAAATGCCAATCCTCTGCTGATGCCGGGGATTGAACCCACCACCTTCAACCCCCAGCCAAGCTCCCTTACCCACTTGGCTACCAAGCCCACTCATATGTAACATACCCTGCTAAATATTTACATAATTATATTCACAGCAAAATTAAATTATTAGAATATATAATTTATAGTTCGAATAGTACTGATGTTAATTTTTTTTTTTGCAAAAATTGAACTTGTGAAAACAAATATCAAAACAAAATTCATATTACTAAATATAGTACATTTGATTGTTACCTATGGAGGAGCTGGCAGGCATCCAAAAGATGAATGCATATTTTCATCTACTGCTGTGCTGACATTCTATTTGCAGAAAAAGAAGGAATACTCATGGGTAGTAATGTTCAATTGTATTTGAAAATGGTTTTAGTAGAGGCAACTGAAATAACTATTATAGTTTATTTCTTAAGAAAGTCTCCTCAAAAATTTTTTTTGTAGTACATTTTCATTATCAGACTGGTTTTACAAAATGAAAGCTAAGGTTTGATAATGCATCACTCATAACTCTGTTAATACTTTCTTTAAGTTAAATGTGGCACGATGATGTGGTTAGAATCATGATGTGGTTAGAATCACGGAATGCAGCAAAATACAAAAATATTCATTTGGTTTATTGATTGAGTAGATTTAAACTATAAAAAAAACTCAAGGTGTTCTTAATTTCTTTAAGCTAAATTCTAATATTTCTACATAATTTTAATATTTCAATTTGTAATTGACATATTCAAAAAGGATTGTTTTCAGAAGTTTTAGAAAGAAAGAAAAAAAAAGTCCTTAGGTATGTTTTTTTTAAAATTTAAAATAGAAAATATTTTACTCATTAAATGTTATTCTTTTTAACAGCCACTGTATCTGCAAGAATATTGTTGCAAAATACAAATTTTGCAGTTGATTCCAATATTCAGATTGATTGTGCCACTGATGGTTCTCCAAAGATTTCTTGGTATAAAGATGGTATTCAGTTGCAACCTGATCCACGAACTCAAATCTTAAACAACGGTACTCTAATTATCTACAGTGCTCAACCAAGTGATACAGCAACATATCGCTGTGAGGCTTCCAATAATTACAATGTTGCATCTTCATCTGTCAGTGTAACAGTAGATGGTAAGTTTAGAAATACACTTTTGTTAGTCAAAATGTACTTATAATCAATTAAGTAAGTTAGGTTATCTAAATAAATAATTTATCAATAGTTTATTTTTATTAATGCATTTTGTTCCCTGGTCATATTGCAGACTATGTCCATGCATCTTCTATGTTTTGAGACTGAATTTAAACATTAATACATCTAAAATAAGAAACACTCAACCTTTTCTGAACAAATGAAAGTATCTATCACATATATTTGTAGAAATTTTAGTCACTTTAATCTCCAGTCTCTGAATTTGTCAACTAAACAGAAGAGTCTCTTCTATCTAATTTGCTTGTTTTTTATTATTAAGAAAGTTTAAAAGAATTCATTATGATTATCAATTATAATTTCACTCTTGACAAATATAGTACAAATCAGTATACAACAATCAGTATGGTAAGTTAAAGTTAGCAAAATTAAACAAATATACTGTATATTGAAAAAAAACAAAAAAAAAATATTCTTGCAGTATAAAACATACAGTTCATCTAACTTAGAAAGGCAGTCCCCTCAGGCGTTGGGACTGGGAACTTGAAAAAATAGGGGTGAAAGGTATAAGATAAATGGGGTGGGGAGGAAAGATTACAACAGTGTTTGCAGAGCTTGACCTTGTTATTATCTATCTTCTTTAAGTAGCTACATTTCCGAAGAGCTGAATTCTTCAAAATACTAAAAAAAAGGATCCCATAAGACCTTTTTTTAATTCCACAAAAATACCCTGATACCCTTTCACCCGTAATTTTTCAAGTTTCAAGTCCCAACGCCTGAGGGGACTGCCTTCCGAAGTTAGATGAACTGTACATATTAAGCAACTTTTCTATAAATTAGGTGTTGATAAATTAAGAGAAAATGTCAGTAATATTAAGAATTGAATATAAGAATTGGACATGGTTCATAAGACGCCATTGATTTCTGGCTGATCATCAGTTGTTAAATACTAACCCTCATTTTACAGAGGAATAAAATTAAAACATTATTAGTGATGGCTTTTTCAAAAACAGTTTTCAATTCATAAGATGCCAAAATTTGCTATTGAGTAAATGAAAATAAAATAAATAATGAGTATACTAAAAAGATTATGTAAAATTAAGCAGTTGATATCTGAAAAAAAAATATGGAGGGGGGAACTTACTTTACGATTTTATATATTTCCAAAAAAAAACAAAAAAACTTCAATAATTTCTTATAATCTTCACCATGGACCCAATTGGAAAATGCATTTATCTTTAGGCTGCAGAAGCCTGATTCAATTGCTTATAGTTAGGGTTTATGTTTGATTATTTCTCTCAGACAGCTCCTAGTTTTTTCCAACCCTCTGTCAAATAGGTACCATTTTCTTTTCTTTATGATAGAAGAGACATAGATTGACTTTTTAATCTCTACTTCATCTCATTTGGCTAGTGATCTCATACCCTGCTACTGCATGTCTTCATGCAGATTTGTGCTTTAATTTTTAATATGAAATACTAACATGCTTTAATTTTTCATGCGAAAGAAAGAAGAAAAAAAAATCATATGAGGACGGCTTTAGCCATTTGGCAAGCACTGGCTCAATGTGGCAAACAGCTTCATGTGATTTTTAATTATTAATTTAATTTTAACTTTATAATTAAAATTTTACAAATTTTAGTTACTAGAGAGGACATCTTATAAAAAGTAGAGTAGATGTAAAGAGCAAGGCATTTCTAATCAGAAATCTACTATACTTCAAAAACAATGTTAACATTGTCTTAAGAGTATTAAAATGTTCAGAAATAAATGAGCATGGAGAATATTACCTTGTTATTTCAAGGTAAAAACTGTTTAAAAAAAAACCTAATAAACTATGTTCCTATCTATAAGAATTCTTACATCAATAAAGACAGAATAACTGCAATAGACCATAAGGGATATGAACAAATGAGAAATATTAGCCAAGAAATTATAAAACAATTTCAAATAATGACATGAAACTATTTCAAGATTCCTAAGAAATAAAGTGATTTATTTCAATTGCATAAGACATTGTATGACAGAACATTCAGAATGATGCATATATTATGCTCAGGTAATAGATAATGAATTGTAATGCACTTCCATTTGAATACTGGCTGTTCATATTGATGTGTGGTCAAAATGAGAGAGACAGAGTCAAAGGTTCAGCATAATTACACACACCCATTTACAATTTTATTTACAGTTTATATACAAGATTATATAGGTCAACGGATTCTGAAATCCAGGTTAATACAGTTCAAAGATATATAGATCGGATTCTCAAATCCAGGTCGCTCTCAGTTTCCTGTGCGGTCCGTCAGGAAGGGCGTGGTCCGTTAGGAATGGGAGAGATGAACTCGGATTCTGGGAGCTCTCGGCTTGGCCAATCACAGCGCTGCCTTCGACGCTGGCGTCTGGGGGTCTCTGTTGGAGCTCTCTTCGCAGTCCGCCTATATTGTGTCATGGCTCCTCACAGCTCCTCGTGACTTTGCATCATAGCTCCCCCTCCAAGGTTCAACGTCCTCGTTGATTCATGTGTCTCTGAATCTCTGGGGTGGCCTGATGTTCCTCTGTGATCGGCGAAGGGGAGGGTTGGTTTCGCGCCGTGGTGTTTCGTCTGCGACGGCGTGGTCAGGTCGGGCCGGGGCAAAAATGGCATCGTCCTCTGGGTCTACCGCTGTCCAGTTCTCCACGATTGGCAGCGGTCGTCTAGGTAATGGCGGCAGCGGCTCGTCGTCTGTGCTTCGAACGGTAGGTGGATCGTCTGGTCGCAGGTAGCGCTTCATTCTCGTGATGTGCGTCACTTCCATTGTTCGGGAGCGGGCTGTCGGCTGTGCTCGGGAAACCTCATAGGTGACGTCAGACAGGCGGCGAACGACGGTGTACGGGCCTCGCCAACGGTGTAAGAGTTTTTCGGCGAGGCCTACCGTGCGGGTCGGGCTGAATATGAGGACGAGGTCTCCGGGATTGTAGTGGACCTCCCGCCGGTGCTGGTCGTACCGGCGCTTGGCTTCACCTTGAGCGTCCATCATGAATTGCCGGGCTATTTGGTTGGCATCGTCCAGGCGGCATCTAAGGGTAGCGGCATAGTCTGTTGAGGTCTCCGGGGCGTGAGCTAGCAGTGTATCCAATGTGTTCTGCGGGTGGCGGCCGTGGACCAAAAAGAATGGCGCGAAGGATGTAGCTTCATTCACCGCAGTGTTGAATGCATACGTGACAAACGGAAGGATTTCATCCCAATTCGAGTGATGTTTGTTGACGTACATAGACAACATATTTGCCATGGAGTGATTGAGCTTCTACGTCGCACCATTTGTTTGTGGCCTATACGGTGACGTGCGGCTATGGAGTGTTCGGCAAATCGAGAGGACCTCTCGCATTATTGTGCTGAGGAACTGCGTGCCTCGGTCACTGACGATGGATGCCGGTGGTCCATAACGCAGAACAATGTCGCGGACGAAGAAGCGTGCTACCTCGGCGGCTGTTGCGTTCGGCAGGGCTTGGGTGATGGCAAATCGGGAGAAATGGTCGACGCACACAACAACGTATCTATTATTGTTGTGCGTTAATGGGAGTGGTCCAAGTAGATCGATGCCGACACGGCTGAAGGGCTGTTCAGGAATCGGGAGAGGCTGCAGGAGTCCTACCGGTGGCTGAGTCGGTGATTTCTGGCGCTGGCATCCGTCGCAGCGTAGAACACAACGGCGTGCTGTCCGGTATTGCCCTGGCCAATAATAATTTTGCCGTATCCTTCCGTAAGTTTTGGCGAGACCCAGGTGGCCGCTGGTGAGATCCTCATGGCAGGACTCGGCAATGTGGCGGCGCAGATGCTGCGGGATAACTAGCAGCCATCTTCGGCAGGCGGGGTCGAAGCTCTCCTTGAAGAGTACGCCGTCTCTTAGTGCGTAGCCCTTCGTATGTGGTTGCGGGGAAGCTTGGACCTCCGCGATGATTCGCTGTAGGGTGGGGTCGTTATTCTGCTCGATCGCCATGTCCATTTGATCCGTGATGACGTTCACTGCGGCGATGTTGTTGGCCGTCTCGTCCGGCAGGAGGCGCGACAGACAGTCCGCGTCGAGGTGTTTGCGGCCTGTCTTGTAAACCACGGTGATGTCGTGCTCCTGGAGGCGGAGTGCCCATCTTGCGAGGCGTCCACTGGGGTCTTTCAGGTTCGTCAGCCAGCAGAGTGCATGGTGGTCGGACACCACTGTGAATGGGCGGCCATACAAGTATGGTCTAAACTTGTTTGTTGCCCATATCACCGCTAAACATTCCCGATGCGTCGTGGCGTAGTTGATTTCCGCCTTAGACAACGAGCGGCTGGCGTATCCGATTACTTTCTGCTGGCTCCCCTGGTTTTGTACGAGTAACGCCCCTATGGCGTGGGCGCTTGCGTCCGTATGAATTTCCGTGTGTGCCCCTTCTTGGAAGTGACCGAGCACAGGCGCTGTGGTGAGACAGGTCTTTAGTTTATCGAATGCCGTCTGCTGATCATCCGTCCATCGGAATTGACCGGCGTTGTTCATGATGGAGGTGAGCGGCCGGGCGATTCGTGCGAAATTCGGAATGAAGCGGCGGTAGTACGAGCAGAGGCCATGGAAAGCGCGTACGTGTTTGGCCGTCTTGGGTGTGGGGGAATTCTCGCACGGCTCTCGTCTTCTCGGGGTCTGGCAGGGTACCTGCGGGTGTCACGATGTGTCCCAGGATCCTGATTCTCTGCGCGGCGAAGGAGCATTTGCCGGGGTTCAGTCTAAACTCAGCGGCGGCGAGGCATTGGAGGACCGCGTTGAGACGTTCCTGATGTTCGTCAAACGTGCGGCCAAAGATGACGACATCGTCCAGGTAACATAGACAGATGGACCATCTTAGGCCGCGTAGAATGTTGTCCATCAGGCGCTCGAACGTTGCGGGCGCATTGCAGAGTCCGAACGGCATAACATTGAATTCGTATAGGCCGTCCGGCGTGGAGAATGCCGTTTTCTCGCGGTCCTCCGGCGCGATGGGTACCTGCCAGTAGCCGGTTTTGAGATCAAGGGAGGAGAAGAAAGTGGAGCCTCGTAGTGTGTCGAGGGCGTCGTCAATTCGCGGCAATGGATAGCTGTCTTTTTTTGTGATGGCGTTCAGCCGATGGTAATCAACGCAGAAGCGCCATGATTTGTCTTTCTTTCTTACAAGTACGACTGGCGAGCTCCATGGGCTTTGGGATGGGCGAATGACATTTTTCCGGAGCATCGCGCTTGTTTCCTGCTCGATAGCCGCTCGCTCCGTCGGCGAGACTCTATACGGCTTCTGACGTAAGGGCCGGCTGTCGCCTGTGTCAATGTGATGGGCGGCGGGGTGTTTGGGGTTATCGTGGTGCGTCGGTTCGTCGAAGAGGCGGCGGTATCGTCGCAACAGCTTGAGTACTTCACGAGCTTCCCTTGGCGGCAGGTTGGGGTCAATCATGCGTCTGATCTGGTCGTCTTTTAAGCCAGCGTTGTGCGTCTTAGGAGCTTGCGTCTGTTTTTCGTCGAGGGCCATGATGGAGTTCGGCTGTATTTGCTCGATCGTGGCGACTGTGCTGTTTGCCGGTATGACAGCTGGGGCTCTGGAGGTGTTTGTCACCCAGAGAAGGAGGTTGGTCGCCGGGAGAGTTACAACTGCAGCGGGAAAGGTGAGGGAGGTACGGGCGGATAAGTCAGGTGTGGGCAGGATGAGGGACGGACCTGTAATGTCCGGGGGTGGGACAATTTCGATGGCTGCGGTTGATCCCGGTGGGACAATGGTTGTCTCGGCGGCGGCACACGTCAACTGGGCTGTGACCGTGTTGTTGTTATCGTCGAGGGCAGCGTCGTCTGTTTCGTCGTTGTTCGTCAGGGTAACTGTAGCGGCGTAGAAAGTCCCATCCGAGGATTACGTCGTGGGTGCACCTCTCCACGACTAGGAAGTTGAAAGGCAGCGCCGTTTTCCCTACTCCTATGCGGCCGGTTGTCATGCCTATGGCGCGCAAGGGCTGACCGTTGGCTGTGGCGAGGTGTGGGGTCGTGTGCGGGGTCATGGTCTTGTGCATTGCCCGGCGGAAAGCTTCCGTGACGATGCTCACCGATGCTCCCGTGTCCATAAGAGCTACAGTAGGCCTATTGTCGAAGATGATCCGCATCCTGTTGTTGGTCAGTTTAGGCTGATGCGGTTTAGCAGCAGTTCCATTGGCCTGTGTGGACGCCGCCGCTGTCAGTTTCCCTGGTTGTAATATGAGGTGGGTGATCGTGGGCTGGATGGGCGGGGACTGAGTGCTGTGTGTTCTCGGCGTCGGTCGGGGGAGTAACGGGAGGTGCTGCGGCGTTGCCATTCGCGCGATGGGGAGTTACTGAACCGCCTTGGACTGGTTGTCCGGGATGCCCTCGGTTGTGCGGACGGTTCCTGACAGTATTTTAGAATGTGACCGATCCGGCCGCATCGGAAGCAAATAGGTTTGTCATCGCGGGTGCGCCATTCGTCTGCTCGTCGGCGTGGTGTGGGCGTTCTCCGGTGGTCTCGTTGGTTTGTCCCTGGGCGTTGCTCTGTCCGTTCTGCGGCGACGAGAGTTGCAAGGCTCTGAACGGCGGCGGTTAGGGCGGCGATCTGGCTTTGGAGTTTGTCGGTGGGGTCTGCAGCTAGGGGTTGCTGTGTGTCAATAGCTGCGATGGTGGGCCGGAGATCCGAGACGGTGTCTGGTGTGATGCGGCGTGCTCTTTGATGCTGTAGTCGCCGGCACTCCGTAACCATCTCGTCAACGGAGGACACGCGGATTGCCAACAAGACCGTGTGTATGTCTGTGGCGACGCCCTTAAGGAGGTGATGGAGTCGCTGTGCGTCGGCCATGTGAGGATCAACCTTGCCGCATAGGTGGATTACATCCTGGATGTACGACTCGCAGGACTCCTGGGGCAGTTGAGTCCGTATGGCGAGGAGCCTCTCAGCTTCTGTGGCGATGTGGTGTGTTGCCGCGAACGTGTCCTTAAATTTGGTCACGAAGGAATCCCAGGTAGGGATGTTGTTTTCCTCGTTGTCAAACCAAAGGCGGGCTGTGTCCGTAAGGGCGAAAGGCAGATAGGCTAGCTTGTTTTCGTCCGTCCATCCTTTGAACCTTGCTACTCGCTCGAAGTCTCGTAGCCAGGCAAGGGAGTCTGTTGATGTACCGGAGAACGGGATGGGTTCCTGGTATCTGAGAGCAGGTGAAGGTCTTGGAGCCGGAGTTCGGGCAACGGCTTGGATGTGCTCTTCTGATGGGTGGTGAGGGTCGTTGTTGGCAGGGTTCGGCATGGTTCCGTGGTTCGTCGGGTCTTTGGCACCAGTGATGTGTGGTCAAAATGAGAAAGACAGAGTCAAAGGTTCAGCATAATTACACACACCCATTTACAATTTTATTTACAGTTTATATACAAGATTATATAGGTCAACGGATTCTGAAATCCAGGTTAATACAGTTCAAAGATATATAGATCGGATTCTCAAATCCAGGTTAATATTTTGGATTCTCAAATCCAGGTCGCTCTCAGTTTCCTGTGCGGTCCGTCAGGAAGGGCGTGGTCCGTTAGGAATGGGAGAGACGAACTCGGATTCTGGGAGCTCTCGCCTTGGCCAATCACAGCGCGGCCTTCGACGCTGGCGTCTGGGGGTCTCTGTTGGAGCTCTCTTCGCAGTCCGCCTATATTGTGTCATGGCTCCTCACAGCTCCTCGTGACTTTGCATCAATATAATAACAGATTAAACACAATAAAATCTGTCTATCCAGTATGAGTCTGAGAACTTCTAAGAGAAATAAAGGAATACATGGATATGAAAATGATTTCACTTATACCCCAATGAATACGTACATAATCTGTTATAATACAAAGAAACAAACGTGGTTTGTTTGATACTTGAGTGACTTTAAAGCATAGAGTTACTGAGTATTTAATTTTGCAAGCAGCATATCATTTATAGACAGTAAAAGGATTTGTTCAATTTTTCTGATGAAAATGCATTTATGTTTGTCATCAGTTGTATAGAATTTGGATTTGTCATTGGAGACAATATAATATCATTCTTATTGTAGATAGCTGTAATGCATTAATTCAGTTAAGTTCAAACATCATGCAGTCAAATGCAACAGTTCATTAAAATTAATTTGATTATCCTGTTGATGAGAAGATAATCATCGAAGTTTGCTAAATGATGAGTAAAGTTAGATCTACTAGTACCTGTTTAAGAGTCCTCCAGTACTGCTCTTAATTTTATGGAATCAGATTTTCTATAGAAGTTATCAGTGCCTTAAGGCCATTGTGCCTTCAATCTTGCATTGTGGTTATATATGTGGCAAAACGCTGACTGAATCCACTAATCCGTAAAGTATATCAAAAGGTTGGAAAAAAGTCATATGATGTTGGTTACACTTCATCAATTTCAGCTGACAATTCTCATTTGTAGCTTTTGATTAAACATGCAGTGCCAGTAACATTATTATTAGTCTCATGCAACTGCAGCAATTCAGGAAAAATCAAAATTCAGGATCCTCATAAGTGAGCTGTTTGTTTACCAATCATCCATAGACTGTTTATTATATTTTAAAGTTTAAATGTTTTTTTCCGTAAATAGTTTTATAATGAAAAAGAAATGAATTATTGTTATGATATAAAAGATGGTTAATTATAATTTATAAAGTCTGTAATCATTAACATTTTCATTGGTTTGTTTGATGAAGAGCAATTTAATACTGAATTTAAAACATTGTTTGCAAGATGAAAATGGATAGATTTTAACCAGTTGCATTCAATTTTTAAAATTTGAATAGAATTAAATTACCGTGAAAGAGTAACCATTTTGAAAGTTATCATTGTTGTTTTCTTCGGAATTTAACATTTTCTGAACAGTTTCATCTATTGAAAATAAATTTATGTTGAATCTTTCATTTGATTTTTTTTTTTTTTTTTCATTTTTTTTCTGTAGGTTTTCAGATTCATCCGAACTGCACTGATAATCCTTATTTTGCCAACTGCAAACTAATTGTAAAAGCAAAATATTGTAATAATAAATACTATGCAAGGTTTTGCTGTAAGTCATGCACTCTAGCAGGCCAGCTACCAGTGATTGGACCTCACTTGCCAGGATACTTAGAGTGAAAATAAGTCATTTCAACATCATTTGCTACAATGCCATCCATTTCATTTGGCTTATAAAGTAAAGACTACTACTCAGGTTACAACAATACAAGTAACAATACAAGTTGTTACAAGTTGTTATAATTTTTTCTTTTTAAATATTTGACTTATTACTTTATTATTGCTTATGTAATATATAAAATTGATTTCTCATCAACTTCTTGTTGAAGTTAACTGGTGCATGCATGTGACATACCTACAAAATATGCATTTACGATGGAGTTTGAGTAGCGGAGCACATTTTATACTTAAAATGTTTAGTACTGATATTGTATGGATTCTGTTTTCTATCAGTTACAGTGATAGGAAGCAAGAAACATACACATATTACAATGCACATATATTTGAAATGCATATTTTATTAAATGCCAAATTTATAATAATATTACGGCACAGATCGACTTTTCTTCCTCTTAACAACTTCATTTGTAAAAATGTATAATTGGTCGATGCCTTTTGTATTTGGAGCTTTCTAGTTCTAGTGAAGCTGTGCCAAGTTTCATTCCCCATCCGTTGATGTAGTTTGGTGATTGTGTTCATTACTATTTTCTTCTTTTTTTTTTCCTTCTATAAAACTACAGCTTAATTTATTTTCAGAATGTAAAGGGGGGTGTCCAGGCTCTATGAAAATGGGACATGAAAACTATTTTGATGACTGCCAATTCTATGTAATTATTTGTTCAAATAATGATTTTGTTAGTACTAATAAATTGTCCATTTTTATTAATGTTGTCCATTTTTATTAAAATAGTTGTAGAAGTTGCATGTACATATCATAAATTAGAAATTATGTTGAATTCTGTTCTCAGAAATGATAAATTAAAAAATTATTTCTATATTAATTCTTTTTTTATTTTATTTTTTCATTTGGAAGGGACTGGGACATAAAAATCTTTTTTCTTTATTATTATTTCTTTTTTTTCAAATTGTAAATTTGAAATGTACAGAGACTTCCCATGAGAAGAGTGGAACTGCTACAGGAGCAATGCCAGATAAAGGCTATACAGACCAAATGATGCGTCTGTATTGATATGTCAAAAAATGAATTTGACTAAAATTTTATTAAAACAATCTAAATAACAAGTAGTTAAGCTTACATAGTTTAAGTAAATGAATAAGTAGGCTTTTTTCCTGATGCTATTATATTAAATGGTGCCACCGACAACCTCTGCCTAGTGTGCGAAAATATCTTTAGGTCCAGCCCTGTATAGAAGGGATTGATTGAACTTCTTTAATTCTTACAGAAAGGAATAAAGGGATGAAAAATTTTTATTTTAATTATTATAAAATTTTCATTGTTAACTTACAAAGCAACTATAAACTTCGAATAGTTACAGTATTGAAATCAAATAGCAGTGCTACAAATATATTTGCTTTATATGCTTCAATTTTCCATATATACTTGTGTATTCCATAGCTCTAGGACCCAATCAAACTTTTCACCTAACCTAGTCTGTTAATGTGGGAGGCCTGACTTCACAACTTGATATATTTATTGGCTATAAAATACAGGGTTATTCATAATTCCTTAACACATTTCAAAAGCTTGCAGCTTGGTGGCGAAAAAAAGAGATGTTTACCATATGATATTAAATGAAGACAAACTCAGTCATTTTTTTTTCCCAGCAGAGTGCTGTATCCTAGTTCCATTGGCTGCCAATATGCCACAGATGCAACCAAATTGGCCATTTCGCAAAGTGGAAAGGAGTTTGCATCGTGGAATAAGTGAAAATGAGTTCAGTGGTGACTGTGCAGCAAAGATTAAGAAGAGAGTTCAGAAAGGAGGAGGAGGCATCAGCGCACAGGAAGCATAAAGAACTGGTATGCTAGATTCCAAGATGAAGGCCGTCTGTGCATAACAAAAAAAAAAACACCCCAGGTCACCAGATCTGACTCCTTCAGATCTTTGGGGATATGTGATGGACAAAAGTATTTGTTCTCCCTGCTGATCTCATTGAACTGGATATGGTATCATCAATTGCAATTGCAACCATCGAATGCTGCACTGCATACAATCAGAAATGGATTCCTGCCTGATGTCTGTCGTGTCAACCAAACTAGACACATAGCACATTTATGAAAAAGAAAAAAAAAAAAACTTGGTGAGTTTGTCTGTCATTTGATATCTCAGGGGCAAACATCTTTTTTCTTTCACCTCCAAGCTGCGAGCCTCTAAAATATGTAAAGGAATTATGAATAACCCTGTATTTAGTATTCCTTCAGTTTAAGTTCAAATTTGAAAAGCAAGGATTCATTCTTTAGCAAATAAGTAAAGGAAAGAAATTAATATTTGTAATCCTTGCACAGTTATTACATGTCAATTGATAAATTTGCATCTTCAAATTATGAACATTTGATGATTGCATACCTTACAAATTTTTAAGATAATTACGCACTTTGATAAGGAATATTCACAGATGATATTGTAAATTTATTGATAACATCATTCATGATTGCCTAGGAAGCCTTAATTACACAGTATTTTAATGTCAAATTATGTGTAATACAGTATTTCTTCTAAGAACAGGCAATTATTAGTGTGGAATGCATCCAGCAAAAAATCGACACTATGGGATGAAGCTATATTTAATTATTTATCATATGACTATTTAATGATATGTCAAATTTGCTAATAAAATTTTTAAAAAAATGAGAGAAAGAATAGATTAGTAAATTGGTGACTTATTCCAACTTAAAATATCTTGTTGATTTCTGTTATGTATTAAGGTCTTAACGAGACTTTAAGAGCTTTATAATTATATAATTTTTTTTTTTTTTCATTCTTACTAATCCGTTCAATCTTGAATTCTGACTTGCATTTTACTTCTGGATTACAATTATCAATTCTGTTCACAACAATAACAAATAACAATAGAAACCAGTACAAAAAAAAACCCCAAAAAACCAACAACAACAACAACAATACAGAAATTGCACAACAAATAAAATATGAACCGTTCTGGGAAAAGACTTAACCCCACTCCACCCTTAGCTTCTTCCAATGCTGCATCCATATTTAGTCAAAAATTCTTGTCCGAAATAAAGTAGCTCTTAATAGTAGCTTTTAATAGTCATAATCACCAATCCAATACATGCTATAAAATCAAGAATAAATTTATACTACAGCTAAAAAAATCTTACTTATGGCGCTTAAGAAAAGTGGACATAATACCAAAATTTAATGAGATGTAGGCAGTAAGATTAAACTCTTAATTCATTGATTTACATCAAATTTCGTGTTTATTCTTTGAGTTACTTAAGGACCAGCACAAGTAAAGGAGCACACAAACAAAGGCTATAAGCAGTACAATTTGATCAGGGCTGGACAATATCAATTAACTCTAAAATACAAAGTTTGATGAGATCAGTGCATTATACTTTCAGCTACTTAAGGGAATAATATTTGGTCCATATTGTGAACTGCCTATAAACAATAAGCTATAAATACCAGAATCTAATCAAATCTTTACAATACCACTAAACCCTTGAAGTTGGTGTAGATTGGTTAATTATTTCTCAAATATGTTTCATTGTGCTGACCTTTATGTAAAGTGGCACAATTAATAAGGACTGATATACTCCAAAATGTAATATCTAGATAATAACACTAAACTATGGAATATGAAGTTAGATGGAGATTGATCAATTACCGACTTCCACATGTACAGTCGTCACTCAAAAAGAGTCTAAATTTTCCCAAAGGAGCAAAAATTTCATGAATTTCCTTTAGAATGGGGACATGAATATTTAGAATAACTACACTGCCTGCTAAATTGAAAGTGGACACTTGGTGGTATGGAACAGACGCTTTATTTACAGTGTGTCTAATAGCGTGTACTGTGGCGTTGTGCCTTAAGCACAGCATCCACATGCCGTGGCATGCTCTCCACCAGTTTCTGATAGCAAGCAACCGGTATTTTTACCAATGCCTCCTTCAAAGCCTGCACAAGTTGGATGCCTGTTTGCGGTCGCATAGGATGCACACGAATCCGGCACTCCAATTCATTCAACAGATGTTCAAGAGGGTTGAGGTCCATACTCTGGGTGGGCCACTGAAGTTCCTTAACATTATTCTCTGGAAACCAGGTGCTGACAACACAGGCCTTTTGGCATGGCGCATTGTCGTGCTGGAACAAAAATAGCCCTTCACCAAACTGCAACCACAACGTAGGAAGAATGGAATTATCTAGAACATCCAGATACTGTGTGGATGCTATGTTCCCTCGGTCACAACCAACAGACCACATCCTTACCAGGAGAAACACGACCACACCATCACACCACCACCACCGCCAAACTTCAATGTTGGGATGACATACTCGGGCAGCAGCCACTCCCCTGGCAAATGCCAAACCCAGGTGCGCCCATCCGATCGGTAGTGTGTGAAGCGTGATTCATCGCTCCACATAATGCTCTTCCAGCAGTCTATCAACCAAGACTCTTTACACCAGGCCACATGATGCTGGGCATTTACAGGGGTGATATTAGGCTTGTGGGCAGCAGCCCGACCGGTGTACCCTAAGGCATGGAGCTCCCGACAAATCATCATGTACTGAAAGTTGTTCCCATTGCCTGCTGGAAGTCCTGCTGCTGCTGTTCCGCTGGAACAGTCCTGTTCTGCTGTACCATCAGCTTCAGGATCCTCCGGTCTCTATCGATCACCATGCATGCTCATCCACCTCCATGACATTGTGTTTCCACTCCTTCCTGTTTCCACTTGTGATAATAGCACCCAAGGTCGACTCCTATGGCAGATCAGTGTCGCTCCTATGGCTCTCACACTCTGGCCACTAATGCGGCAGCCTACTCCAGGTTGAAAAATCGCTCAGCTGCTTTGATGGTGGCATTTTATCTCAGCACATGGTTAGACACCAAATGACTCCAACTACTCATGATCGTGTTGTTATATAATGAATATATTCAAATTATTGCCCGAATTTGCATGGGTTGTTCCACTACGGCAGGTGTCCACTTTCAATTGAGCAGTCAGTGTATGTCCCTGTTTTATTTATAAGTTTTAAAAAGTTAAAATGATTAAATGTATTAGAAAAAATAAAATTTTATATTTGCATATTGCTTGCATGATTACTGTAATACTTTCCTGTTTCTATTGTATGGAGAAAGTAATAATAATAAAAAGAAGCATAACGGGCTGACAGTTGAATATTCGGCATTTGTGTTAGGAACATACTGATGTAGAAGTAAAGCTTATTACGAATCGAAATAAAATAAATTAACTTGCAGCTATAAAGTTTCATGAAAAAGTGCACATAAATAAACAAAGGTTCTCTCACCCTAAGCTATCATGTCGGGAATCTCAGATGCTATTTCAGCCTTATTAGGCTTCTTCAGTCAGATTTACCATTGATGATAGCTCGGGGTGCAAAACAAAAGATGAGGTTACCACTTTAGCTCCATGAAGTGGCTCCCAACAAAATCAATTCTACAATGATAATGCGAATCTTTCTACAGAGGGTTGTTTACAATCTATGGTAACGATTTGCATGGCGCGTGACGTCTCAACCAATCACAGTAGATATGTAAATTTAAGCAAACGTACAGGTGAGTACTTAAAGATTAGTGTGGAGGGGTGCGGGTTAGTTTGTTCGGAGAAATGCCGCCGAAACTGTCACAGTTTTGGGAAGGGTATGTTACAGCCCTTTCCGATGCGAAATTTAGTTATTCCGCAATAATTACGGCATGTAGGAAAAGAGGTTTCACCATTCGAAGAAAGGAGTTCATAATGTGTTGGCTGGTGTTGGTTTGGCCCGTACAGGACAGATTTCCGGGACTGAAAAGCAAGCAAATCCAAGGACACCTACAAGTCGCACAAAGACTGTCATTGAGAAAGTCAAGAAAATGGTGATGGGGAACAATCCAGCAACCCAAAAGACCATTGCTGCAAATATAGAAACATCTCTTCGTACCGTAAACAAGATTATCATAAAGATTTGGGACTTCAAAAGAGACATAAAAGCAAGGTTCACAAGCTCTTACTGAAGCACATTTCAGAACGTAAGACAAATTGCAGAAAACTATATGAACGACATCTCTCTCGGGGAAAAAAGGAAGTATGTGGCCACATTAGATGAAGCATATGTTTATCTGTCCGACTGCAATAAACCAAGGGCGATTTTCTATCGCCCAGTGGGAGCCAAATCGTTTTCAAATTGGTACAGAGAATGTCGTGAAACTTTTTCGAAGGGACTCATGATCGTCGCGGGTTATTCCTATCAAGGCGGTGGCTCAAAATGTAAAGGTGAATTCTGCATACTATCAGGATGACGTACTGACACCAATTTATACACAGGAACTACCTGCTCTTTATGGAAACGACGTTTACAAGGTCCGTCTCCACCAAGACAAGACAAGGCGTCCAGCCATATGTCCAAATCGACCCAGAATTTTCTGACACGAATGGAACAGCAAACCGGAATCCAGGCTATACCGTTCACCGAGATACCAGTAAATTCTCCAGATGCATCGCCCATGGATTTTTGCGCATTTGGACTATTAAAACGAGCCTTGGGAAGCCGACGTCCTCATTTATTGGATGATGGACTCTGGAAATGTTGTCAGCAGGAGTGGCAATGTATAAGTCTTCCCGTTCTTTGCAGTAGTCTCCTGCAATGGAAACTGCGCTGCAGAGCGATAGCGGTATCTCATGGCCATCAAATAGAGCAGGATCGTTGGTGGAGAAAGGGAATTTCTGGGAAATAGACCCGAATCCAAATCGTTACCAAAGATTGTAAACAACCCTCCGTATAGAGACTCATATAGAGCTTCTATGGTAGTTATGTATACAACAGTATACAATAAAAAATAAATTAATAAATCAATAAAGTTGGTTCAAGTAAATAGGTGTCAATGCAATGGAGTTAGAAATGATAACGTGACCATTAAATGAGTTTCTCTACTAGTGATGGGGCTACCAAAGCATACTATTATAACAAAATAATATTAAAGTCAACACTAATTCCAACCTTAAGAATTTTAAGTTGTTGTTTTTTTTTTTTATTTTAATTCTAAAAGTACTTGATCCTAAGATCAACTGAAATGATTTCAAATTTAAATTACCATCACAAACTTTAATCTATTCCACTTAAGGGTATAACTGTAGCACATTATAGTTAACCAGGGCCCCCCACATCGATTTCAGGATCCAGATACCAAATGCAGTAATGGGTAACCCTTCCATGTTATGATAAAAATCGTAGATTCTTAGCCAAAAATATCGCTAAAACACCGTATGATTTCATATTTCTCCCTTTTAATATTATTTTTAGAGTAAATAAATTAACCAACATTTGCTTTTTCCAGTTCTACCCAAAAGTTTAGAAATGAAGTTGAGAAAAAAGCTTAGAAAAATTTCGCTCTATCTAAACAATGTAATACAGAATAGCCCTACGCAGACGGTTAAAGCAGACAAGTATTTATGTAAAATCTAGACTTAACTGAAAAATAATTTTACGAATTAGGCTATCACTTTTATATCTTTTTTTTAATATAATTACCTCAGCCAGGGCCCCTTGGCGTAGCGGGGAGGGGGGGGGGGGGCAAGGGGGGCTATCATGCCCCGGGCGCCCCTCGCAGAGGGGCGCCAAATGGTCTCCAAGACATATATTACTATAGGTTTTTCGGGTTTTCAGGGGGGGGGGGCGCCAAAAAAGGTATTGTGCCCCGGGCGCCAGTTATGCTCGCTACGCCACTGTTGATGGCTGAGCCCCAGTGCTGAGAGACAACTTGTGGGGGCCCGAGACTTGTGGGGGCCCCGAGTTAACGTAATGAAATTTTTTATCGTCACTGTACATTCATTTCATCTCACTTGAATTGGAATGCTCTTCCATGATTTTATGAATTTAAGAAGAAAAAAAATTATTAGACTGCCAACAAGTGCACGCTTTCCATGGATTGCTAAGTCTGTGATTGAAGTGATATTGATTCCAATAGTTCTAATGTCTTGTGATAATGAAAGCTGAAGATCGTTTTTGTTTACAGAAGTTTTAATTTATTTTTTAATTGTTATTAAATGGTAAAAATAAAAAATAATGCATTCCTAAGGCTGGGGCCAGACCAAGTTCCAACGCAAACGAACGCCAACTCTGCCGAATGTGTTTGGTGTGGTTAGGGTTGGATACGATTGGAAAAGATTGTGATGTTGTCATCCACATCGGATTTAGTTTTGAATTGGAAACGTTGGTTGTGGTTCAGTCATTTTACGCGGCAAGGTATTGAAGTGATCGTCTCAACACCAACACCAACCATAGAATACTTGCCAACGACTGAAAACGTTTTAACTCGTCCACACCGACCGAACGCGGGCCAACGCCAACAATCGCCTTGGTAACCGTTGGAATGCATTGACGTGCGTTCGCCACCGCTTGCACACAACAATTCCAACGCATCCCAATATCTCTCCACATGTGCCTTGGTATGCGTTGGAGCTTCGGTCTGGCCCCAGCCTAACATATTCTGTTGTATGTCAGGGGTGCCCACGCGGGGGAGTCACGGCGCAGACTGCGCCATTGAAATTTTTTTTTGGGGG
>JAFIDM010012231.1:105506034-105523156 GCA_023159025.1 Thereuonema tuberculata
GGGGGGGCGCCAGTTATGCTCGCTACGCCACTGCATGAAAATGGAACTAAGCGATTTCAGCACTCTCAGCCAGTGGTGTAGCTAGAAATTTTGGGCCCTAATGCAAATGTGGGCCAAGCCCCCACCCCCTCCGTCAGATCTTTGAGGAAGGGAATGAGCCATAAGGTCTAGGGGGGGGGGGCACTCTGTGTACGTCATTAACATTTGCAACTACGATGTAAGACAAGGATGTTAAACTTTTAGTCAAGGAGTCAGATCCAGTCAGCGTTACTTTCTGGTGTTTAAATCACTCTCGTACCACAAGTACAATAGAAAGAGAGATATCATCAGATTCTGCAATTTCTTTGTTTTACTGAACTCTTGAAAGAGTCTTTATTGATTCCAAGTCACTAGATCAGCAAAATTATTGCTCCCATATTTATTGATAGGTTGTTTTTTATTTATTTTTCCTTAACTTTTAAAAAAAAACCAACGTTTTTTTTTGGTTTTTGAGAATTCAAAATCAGGGTCTGAAAGCAGCTTTTTCAAATTTTATGTCTATCTAATCACAAGATGATATAGTTTTTGTTGAGGAACATGAAATATTTCTAATCTGAGAACATGAGGCAACATTGAAAAAACATGCTAAATTATTGAATAGTCTGTATGTATATGTAGTGAAAATATTCACCAAACAGAAAGGTAGTCTGTTACTCTACATGTGCACATATGTATTTCAGAGACTCAGAAATATTTGGCAATCCTTAAGCATTTTTGACCCATGACCATATACCTCGCTTTTTGCTTATCACTTGAAGATATCTGTATAGGAAAGTTTGACTCTTGGTAGGGTGCATCCAATACATATACGAACCACTTTTTCTTCCAAGAAATCGCTTCCTGCAGTTTCTTTACTTCAAATCTTAAAAGTTTTAGTTCTTAAGGATTTGTCTTTAAAGATCAAAAGCAAGTTATCATCATCACATTTTTAAAGCCTGGACTCAACAAGAGATAAATTCATCTGTTTACATCTGGATTCTGTATTTTAGTCTCAATCTAAACATCGTTCGTGATAAGAAAAAAGGAGTTTTAAGAGATTCACTATCAACAGTTACTTACTGATAGTATTTGAAATAGCAAGGTGGCCGAAAAGTTCCCGTACCCCTTAGTATAGTAATAACATAATAGGGAATAGAGGAACTTTCCAGCCACCTTGTATAGTGTGGGCAAAATTTTGTATCGTCTCGTTCCCATGATACCTTGAGTAGGCCTTATTTTCCTTCCTTTCATTTGATTGAATATTGGTTGAAGGGATTTATGCCTCCCCCCCCCCGCAGTAAAATTACGTATATATTTATCATTTATATATATATTCAGGGCACGGTAAGTTACTTAAAAGATGAGTTACAGTTACTTTTTAACAAACAAAAAAAACAAAAACAACAATATTCTCTTAAAAGCATATTAAGAATTTATATTTTAAAAACTCTGTTGTAATTGCCATTTCACGTTATAAAAATTGAAAGAATTGTATTACAAAATTAATATATAGATTTATTTTATTTTCCAGGAATTTTATTATTTAGAATTTTTCTTTTTAATTTAAATGTACTGTAGAGCAGTCTTCTCAAGCATTTTTTGCTTCACGGTGCACTAACAAGTTAGTTTTTTAAATTAGTAGTAGTTCAAGTTAGTTGTTCAAATTGTAATTTTTTTTTTCTTATTAAGTTGGGAATCTGAAATTTTGTTTATTAAATAGCACTCGTATTTAATCAAATTATCCACGCTGATTATTTTGCATTCCTGTATGTTAAATGATACTGTCAAAAGTTTTTTGTTTTTTTTAATGCATTTCTAAATTAATTAATTTCTTAGCAGCAAATTTTATTTGACCAAATTTTTTATTTAAGCTATCATTTTTTTCGTTCATTGATATATTTATTTACAAAAATAAAATTACAAATAAAAGAAACTAAATAAGATATTTTATAAAACATGAATTACTATTCTTCAAGGGTCATTTTTCTAATATGGAAATGTACACGTGTGTCCAAAGAATTTTCATGTGAGAAATTCAAATCTGAAATCAAAAATTCGCTATCAGGCATAGTTTTTTAGTTATACGAGGATATAATTATGTCCAATTTAAGTAATATTTTAACTAAATATTTTAACTATATTACATATCTATCTGTAGTGCATAAAAATCTAAAACTACCACCTCTTCACATCAAGCTAGGCCTTATTAAACAGCTTGTAAAGGCCATGAATCAATCTGGAAAAGGGTATATGTACCTTTCATAAAAGTTTCCTCATCTTTCTTCAGCAAAAATAAAGGAAGGCGTGTTTGTGGGCCCCCAAATTAGAGAACTTCAAAAAGACTCAGATTTTGAAGAATGCCTTGAACCAAAAAAAAAAAAAGCATGGGTCTGTTTTAAGAATGTAACCCAAAACTTTCTGGGAAGAAAAAGAGCTAACAACTACGAAGAATTGGTGCAAGAAATGATAAATGCATATAGGGATTTAGGGTGCAACATGTCTTTAAAAGTGCATTTTCTAGATTCACTTCTACACTATTTTCCTGACAGCTGTAGTGATGTTTCCGACGAACATGGTGAAAGGTTCCATCAAGACATAATGTTCTTGGAAAAACGTTATGAAGAGAAATGGATGCCTGCAATGCTAGCCGACTACTGCTGGAACACTAGAGTATAAAATTGTTCACAGGAGAAAAAAATGATCGTCAATATTCTTAGAGAAAATATGATTTTGTATATTTTTTTTTTTATTTCAAATATTTAATTTCACACACTAGATGATAATGTATAGGTCAGTATTTGTTTTTCTGTGTTTTACTATATAAATGGTTTGTAAATAATTATGAAAGTGGTTAGAATAGTAATGCTTACTTGTTTTGTCTATATAAATACAGTGTAGAAATGAAAATAGAAGAAAAAATGAAATTGCCTATAACGTGAAAACTATGGCTGACACAGAAAAACTAATTACAGATTTGAATTTAGGAGGTATGTTTACATATGAATCAACAATGAAACCCCCAGAAAAACAAATTTCATCTTTTTTTGTAGAACAGTGTTATTTATGATGAATTAGCCTATTGTTTCCTGAGCATGAAGATCTCGGGGCAAAAACGATCAATGTCAATTTTTTTGGAAAACAGGTAAATGGCACCACCATCTGGAGCAAAGGCAGTAGCAAGCTCACTCGAATCCACACAGTTGCAGAAATGATCAAAGTCACTGTAATTGGAGCTAGAAAATACGATATTTCAGCAAGAATGATCAGCGTTGGAAGCAAAAAAGATCAAGGTCAGTAGAGCGCGCCCTCTTGCGATGAAACGCCATACTGATCGTTCGCGCTGCAGCTAGGGATAAATTCGCACGTGTTTTTCGTAAGTAGAACGTTGTTTACATGCAGTTTTGACATTGTTTAACAGCAAATTAGATGGCTGACTTTAATTGTGACGACACTGAGTGTCCTAAAGTGACTGATAAACCAAAAAAACGAAAGATTCATGGTAGAAAACGAGATGATGCAAAGCGCCAGAGAGTGCAAAGTCATGTTGCTGGGCCAGACTGCCACTGTAAGCGTTTCCAGTGTTTTACTATGATAAACGAAGTAGAGAGGGCTGATATCCTACGAAAATTTAACAGTTATGAAACTAGAAATGAACTGTCCTCTTATTTAAGTGGCCTGATTAGAGTAAACCAATTAAACAAAGACGTCCATGGAATGCAGATGGAGGACAATCTCTACACGACTATGCTTACGAATATTTTCTGCGAGTTATGCACGGAAACAAAATGATTGAAACTTCTGTATGCCACAAAGCATTCATTTCAATCCACGGAATAACGAACCGTGTAACACAAACAGTAAAGCGAAGTTGACTTATCCCCCAAAGATGGCAGAAGTAAACATGATAACAGACCAAACAGAACACCGCTTGAGGAACGTCAGCATGTGCATGACCATATTCAAAGTTTACGAGGAAAAAAAGCACACTACAGTTTGTCAAAATCGCAGCATATTTATCTCTCTGAGGATCTGAATATTACAAAATTGTACGCATTATGCAAGGAAAAGTATCCTAAAACAAGAGTAAGTTGTGACACATATAGAAGAATATTTAATGAGTCCTACAACATCTCATTTGGTTTACCACGAACTGATACTTGCAGTATCTGTGATGAAAGGAAAGCGACAGAAACACATCTTGTTCAACTACTTGAAACAACTCGGAAGAGCCATGACGAAGCTGCTATTAAAAAGCAGGAAAAGGAATTGGCAAAACATAAGGATAAAATTAAACTACACCTAAAGAAACCCCAACAATTCTACGACAGGAAGCGGTCAGCAAAAATGAATGCACAGAAATGTACTGACACAGTTGCAGCTTGTTTTGATTACAGTAAAAACCTCCCTTTACTTACATAACGGCCAACGATGTATATTTACAAGTGGCAGCTCTTATTTTATACCTTTAATGTGCATATTCTTGCAAATAGCAAAGCATTTTATTATTGTTATGATGAATCAGTAGCACGAAAAGGTTGCAATGATGTTGTGTCACTAGTTAATGACTTTATTACAAATCATGTAGATCCACATGTGAAACATATACCGGTACACTTGTTTTGTGATAGCTGTAGTGGACAGAACAAGAACTTCACACTTGTGCAGTACTTGCATCGTTCTGTTTACATTGAGAAACAGTTTGAAACGGTGATTGTCACGTACCCAATAAGTGGCCATAGTTATATGGAGTGTGACAAAAACTTTGCACTAATCAATCAAAAATCTGAAGCTAACATTCCAACCGAGTGGTCAGAAGTGTTTCGCAAGGCCAGGAAAGAGCCAGACCCTTTACTGCAATAGACTGTAGGCAAACCTTGTTTCGGAATTACGAAACATTCTTCAGAAGTGAAGCAATTTACCGACTTACATGTCCATCAACTTTTCGTATACAGAAAACTCGCGAACTCCAGTTTCGACAGGATTCAGAACTTGTTTATCACCGCAATAATTAAAATGGACTGTGGGGATCCTCAAAACTGTTGAAACC
Source organism: Thereuonema tuberculata (assembly GCA_023159025.1). Classification (NCBI taxonomy): domain Eukaryota; kingdom Metazoa; phylum Arthropoda; class Chilopoda; order Scutigeromorpha; family Scutigeridae; genus Thereuonema; species Thereuonema tuberculata. The sequence continues at coordinate 105,511,100 of JAFIDM010012231.1, forward strand.
CAAAATAGTGCCACAACATCGAGCACTTCACAAGCTGCCACGCCTGTATCCTGTTGGCAACCCAATCAGCAGAAAAAAATATAAGGATTTACAAGACCTAAAAAAAGTTTATCTTACCAAAGTACCATGCCTTCTACGACAACATTGCAGATTCTGAGACTGTCCCCAGTGGTTCAAGTGCTGAAGAAGATATCTAAATCTTTGTGAATTAACTCTATACCTTCTGTAATGTGATAATATACTTGTATAACCAACTCCAGATTATAAAATACTTTGAAATTAATAGTTTGCTTTTTTGACTTACAAACCTTAATTTTAGTATATCTCAAAATCATAAAAATTGACATTGATCGTTTTTGCCCCGAGGGTCTTCTTAATAAACCCTTTATTTTTTTCCATTAATTAAATCTTAATTCAACACATTTGTGGAACCTTTCAGTTTGTTTCTCCTTTAAAACACAACGTATTTTAAAGTGCAATTATTTTGTCATTTTATTTCTTTTTATCACAATTGTAATCCTTTTGAAGGCAATTTGGAAAAAGTAAAGAGCATGTTTTTCTCTGAATTTTGACGACACGTTTTATAGATAAAAAGAATACGGTAGAAATTTAACGTGCTAATTCAAAAAAAGAGGTAACAAACGAAGGCACAACGCTAAAAGAAGGAATCCGCACCCTGAGCTATCACCGGGAAGAGACTGGGACGGACCGTTTCGCCCTTTTTAGGACTCATCAGTCAGCCAAACTCCACCGATGAGTTTTGGTTAGGATTTCATCGGGGGAGGTCCCGCTCTCGGCAGTAAAAATACAAAGTAATTCTCTATTACTGGAACAAATAGATGTCAAATGATCAGTTCGACCATCTTTCCCATATAACCTCATGAAAAAAATTAAGATCCCATTGGACACTCGTCTAGATAAAGAATTCGTAGATGTTTTAAAAATTGATTTTGTTTAAAGATGTTGGTTTTTTTTTGGTTTTAGTTGTTTTCATTGTTTGCTTTTCTCTCTCTTATTAGCCTAATTTCCTAAGAAAACGGGTCTCCATCGAATCCTTTAGTCCATGTGTGTTTGGGGGAGGAGGGTTGTTTGGGTTCACCCTTCAGAATTTTGAAACCGCTCTCTTTCCATGGTATCCATTATTAAAGAACTAGAGACGGTCGAACTTTTCTACTTTGAAATGTCCTTGTTGAGAAAATAGAAGGAGAAGGCGACATAGAAAAGCATTCGAATCTAAACAGTGGATTTCTATTCTATTTCTATTTCATTGTCTTAATACATTTTACTTAATCCATTAATTTGCAATGTTTGATATTTTTTACATTAATACGATTTAGCCAATTTAAATAATGTGAATTTGATTTTTTTTTTGTTCAGAAAATGGAAATATATCTTCAACAGGTTCTATAATTTGAAAACAAATGCAAGATTTTCCGGTTTTGTAATTTTTACGAAAAGAATAAAGACACTTAAAGAAAGTTTATTCCAAGAATTATTATTTTTTTTTCATTGGTATTGCGCTTAAGCCTTGGCAATTCCGTTGGCTGAGTTTAATGAAGCTTGATTCAAGTATTATTCTTGATTCAAGTATTATTAGGCTCTGTTTCTAAGTCAGAAAAGATCGCAATAAATTACAATTTAAATCAGGAGACTTCGGCCGACCGATGTTGCTCAATTAATTTAGAATTTTTCCGGTAAATCCACAAAACAAAATAAGAAGATCTGTATTATAAACCAAAAATGAACTTCCTAGAAACTCTTTAATAGTAACATCTTCAATCTGTTGTTCCTGTGGCTTGGTGTTTGAAACATTGTAATAAAAAGTATGATACTTGCAGGTTACAAATTCGATTTTCTATTTCTTTTAATTAAAGAAGCTTGAATCATCATTTATTTATTTTGTTCTACACTTTAGAATAATTTAAAATAAGAAAACTTTTATTTAAACTAGAATGCTTGTACATACAGTATATTTCGATATACAGTAAAACCCCAGTTAACCGAACTCGGGTCAACCTCCGAAAATCGCAAATCCAAACAATAATACTGTACTGCACGGAAATAATTCGAAGGCGAGAGTGTGCTGGGCTATAGTTAGCGGGGAATGAGTAATTCATATGTTACAAACTATTAAGTACAGAATACTGTATATTGATGTAGCCTACTGTAATCCTAAAAATGTTATTTTAACTTTAATAAAGAACATAGAGATAGCATAGAAAGAGATTTTTGAATTTGTTTGACCTTCATAACCTTTCAAAAATATCTACTGTAATTACAATACAAAATACTGTAAGTGATAATAATAATAATTTATTATTAGCTGTAGCTGTATTAGATATTCATGGCTTAACCGAAAAAATTGTTATTCGAAACTGCTTCCCCCCCCCCCCCCTTTAGGTTAACCGGGGTTTTACTGTATAACTATATACCCAACATATTTCAATATATTCATCATATGTCAATAGTGAACTATTCGGCACTACAAGAGAATACCACTCTGATCACATATCAATGAACACCGTAGGATAGGAATCATCATTATAACAAGAGAACAGCGGAAACTGATATCCAAAAAGATATTGTTGATTTATTTGCTGTTCACTTTCACTATTTTCATTTCAAAACCGGATTTTATGATTATCTTTCGGAAAAAGTAAGTTTTAAATATATATATATCGATTATTAAACTAATAATACAACAAGATTTTTAGATGATTCCAGCATACACAGCAAAACAATAAATAGCAGATTGTGTTAATTAAATTTCCAAGTTCATTATAGAAAAAAAAATCAAACAAATTCTCTGTTTGACGTTTGTTTGGAAACAGAACCTATGTAGCAAAAATGAAGACAGGCATCTTCTTGTTTTGTATAGATTTTACCAAAAAAGCTCTCAATCAATTCCACAACATCGATCTGGCAATTTTTCTAGATAACTTAAATTTACCAATTTTGATGTAGATACCATAAAAATTAATAATAATAATAAAAACTTCAAATCTTATACGACAGAAGAGACAAGTCAATGATAATCAACGTCTTTATAGAAACTTCTCACGTCTACAAGATAAAGTTCTATTTCACATCTGATCAATTAGTTCAAATCACTCCAATCTATAAAGTAAAAGAATATATGAAAAGTAAATGTCAAATGAATTTAATTAGTCAGTCATCTTAAGTTGCCATTAAAAAGCCTCTGACTCAGACGTAAAGAAAGGCCAAAGCTTTTTTCTTACTTTCTCATTACTTTGGCCATTTGTGCATATCTGTATCGTTTGTTCATTCTATTATTTCCGTTTCACTCCAACAAAAACACAAATATCTTTATACTTATTTCATTTCTTCTGTGATAAATAAAATCTAATTTGTATATTGAATTCAATTGTTTTTCGTTCTTTCTTTCTTTTTTTCTTTCGTTTAGGAAAAAAAATATATTAATTAAAATTAGAAGTACAATTTACTCTCTGCATCAAGGTATATTTAAATTCCAATATTTTTATTACACATTTCGGTTTATAAGAAAAAAATTATATTACTCTACTTTCTTTCTTCGTTATAATGAAATGTTTGGTTTATTGCGTTCAAGGGGTATCGTCTTCCTACGTCTTCATAAAACCCCTTGATTTTTATATTTCCATTTTTCAACAATTTATATTACTGATCAGCAGATGTTAATCGCCATCTTTCATTTTTAATTTAAATAAATCAAGTTCACATAAAAATAAATCGAGATATATATTCTGAAATAAAATTTAGCATTCTGTTTTAAAGCAAAACAAATATTATCCAAGTAAAAGATTAGTTATTAACCTTCCATTAAATAAGAATGATAGATATAAATAATCTTTTCCCTGATTTTTATATATATCTAATTCATATTTATTCCTACATGAATTAAAAGTTGCCAGAAGTTAATCGGGGAATACTGCACACACAAAAAAAGATATATTTATAATATTATTAGCAGTATTCATGCATAAAATGTACTTAAAAATATAAAGTAAATTTTAATCAGTAAATATTGCATGATTACTTTTTTTTTTTTTTTTAAATATTGCATTGAAAGACAAATTTTTACCCCTTTCTTATCTATGTCCGTGTTTAAATTATTATATGAAATACCTGTAATCTTTGTTCGGTAAAATAAAGCGAAAATAAAATAGGAACACTGTAGTCAATCACCTGCTTATTTAACCCCCTTTCGGACAAATGGACAGCTCCGCAGTGAATACACGCCACGTTGAAAGGAAAAAAATTAAAAATTATTACAGTGAAACCTCCACTAACGGACACTCCCGAAAAGCGGACCCCCCCCCCAATAGCGGACAATTTTGCAATCCCCAGTCCCTTAATATAGACATTTCCATGTACAGACCTCCGATTAGCGGACACTCCTAATAACGGACAACATTCTACAGATAATGAACGATCTTGTGTTGTTTTTCAAAAGCAATAGAATCAGGCTACAGTAATACGTAGCGTCCAGAGGAAATTTTGAAATTATGGATCACAAACTCCAACGAAAACTCCAAACATATCAAAGTTCGGAAACGGAGACAAGTGCGATCGACTCTATTGTCTTCGATTGGTTTGCGCTGCACGAGCAAAAAACATTCCCATTAGTGGGTAATTATTGCAAGAAAGGCATTGAAAGCAAAGGGGACTCTGAAGGCCTTGCAAATTAAACGATTTAAATATTCATATTGAGAAACATGTTTTCAATGCAATGTCAACTCTGTTAACTGATTACTTTAGTTAATAAAATTAATTTTCTAACCGTTTGTCTTACTTAAAATAAGGTCAAAATTAATACTGTTATTTGGTTTGGTCATTATTTTAAGTAAGACTAATGCATTAGCAATCATTTAAAAAGGAAAATAGTAAACAGTTTGCAATTGTTCATATTTTCTCATAGGGCAATGTTAATTGTAGAAATTTAAGATTGTACGTAATTTTTCATTAAATGACATGCTGTAAGCTAAAAAATGAAAAAAAGATAAGTCCTCCCCAATATCGGACACCTCCCAATAACGGACGAAACTTCCGGTCCCGTGACTGTCCACTATTCGGAGGTTTCGCTGTATTAAGTAAGATTATTATTTTATTACATGTAAAAACGCAAAGAATACGAATTCATTAAAATAAAACGAAAATAAAGTAAAAACTCTATAGACAATACAGGCACCCAGGTCTCAGGTCAATCATTTACGCCCTAATGAGTTTTCTCGAAGCCGAGACCTATCGCTTTCCCACAGCCGAAAATGGTAGATTCTCCCCATTTCATCAAAATCAAAATTTTTTTTCTAAGGTGTTTCACAATCGCAATTAAATGTTTTAATTTTAAATTTAAACCATTGCCTCAGTTCTTTCATTGCCTAGCTACGCTACTGTAAATAATATCGTACTAACCGTGCATCACGTTTTGGCCTGGGTTGTCCTATTTGAAGGTAGGGTTCAAGGTCGATTTACCATTTTTTTTTTGCTAACAAGAAAGTGAAATGAGAAGCGGAGAAAAGGGAGACCAATGCGTGAATGTTGATTTCATGTTCACTGAATTAGGCTAAATAATTTTCATTCATCTAATTTCCCTTTTAGTTTAAAAGCATTTTTTAGTTGACAGACTGAGTAAATAATTTTGCTTCAGGTTTTTAGTGTTACCGTTGTACAAATAAAAATAATCGAGCGGCTCTTGATTGGCCGATTCACAAACTTTCTAGCTCTTTCTTCACTAAAGCTTAACCACAGAGGTCAGTAATATCAATCTCCTTTTAGTTTTGAGTTTGTAGACGAATAGTTACATTTCTAGAAAGATTAACGTATTTGTAATTTTTATATTTTTGACTTTTTGTATTTAAACAAGTGTCAAAAAGCAACAGCAAAACTTCTGAGGAACCACACACACACACAAAAAAAAAAAAATATTCAACAAAATGGCACGTAAAATTTGTTATAAAAAATATGCGTTTGTCGAATAAGGGAATGGATAATATAAGAAGATTAAATGAGCAATTTTTGTGATTTTGCAGTTTTTTTTTGATGGACAATCTAAATTACTTACTTAAATTAATTTAGTAGGATATTTGTTTTTCCTACCATATAAGTAGATTTTTTTTTAACTAATTATTTATTTCCATTCTTCGCTTCAAGGTAAAACTTTTAAAAATGTTCTGGCTTGAGCGCAAAAATTTATGGTAGTAATCGCAATACTGACCTGCCTTTCATGTATTCATGTTAAATCTTTTTAATATCAGTTGCTTCTGAAAAATTTATTAACTTTTCTAAAGTTATCATTCCAGGATGATAAAAGAATCTCCACAATGCGATTAGAAAGTAATTTCTTCGAGCTATCGTGTTTTGTTTTGAAAGCAGATTAAGTACATTTAAGACAATGACTTATTTTATTAATATCTAATAATAACTTAACTTATAATTACAAAATACTATTACATACAATTAGGCTTCCGATTTTCCAATTTTCTCCAGATTTCACCAACCTGTGTACCTTTGTCTTGTTAATTAAAACTGTAGTCTTCATTTAAGATGTCCGTAAGTTGTACAGATGAAGTAATTTCAACCAGTGGCTACTAAAAATGCTGAGTAGCGGAGTTATGAATGAGTGATTCAAGTAGGAGTCAGTTACAGAGTCCATTGCAAACAAAACCAAAGAAATGAAAGCAATTAGTTACCTATGAAAATGTTAAAAACAGTTTTGATATTATTTCGTTTCCTTAACTTTAAACATATCAGAAGAGGATCCTTGAGTCGAGAAAGTCCTAAAATACCTGGATTACATAACAGTCATGACATACACAATAAACAGAAGCCCTGGTAGAACTGCAATAACTAATTGACTGAGTAGCGGAGGAAGTCCCAACCCTTGCAGAGTCTTCACGGCAGCTGACTGCAAAGCGGTAGTAATGTTGTTATATGCGCCGAGAGGCTGAAAACCACCGCTAGATGTGGTGTTGAGGTTGCGTGTGGAAGGAGGAGGAATCCACTCCCAAACGCCGCTAACGAAGTTCTCCATTTCAGTGAAGATTTGCTGGAATGTATTAATCCACAAATTCTGAAGACTATCTTCGCAACTCACACCAGACCATGAAAGGAGCAGAAGCACAGTCCAAAAACGCTCCATATTCGTGGCTTTTCAGTCACAACACTGACTTCGTTACTGTCATGCGTCGACGAATATCAAAGAAATGCTTCTACTTCAACCAAAATGAAAGAGATTTATTCAACCAAAGGAAGCTTTGATAATTCGTTGAACTTTTACTTTCAAAAGCACAGAATTCATTGTATTTAATTGACCATCATCTGTCATTACTTCACGGCTGATTTCCAAATACAGTACATTAAATTTCTAATTTCCCTTAACTCAAGAAATTGAATTTAATCAATGAAAGAAATAAGTACTTGCAGAATAGTGGGAAGAAATAACAAGCAATAGCGTCTAATTTTCTTATTTTACTGATGTATTTCAGTAAATTTTCATTTAATTTTCGGGATCAGAACATAAGATAATTTGATAATTGAATTATAAGTAACTAGCCGGGTACCGTCGCTTCACTCCGGAACCCTTGCATATATAGTATTAAAAATATATATATATATTTATTTAGCAAATTAATATTGAGATCGGAGAATATACGACTTCCCAGCCCATTGTGGCCTTCTCCGCTTAACTCAGGTGTATTGCGGGTTGGCGTCCCACTTGGGGTTGCCGCCGCACACTTCATGGCCAGTTTGCCAGTTTATTCCCTTTTCCGTGGGAATTTCGAAAAATCCGGCCTTATTCCTTATCTACATCATAAAGGGAACCTCTGTGCAAAATTTCAGCTTTCTAGGTCCAAGGGTTTGGGGTAGGCGTTGATGAGTCAGTCAGTGAGCGAGTCAGGACTTTTCTTTTTATATAGGTAGATTTTCATGAATTTTGTTTTGTTAACCTCATTGATTAGTTCTTTACAGATTATATTTGGATCTGTTATTTTCTCATTTTCAACTCTTTACTATCCGAGATTCGTTCTTTACATATTATTCCTGGTGTTTCGATATCATACTTATGTATGAAAATATGATCTATATTTGTTTTCGTATTTCCATAAATTGTACAGTTGTTTCTTGTTGTTCCGTAATGACAATTTTTGAAACTATTATTGCACGTAAGTTTTAGGAATTTCTGTACTGCATTGTTTTTATTCATTTTGAAAAGATCTATATTTACGTCGCCAATTAGTATAGTTGGACAGTTGTTTAATATATTTTCATTTTTTATGAATAGATACTCTAATTCTTCAGTAAATTTATCTTTCTTTGTGTTTTGGTAATTTGTATATGGCTAAAATGTTAATATTTTGTGTTTGATAACACAAACACATTTTTGATAACGAAACATATTAGGTTTTATTACAAAACTTCATGATAAATAACGTATTTTGTGAAAATTCTTGAATCATTTTCTAAAAGATTTCCTTGCGCCGACGTTTTAGTAATTTGTAATTTAACATTTTGCTTACGAATGACAGACAGAATAACGTTTTTATAATATACGTTTTTATAATACATAATAATAATAGCCGGTTACCGTCGCTTTGCTCCGGAACCCTTGCATATATAGAATTAAAAAAAACAAACTTTATTTATTTAGCAAATTAACATTGAGATCGTCGAGTAATAGATGACTACCCAGCGTTGTGGCTTCTCCGGATAACTCAGATGTATTGCGGATTGGCGCCACACACCAAAAATTTAAAGCGACAAAATCACATTTTTGCATGTATCTTGCAAACGCAGAAACGTTTATGAATGACTGATGTATCGTTCGTTAGAACTTTCAAATACCAACATTTTCTCAATATAATGTTCTATTCCAACTTTTATACTTTTCGTTTAAATTGAGAAAAAGTCAAAATTTAAATCTTTAAAGGGCGCCGTTTTGGAAACCAAAAAATTTTTTCGAAAGATTTTTGTAGCATTTTGTTTGTCTTAAAAATATCTACATTTTATCCAGTTGCATGGCCAATCTATCTCTTATAGTTTGGTCACAAAATTGGAAAAACTTAGTCAAGACAGAATAACGTTTTTATAATATAACTGCTATAATTAAACAAAGAAGCATGAATTACTGTTGTATTGTATTTAAACGTTCAATACTTAAATGTTGAATGATAGTAGTCTTTGATAAGCGTAAGCATGGCTGAGGAGCCCCAATTTTCGGAGACGCCAAAATGAAGAAAAATAAAAATGGAATCTATAATAATTTAAAAGCAGGACGAGAACAACGATACTTTTAATTGAATTCTATATAAATATTGGGAATGACACACAAAAAAATCGTAAGGAAGAAATTAAGCATTTTTCGATTACAGGGGCGCCAGAAACCTTACAATACATGCAACAGGTGCTTTTTTAAGTTTCATTTTCTCTTTGTTTCTCTTCGTGTTTATAAATAAAGAAAAGAAAAGAAAAAGAAAGGCATTCAGATGTTGTGATAAATAACAAATGCTCATAAATCAATGTTTAATATGCTTGAACACTTGTTATCACAGAATACAAGTTGAAAAATAATATTAGCTTCCCAATGACTTAGATGAATGCAGGTGTTGAATTAAACTTTTCTTCTCAGGAAAAGAGAAACTTTGACCTTTTTTTAGAGATTTAAGAAATCTCCGTAGATATTTTCTTCTTTATTCTAAAGAAGCAATATAAGTTTTTTCAAAGTTAAATGAAAGCTACAGATGCTTAGTTTCTGAAGATATATTTATATTTTTCGATAATTTTAATATGTTTAAAATAGCGACTGTCCAATTTCGCCCATTATTTCTGTTAATCAATTCGCCCTTCACCTTCAGCCTCAACCGTTCTGAGCCTTTGTTTTACTTAAATTATGTTCATCTACAATAATCCTTCCAATTATTAGATTATTTTGATGTCCTCCTTCTAAGGCACAACTTAATGAAAATGTGTTCAATTTGCATTTTGCCCTCCACCCCCACCTCAAATTACATTTGTCATCAGCTAAAAATCCGGAAATTTTATTACAAATCCAGAGTATGACCTTAGTTGAATGAAATTGTTATCTAATTGTTAGCGCTCTTTCACATGACGCGACCATGGCAGCGCCGCCAACGATCGCGCCGCCAGCCCGTTCTATAGATTTCACACGTGGCCGTTGGTCGCTTCTGGCAGCGCTGCCAGGATTTTGGTCGCGACATGACGTGATTTTTCAAGCTGCCAGGCTGGCTGCGCGATCACCGTCGTTCTATAGATTTCAGTGGAGCCTTTCACACGAGACGCGATTTTCTTTGCGACCAGAAGGTTTTGTTTATTTTCGCTTTGAGAAGTGTTGAAAAACACGATTAAAACGAAACTACTTTAGAGAATGGAGACTTTTGACGCTGTAAAATTCATATTAGAAGTTCGTGAATATTTATGAACAAAGAACATTTTTTTTTTTAGAAATGGATTTTAATAGAATTAACAAAAAATTATTTCAGTAAATAACATTCAACATCATCTTCAAAAATATATTTTAAAAAATATATTTTTGAAAAAGATGTACTTTATTTATTGAAATGCAAGTAAGTAGGAAAGATTAGAAGAAAATATGGACTTAAAAAATTTATTTCTATAAAAAAAAAAATGCTTCAAAACAAATTTATGTTTGAAAACGAACAGCATCCAATGAATCTGCTTGATATTGAGAAAGTCTTTTAAGAAAACGTTTTTTATTATGATTATTTGATAGCACGTAAAAAAAAAATAATCTCAAATAATTTTTAAAACACAATTTTTATTTTTTTAAAAATTAGGCCTAACTATTGAACTAATAATAAATATCTTACACACAAATCATTATTTTATGAATTTTTTTAGCATTTAGGTGTTGGACAAGTTTTTTTTAAGTTGGAAATATCGAGTACTACCTCGACAACTCCCCAAAAAATTGCCTGTTTTTGAAATTTAATTTAATTAATTGTAGAATATTTTGAAAATTAAAAACAAGAAAATAGAAATCCCAGATGCTTCACCAGTTCATATTTAAATTTTCAGAAGTTTAGGTGCATTTGTAAATGAAATATAAAAAAGAAATAAAAGGTTTGCAGTAGCCTGAATTGCTTGAGTCCCTTTAATGAGCTTCTTCGATTTTTGGAGTGTTTGGCGGCGCTGCCATGGTCGCTTTATGTGTAAAGCAATCAATTTTGGCAGCGCGGCCAAAAATTCCTGTTAAAATTCCTATTAAAAATTCAATAGATGTTGTCGATGTTCCTATTTCTATTTAATTACGTTTTGTATTTTTTAGGGCCTTTATAAGGCTTATTGTATCTTTTATTACACTGTGAATAAATAGCCAACACACATACGATATAATAAAAAACATTTAACACATTAAAATTCAACATGTTTCAATCAGGCTGCGCTGATCTTTTTCAAGGGCCTGAACTCAAGGTGCTTAGTGATTAAATAAGCGAAATTAATTGGGATGGGCCAATAGAAAATAAGCGAACAGAATGCTGCGCCATCTGGAAGCAAGGTTACAAAACCTTAACTTCGGAGAAAACGGATGAAGACTGCGGAGTGATGTCATAACGTCATGAGCAGTAAAATAAAAAAAAATAATAAATGAACAAATAAATAATAAAAAAAAAGAAAAATTTTTTTATACTATTTTTGAATTAGAAAGACGAAGAGGTACTATCCTTTACTTTCTTGGGAAAGCCATAGTGATACATAGTGGTTACTGAAACACAATCATTGTAGCACAATGGGTTGGTTAAAATTATCACTACAATATCACTTTGACTTCTCCCATATTGGTTACCCTTTTCTCTTCCATTAATGCGATTGATTCTGTTCCTTCTGAAAACCCCAGAGGTGTAATTTATGCGTTACGATGTTTGGGTTTTGACTGTTTGTACATTGGTGAAACAAGGTCAACCTATAGAAACCCGTGTAGGCCAGCACGATTTTGCTATTCGTTCCAACAATTTTAATTATCTTACCGCTTCATATATGAGGGACACTGGCCACACAATAGATTTGGCCCATCCTCTGATC
>JAFIDM010012231.1:105538581-105554960 GCA_023159025.1 Thereuonema tuberculata
TTAATTTTCTGTTAAACAACTTTTTACAACATATTTTTAGAATGTGTACTTAAGAAAAGGAATGCATCATTGTGGGCCTCTATATTTATATATATATTTTTTCATACTCTGAGTAAGTAAATTCTAACGAATAGACGAGTTGTAAATTATCAGTAACTTACCTCAAAACTAAACATAAACATCAGTATAGTTTACTAGTGATATATTCAGACAGGAGGGTCAGGAGGAAGTGCGGGAAATTTGGCATAGCCCATAGGCGGCCAAAGTGCAAATCCGCTTCTGTTGAATACGATACAGTTAGCAATGTTATCAGATTTCAATGAAGTGTGTAATCAATATTAAGATACTAGAGTCTGAAGGACTGGATGGGATTACAACAATTTTTAGCCTATTTTTCTAATACAAGTTAAGCTCATGGAATAAGTACATCTGTGCTTGTAGATAATTTATTCATACATATAAACAATACCATCTACAATGTTTAATTTTTTAATACTAACTTTTAGGCCAAAATTTTGGACAAAAGACGATCTGTAAATCTCTGAGTCAAAATTTGAGTGTTCAAGTGGAAAAACAACAAACAAACAAACAAAAAAACATTTAGAAAGAATTAATTCTTTGACCATTTAAGCTTTGCACAAGCTCTACTTTGACTCCGACAACAATGAATTTCTGGCACGCTAATCCAATTTATTATCACTTTGATTTGATTAAAATAATTAAATATTTGGCGACTTAATACTTAATTAATTTTCAAATTAATAATTGGAAAAGGAAAGATGGAAGATAGACTGCCTACATTCGGCGGATAGGCATTGAGTCTTTCCTCCACTAGAGTAACTTTTAAAACAAACAAAAAATAAAGCTATCAAAATTTTAAGATAACTATATTCTTTCAGGATCTAATTGCTTTACTGTTATTATTATTACTAGCAGCAAAACCTGTCGGACGACAGGCATAAAAAAATCTGAAAAATCATTTATTATCAACTATCAAATATAAAGTAAATGTAATCTAAATACTCCTCTTCTTCACTTTCTCTCTGGTTTGACGTCATTCCTTAATGGCGTCCTGGGGGAAGGCAACGGGAAACCACCCCCAGTATCTGTTCCCTAGTTTATCTACGGCTTCTCCTAGGGGTTCGCCCTTCGGGGGTCACTAGGTTCCGTAGACCGCGTAACTTCGTATATACGAAGATCGCATATCATGATGATGATGATGAATCTAAATACTGTGCTAACTTGTGAACGAAGCTTCTACGGCAAAAATGGTTTTAAGTTTCAAAATCAGCATAAACAACTGAGTAAGTATGCCAAATTTCATTAAAATGGATGCAGTGGTAACAAAATTATTTGGTTTTGAACGTATGTTTTGTTGAATTTCAGTTAAAATTTCATGGAAACAACATGGAATGACACAATGAACTAATATTTCATCCAATTTGAGTGCCCTTGATTCAATGGTACCATTGAGAACCTTGGACTATCTTAATTGCTTTATTATATCGAGTTACAGACAGACAGACAGACAGACGTAATTAGCCAATTATATAAGTTAATTATTATTATTATTATGTTTGTATGTTTCAAACCTTGGGTTTCCCCAGCAAAAACAATATGGCGGGTCAAGGACCAAAGCACATATTGCCATTATTATTATTTTTATAATTATTATTATTATTATTATTTTTAATAGAAAATAAGAGATCTGAAAAACAATTTCAATTTTTATTATTTAAGAATTGTTCTTTTAACTCTAAACTTGTTTATAAACTGATTATATATAAATAAAAGTAAAAATGAATTTAGTAAAAGAATTATCTTCGAATTTGTTTTTGTACTTTAAAATGTAAAGTAAATGTGCCGATGAAACGTTTCTGCGGTGATTACTAATAAAATATGTTAAGTTTTCAATTATTTCCCAAAAGATAAAAAGTTGAAGCAAATTCATTAGATTTGCATAGAAATTTTTTGTGGCTGATCTTGTTAGGACTGAAGGGAGGCCTTAAACAAGTTAGGAATTTCTAGAGATCTCTTTGCCGAATATCATCAATATCAATCTAAATTTCACCTATTTCCTAAAAGCAAGTAGAATCGCTTATGAAGGAATTTTTCAGTTTAACCAACTTATACCCAAGTGCACCAAACTTCAATTAACTTTGATGGCTGCAGTGTGGACATAGCTAAAATTAGACGGGGGTGCTGCTACAGAAAAATTTTAGCCTTTGTTTTAAAATTGTGTGAAAGGAAACAAACATGTATAAAAAGAAATTTATCAAGTTTCTGAATAAATTTTCTTTTTATACATGTTTGTTTCCTTTCACACAATTTTAAAACAAAGGCTAAACTTTTTCTGGAGCAGTACCCCCCCCCCCACTAATTTTAGCTATACGTCCACACTGCAGCCATCAAAGTTAATTGAATCGCAAATATGAAAAAGGTACTAAGTCATAGAAATACCAAACTGAGAAAACACAAAAAAACCTTCCACATTCAAAACTAGAGCCAGCAATTAAAAATCTCTTGGTATGGTGTAAAACGACTGTGAAGCCGACCCATGCCTGTCATCTGTTTATTTTTAGGTCAGTATGCAAATGTACAAAGACATAATTAAAAATTTCGACTTAGTACCTTCTTCCAGATTATGGGTGACTTAGGTATCTTTTTCCATGTTTTGCAATTATATTGTTGTATTTTGCAGTTAAAATAAAATGTTTTATTTCAATTTTTTTTAGTACAAACTTAATCATATAAGTTATATATATATATAGTATCATACAGCAATGTAAGACTAGTGCAAAAATAATTAAAAAATGTAAAGCAGTATTCAAGTTTTTGACCTCCTGAGACTTCTGGAAAAGCCTGATTTAGTTCCCATTTAAATGATGAATGGGGTGAACACAATTGAACCCATTTTCAGTCCTAACTCAAAATGTACAAAAAGTTGACTTAGTACCTTTTTCACATTTGCGATTCAATTGAAGTTTAGTGCACTTGGCTAATAGTCTGCCAATTCTCTAAATTAATCGAAATCCTGATGGTTGATTCTGACTTTAATATTCATTGACAAATTCCTAATTTCGCTAAATAGATAAATCATTTTGACTTCTTCTAATGGAAGTATTAGTTTCTTCTTCTAATCTTTCCTATACTATAATATAATGATTCAAAGACAGTTGATGTAAGATGCTGACCTATAGTTTCTTCACTTTATGGATCATAATGAGAAGCTACAGTTACGAAAGTTTAATCAATTTTGGTTAATTTAGACCTAGTTGATTTTTTTTTTAATAGGAAAGGCATTTAACCTTACAGAAGAAAAGGACAGTTAACTTTTATAAAAAGAAAGAAATTGAAGTTATTAAAAAAGAGAAAATGAAAAGATGGCTATGTTTGAATGGGTGTATAAGCAGCCAGGAAGAACAGTTTATAATAATTTTGTACAAATTTGGCAAATTTAAAAAAAGTTTTATGTGAAATAAATATTTTTGAAGGATTATTAAAGCTGAACAACAATATTCACCCGAGAGATTGTTAAGATAATATAGAGCGTGGGAACAATGGATTAAAAGAAAAAAAAAAGTTAGTATAAAGCCCGAATGGTGAAGATTCGGATGTGAGACAACATATCGCCGAATATGATTAAAATTCCGAGATATAATAACTGAAGAAGTTTGTAATTATATAAGACTCACAAAAAGGAAATGAAAAAAAGTTTCAGTAAAAATAACTCAATGTTTGCTTGACCTTTAATTGAACAATTAAGTTACTTAACGCCGACTTTCCTTCAGTAGATAGATGGCTACGATAAGGCAACATACTAATTAGTGTTAGGCAAGTCATTTGAACCTATAGAAGGATTGGAATGATTTCAACTTAGGATTATTTACAAAGGGTTTCAGAATTTGCAAACCAGGTAAGTTACAGAAGCAATCAAGTGAATTCGAACAAATAGAAAAAATCGCATGAAATGCAACACTGAGTCGAAAGCAAAAGAATGCTTTAGAGATTGATAGAATAGATAGGTTGATAGATTTGGACTCATAATAAATTATGAAATTTTATTATTTGAGCTGTTGATTGCTTTAAGGTTTCAAATATTTACTATACTTTTCATATAATTTTGTAATAGACTGTTATACATTTACATCTAAATTTGAACTTAATTTAAATGAGGAATAATCAATAATCTGAACAAAAGAATACTGAATATTAGAAATTGGATGCAATTTAGGTCTTTTGACAACAGATGGCGGGACAATACATTTGTCATTGGGAAAGTATTGAAACTCATTTCTCCTGGCGGCAAAATATTTTATTTTGATCTTGTTTACAAACATACAATCTCTAAATCAAAATAAAATAAGATGAAATTAGTTCGCTTTTAATAAGAATTTTAAAAAGTTTTATAAATGAATATTTGTAATATTTTTTGTTGATAAAACATGCAAATGAATAAAAATTTTCATCACTTTATGATAAACGTCATTAAACTTTTATATTATTAAAAAAAATAACCTAAATAAAATACATTTCAATGAAAATGCATTCCTAATGTATTGCATTCAAATGTTTACTATTTAAAATGAAAAATGAAAACGATATTATCTAATAGCATTATTCTGTAGGCAAATATCTTACATAACTTGGCAGTTTTATATCATAACTGTCAATCACAAGACAGATATTTTGTTTTTCATTTTGAGTGTGTGTGTAAAAATAAAGTGAATACAAATAATAATAAAAAATACTGCGTAACTGCATATCATTTGCATGATTATTATTATTAATTTTGGCTATTATCGCATTAAGAAAGCAAAGGACTACGTTTCATAGCAGAAACAAATCCAATACTTTAGCAAAAGGTCATAGTAAACATGAAGGCAAGAGATCAGATTATGACAAGGAAATAACAAAAAGTTTCAGTAAAAATAACTCAATGTTTGTTTGACCCTTAATTGAACAATTAAGTTACTTAACGCTGACTTTCCTTCAGTTGTCAGATGGGTACGTTCAAGTTGCCTGACCGATTTAGTAAATCACGTACTTTACAATTCTCTGTAAAGAAATAGAGAATCACTCATGGCTAAATATCACAATGTTACGGTCAACTATTTTACAGAGGTAATTGCACAAGAAACTAAGTACCTTTTTTCTCTTTTTAGCTAACAAAGATGTTTATTTAGTTAGTAGACGCTTCGAAATCGTTTGCATAATTATTAAACCCAGTTTTCATTTTCCCAGTTTTGATTTTTTTTT
Source organism: Thereuonema tuberculata (assembly GCA_023159025.1). NCBI lineage: Eukaryota > Metazoa > Arthropoda > Chilopoda > Scutigeromorpha > Scutigeridae > Thereuonema > Thereuonema tuberculata. The sequence continues at coordinate 105,543,841 of JAFIDM010012231.1, forward strand.
GTTTTTTTTTTTCTATTTTAAAGGGCTCCTGTTTTGAATGAAAAAAAATATGTTTTCATTAAACTAAAGATAAAATTATTAATGTTTAATGTAATTTTATTTTTTTATTGTTTACATTCGATGGTTGGGTTTGTATATTTGAAATATATTTTATTTGTTATTTAGATTATTTAGTTATCGAAAATTAAGATATGCTTCTTACGGGGTGATTTTTTTTTTATCTGTAATTTTTTAGCATTACCTTTTTGATTTTTTGCGTTTTTTAAAATAACAAAATTCCCAAAACAAAGTTTTAGAAGTGTAAGAATTAATTCCTATTGAATTCCTAATGAATTTATTCTGAAGTTCAACATTCAGATCTAAGGCCATTGATCATCCTTTGATTTAAACAAAATTAATTGGATTTAGGCGACTTAATCTCATTTTTGTAGATTGTTCAGCAAATGAAAAGTTTCAAGATAGTTTTCATTTGATAGACATTAAAATTTGCAATTTTACGGTCTTTCCTGTACAAGTTTTCACGAATTTAAGAAGGAAGTAAAATAAAAAACGCAGCATTTAAGGAAAGCATGCTTTAAGTTCTTTCAGATACTTTCATGTTTTAGCTTTCAGTTATTTTTTAAATAGATATAATGCAAGATATTTACTTTACCATTTTAATCAATTGTTCCATCTTTGTTTCAGTTCAATATAAATGAAAAGTAATTTTTTTAAGTGATTCAAAATAGTTATTTGATCACTGCAATTCACCCGAAATCCAATAGACTACAGCATCAGCGTAGCGAGGGAGGGGGATGGTAGGCGTTGATGATGCCCCCCCCCTCCCTTTATCGAAAGGATATGACTTTTTATTTAATTAATTATTTGTTTTACTTGAATGAGTCCTTACATCATAATCCCTCCTCGTTTTAAAACCCTGGGTACGAATATGACGCAGGGAATATGACGATGGATTACGAATGTAATACAGACATACTTGAGTACGCAATGGGTAACAAAGGGAATAGTCCTGGCCCGGAATCATGGTGGGCCCGGCCATAAAATAGGGAAAAATAAATAAACATAGATAAGAGTCAAGATTGGGCCAGTGACTACATAGTTACGCCACTATAAGTACAGTGATATAAAGTTTAAAAGTCAACATATAATATATTCAGTGTTTGCTTTGACTTTTAGGATCGTTCTTTTTACAACAAAAAACATTTTTTTTTGAAAAGCAAAATTTAACTTCCGTAATAATTCATAAATCAAGAAAACACCACAACTGGACAGTAAATATGCCTTCACACACTTAGCCAACATCAACGGGAATCCTGAACAGCCCACATCAAGGGTAAATTCTGCTGATGATTCCTAATAAGGATAAAACAGATGTTCAGGATTCCCGTTGATGTTGGCTCAGTGTGCGAAGGCATATTTATTGTCCAGTTGTGGTGTTTTTTTTCCTGATTTATAAATTATTAAGGATGTTAAATTTTGCTTTTCATTGCAATTATGATGTTTTTCTTGTTATAATTAAATTCCTTAGTGCCTTTCAGGGAAAGGACAAGGGATTAATACTGTGGATTATTTGATTGTTTTTGATCTCGGCGGCCCATTCCCGGGAGCGAGAATGGTTTCTCTTCAACTTTCGCTCAGTCTGAGCCAAACATCAAGGATAAATTCTGCTGACAATGATTCCTATTAAGGATGAAAGAGATGTTCAGGATTCCCGTTGATGCGAAAGCATATTTACTGTCCAATTGTGTGTTTGTGTTTTTTTTCCCCCTTGATTTAGTATTATTTGTTGTTGCTGCAATAGAAATATCAATGAAAATTCATTCTTGTTCTTCCTGATTGTATTTTCAAGTAGGAACTATTTAATTCAGTGAAATATTGTTAAAAACTTGGCTTGATAAGAAGGTCCAAAAAAATAGTAACCTTTATATATAATCTAGTCAGTGCAACTGCATTTAACTATGATAGATAGGATAAAATGTATTTGAAATTCTTGGTCTATTCGTTTTCAAACGACAAAGAAGGGTTCCTGTCTTTTATCTGTTTGGCCTGGGGTCTTTTCTTTTTACTTCTGGATCAACAAAAATGAATTACATTCTAGAGCAGACAAATTGGGGTCAATATCTTTCAACGACCTGTTTTGGACTTAGGATTCAACAAAATACCTTGTCCTTCACTTTGTCCAAATATTTCGTAAAATACCATCAATGATAATCAATAATCTAGTTTATATTGCAGTAATTTTATTCATTTTAAATAATAATAAAAGAGCTCTTTTATTTAGAGTAAATAAATAGAGGAATTTATACTGTTATTGGGGATTAATATTAATTTCTTAAATTAAAATGTGTAATATTAATATTAGTCTTTATAAAAAGCGTGTGCAGATAAATTACTTATACGTAGGTTTTTATACAGCATTTATCACTTAGGATTAATAAATTTAAGTATGAGAAAGTGAGAGATGTCCGTGTTTTTTAACTGAAGAAAGATTTCTTTTTTTTTTTTTTTAAGTGGTATATATGTGATGCCGTGCCGGTCTGGGCGGCGGTCTGCCGTGTGTCGGCATCTGGGTTCGATTCCCGGGCTGGGCTTCGCTGTTTCAATTTCCTTTCCTGTGTTTGTCAGCCTCTTCTTCACTTTCTCTTCGGTCTGAAGTCATTCCTTAATGATTTCCTGAGGAAGGCAACGGGAACCACCTCAGTATCTTTCCCTAGTCCGTCTACGGGTTCTTCTAGGGAGTTCGCCCAGTTGGGCGCCTAGAGTTCCGTAGATCGCGTACCTGAGGCTACCGCAGATCGCACTTTGAGGAGGAGGATATAGATGTAATGTTTCAACAATTGCTTACAAGATTTCAAGAGTGTTTCGTTACGTAAAAAGCGGTCGTAAGGCAATAGTTTCAGATTAAAGCCACAAAATTAACATATAATTGCAACAGGGAAGAATCACAAAACATACTTTCACTTTACGATTACACGCATTGATACAACAGGAAATGCTATGCTACCATAATAGGATGATTTTTCACATAATTCACAGTTATATATAAAACTTAAGTGGGGATTTTCTATACGATCCGTTGATGCATTCTTGATTTTTGAGAAACATTAAGAAGAATCAATGGAACCATGTCTTTGATTAGGATTAGAGCTGTCTCAAATTTGTTCCCATTTTGAAATCCTATTTTTATATATATCCTCTATTGCAACCATTTTCTTTAAAATCTGTGAAAAGAAGTTTAAAAAGTTGCATATTTCTGTCTGTTTTTTACTTCAGTACAACAGTAAGTACAAAATGATAGAATTACTTTCATATATTTTTTGCGAAGTAACCCAGAAGATACGGAAACAAGAAATAAACCAAATGGAAGGAAAAATTCGAAACTTTGAAGTGATATGATGCGGGAACTCGGAGTCGAAACCTCATGTAATATTGAATCGATAATTCATTTCTTGCCATTATTCTGTTCAGGATATAGTTACTGTCGGTGGATTGCTACAGCTGTCAAGATTAGATGTCTGCAAACATCCTGTTACAGTGGTAAATACACTACTTCCTGCTTGGTGGAATAATTCCTATATGTATATGGAACTACAGTTTTACAGATTAGTTTTACATCTGGAGTTTATATTGGCTATAGGAAGAATGCAGAAGGAGTCGACATTTTTGCAATTTCTTAATGGCAAAAAGCAGGATGAAATTTCAGTTGTTTAAATTAAAGGAAGATTCTGATTGTAACTTTATATTGCTGTATTTCATGGGATTTCACTTTTCTTAGTCATTCCATAATAATTACATAATAAGTAATTTATCATTAGGAGAATGTTTTCATCAGTTTTAAGCACCGATACTATAAGCCGTTTATGTATAATGAAGTGATTTCGGCGGCAGTCTCGCAAACCGTCTGATGCACTCGGATCTACGTTCAGTATCTTATTCAATACAACAGGTCTAAACTGGTCGTAATTCTAGTCAGATGCATCATCGAGCCGTCAGATAGCTATAGATAGACAGATAGTGTACTAATTATACTGATTATATTATAAATAATTTTATTATATAATATGCATTAAAATAAATGTTTTATTTGGTATTATTATTTTTATTCAGTTTACTTTCTCATCAAACTTCCGGGTAAGAAAATACACCAATCACACAAAACATTTATGTGTGGGTTTAACGGAATTCACGTTATCGAGCCCCTGACAAATACATAAAATATTTCTATATGTAACTTACCAGTCTGTTAGATAGGTGTCAGTGTTTTTTAAAATCTCTTTTTGAACACACAAGAAACAACAATGTAATGACTACATCAAATTTCTTATTTAAATATCTAGTGTTACTGGTAATGTATGGTTAGATTATAGAATCTATGTTTCACAGGTCACTTTTAATTTAGATTTTGATATAAGTATGTTAACATTTTTAACATGCCTTGCTTATATTTCATTTTGCAACTAAATTTAATTGACTTAAGTTCTAAAATTACTTGAAATAATATAAGTAATAAGAAAGTCTTTGTTCTTGGTTGTTTTACTGTTATTTCGTAGCAACGTTTTATTAATTAACGTTTGACACAAAATAAAAACTCAATATTTTGTTTATAACAATCTAATAGGAGAAACTTTTTTTTTTTTACTTTTACTGTAAAACTAACTTCTTTTAGCTTACGGTAATAATTGGAATTAGAAGAGTAACAAAAAAAAAAAAAATCACAGATAAAGCTCAAAAATATTGTTTTTGCCGAGGAAGATAAAAAAACACCAAGTAACTTAACTGTATGTATTTATATATATTTAAATGTAAAAGGTTATAATAACTGAATACTGAGGAAAGTGAAAAAAAAATAATTACTTAGTAATAATTAGGAAGTTCTCCGCAATTAGGAAGTTTCAAAATTACTTAGTAATTTAGTGTAGCTGCTAAAGAGCTGCGAGCTCTTGGCTTAGCGACTGCGGGCAGCGCCATTTTTTGGAGTGGAATCTTTCGGAACTAAAGTTCCGCTTCAGATTTTTTTTTTTTTTTGGTCTAACATTTCTATCACCCCTTAATATGCAGCAGAGAGAAACAAGATTTAGAACCAAAAAATTGCGAGATTTTGGAAATGCAATTTTAAAACGAACTTAACTAGTCCGTTTGCGGTTAAGGGTAACCCGGGCATTTTAGAATAGATTTCGGCTTTTAAATACAAATGCTTTTATACAACAGAGCTACGGATGGCCGATAAAGTTTCAGTTAAAGCGTCAGAATCACTACAACGAAAAACTGTAATACTGAGGAAAGTGTAATAATTTGGAAGCTTCCCGCAATTGTCAAAATTACTTACATTACTTGTTATTATTACAAGTTGTTGGTTAGTAATTTAGTGTAGCTACTAAATAACTGCAAGCTCTTGGGTTAGAGTGCGGGCGGCGCCATTTTATGCCGGAGAAACTATTGTGATATAAAACTATCAAGAATTTCTATTTCTATTGATTATTTCTATTATAAATTATTTCTATTGATTTAAATACAAACTGAATATAGTGGTAAAGGTATAGCAACTAAAACAACTATTATATAACTGTTAAAGCCCATTATAATTAAAGCCCATAATAATATTATAATAACTCAAAAGTTGTTTTTTTTTTAAAAAAACTGGAGATTTCAATGATAGATTATTCAATGTCAGCAAAGATATTGATCAGTATAAATTAGACCAGTAAGTGATGGGTTTAGAATCCTCCAGTTTCTGCACTACGCTGTTACAACGCTATTATTTTAAATTAGCATCTAATTATATCCTACAGACGTTGAAGCTCAATGGTTTATTCAGATTATCCTCTGATTCTTCCTAAATCATTTTTGTTCAATACAGATAAGAACCTGTGATGAATAAGGCCATCATTACACAAACTCTTTCAATGATCATATTCGAAAATGGTAGCCTACCTAAAGTAAAGGGATATTTTTGTCTTAAATTACTTCTTTACTTGGTGGTTCGAAAAAATAATCATTTAATACAGTTTCTTGAATAACGAACCACTTAAATACAATACAAGGATTGAGAAAAAGAAGCTAAACATTTCAAAATTTTTTACTTTTATTTTAACTTCTTCATTGCTCTGTTCTGTAGGATCATCGCAGAAAGGTAAGCGAAATAAATAAGGCAGGGAGACGCCGATGAGTGAGGGTGAGCATTCAGTTATTATGCAGAAATGACAGCATCTAATCAAAACTCTGCAGTTAAGCAAACTGATTATATCTTTTTGTGTAAATTTTAAGATGCAAAATAGTATTAAAATTATCTTTGTAAAAATCTGACTGTAAATAAGCTTACTATATATACAGAGGGTTGTTTACAATCTATGGTAACGATTTGCATGGCGCGTGACGACGCAACCAATCACAGTAGGTATGCAAATTTATGCAAACGTACAGGTGAGTACTTAAAGATTAGTGTGGAGGGGTGCGGATTAGTTTGTTCGGAGAAATGCCGCCGAAAGTGTCACAGTTTTGGGAAGGGTACATTACAGCCCTTTCCGACGCGAAATTTAGTTTTTCCGCAATAATTACGGCATGTAGAAAAAGAGGTTTCACCATTTCGAAGAAAGGAGTTCATAATGTGTTGGCTGGTGTTGGTTTGGCCCGTACAGGACAGATTTCCGGGACTGAAAAGCAAGCAAATTTAAGGACACCTATAATCGCACAAAGACTGTCATTCAGAAAGTCAAGAAAATGGTGACGGGGAACAATCCAGCGACCCAAAGGACCATTGGTGCGAAGGTAGGAACATCTCTTCGTACCGTAAACAAGATTATCCATAAAGATTTGGGACTTCAAAAGAGACATAAAAGCAAGGTTCACAAGCTCTTACCAAAGCGCATTTGGACTATTAAAACGAGCCTTGGGAAGACGCGTCCTCGTTCATTGGATGGACTCTGGAAATGTTGTCAGCAGGAGTGGCAACATATAAGTCTTCCCGTTCTTCGCAGTAGTCTCCTGCAATGGAAACTGAGCTGCAGAGCGATAGCAGTATCTCATGGCCATCAAATAGAGCATGATCGTTGGTGGAGAAAGGGAATTTCTGGGAAATAGACCCGAATCCAAATCGTTACCATAGATTGTAAACAACCTTCTGTATAATCCACAGTGGCACTAAAGACCATAACTTTATTTCAAGTATCAATAATGACAGAAAGAAATATAATTGGGAACCTGTAGAAGTTAATGATAAAAGTCTCACAGCCCCTAAAGATATTGCCACTGCGTTGAGTAAATACTTTGCATCTGAAAATTTTACACAATTAACTTTGAAAAGAAAATAGTTAAACAAGTTATCACCACATGTCAATCTCACATACAATACTCTTTGTTTAATGAAAATTTTACCTTAACTGAACTTGATATTCCTATATATAATTTAAAAAATGGGAAATCTGCTGGTCCCGATAAGATCTTTCCTGAATTTTTGAAGAACTTAGGAAGAGATACTCGTCATACACTTTTGAAACTTATAAATTTAACTTGGGAAAAACATATTCCACAGCACTGGAAAAAAGCGGAAATTGTAGCCATTCTTAAGAAAGGAAAGCCAGCCTATAAACTTGCGAGTTTTAGACCAATATTGCTTACTAGTTTAGTATGTAAAACTGCAGAGAAAATGATAGAAAAGAGACTAAAAGAATATTTAGACAGTATAGGAGCAATTTCAAATTGCCAAGCCGGATTTCGACATCACCGCTCTACTACTGATCAAATTGTTAAATTTACCCAGGCCATGAAGGACGGTTTTCATCGCAAATAATCGACTTTAGCTGTTTTTATAGATTTTAAAACTGCTTGTGATAAAGTATGGCGTACTTTACTTATTCATAAATTTAGTAAACTTCATAATTATTTAATTTCTCAAAAACATTTAATAACTAATACTCATAACGAACTACTCGTCATACACTTTTCGTAAAAAGGACGAAATATTGCCTTTAAGTTTTGTAGTTCGTTATGAGTATTAGTTATTAGTAAACTTCATATTTCTGGTAATATGCTGAAATGGATTAAACAATTCCTTTCACAGAAATATATTCGCACTATTTTCCAAGTTACAGTGTCGAGCTACAAAAAAGTTCATCAAGGTTTACTGCAAGGAGCAGTTATTAGCTGTCTTCTTTTTAACGTTATGATTAATGATTTAAAATTTGCTATTGATAAAACACCTGGAGTTACGTGCCTTTTTATGCTGATGATATTACTGTATGAGCGACTAGTAGTAACGTTGAGAGCTTAGTACTGAATGAAGTTTTAAAAAAATTTGTCAATTTGGTGTAAAAGTAATAAAATGATACTTAATACGGAGAAAACACACTATGAGTTTTTTACACTTTCTACTAAACAATATCAAATAAAATTAACCTTTGAAGATAAAGAGTTAACAAGAAACTATGATACAAAGTTAGGTGTCATTTTGGACAACAAACTAAGTTAGTCCCGTCAGATTCGGACAGTAGCTGAAAAAGCTCGAAAGCGAATTAATTTTTTGAAACGACTTACAGCTACTAAACGGGGAGCTACGCAGGACGTACTATCAACAGCTTACACTACGTATGTAAGACCTTTTATGGAATATGCTGTTTAAGTAATAGGCCTGTCCTCGATCACCAATTTAAATAAATTCGATGTAATACAAAATGATGCCCTTCGTATAATAACAGGCGCAGTAAAATCTACACCAATAGCAGCAATGCAGCTTCAAACAGGCATAGAACCCCTAAGCATACGTAGAGATAAACTTACATTAAAATTTTGGGAAAGAGCTAAGAGAATGGATTATGAATATTGGGATCAATATTCACCTGCAACACTTCGATTAAAAACCCAAACAACACCCTTTATATATGTTGAATCACTTAGAGCAAAGTATAACCTCCGACTTAATCAAGCAGTAAAGCTTCAGACTTTTCACACGATACTTTCTCCACTGCCACTAAAAAATCTGTCCCTGCTTAATCACAACACATCTAAAGCTCTCTGTAATATGCATATTCTAAAAACAGCAACTTTAGAAACTATTGCTGAATTATATCATGGAGAAGATTGGATTCATATATACACAGACGGATCAGCAATTCCACAAGCTGCTGGGGCTGGTTATTACAGCCCCCTTTTTGAAGGATGTGTACCAATGCCTGTAATTATGACGGCGAAATTGCTGCCATCCATCAAGCTGCACAGAAGCTGCTTGCTGCTAAATGTATAAAGAGAAAAGTGGTCTTTTTGATTGACTCTCAAGCTGCAATTGTAGCTCTATCAGATAATACTCCAACTGATTGTGAGCTTACAATGACCTGCCGAGCTTTCTTGTCTAATATGATAAACAATAGATGGTATATAATTCTTCAGTGGATACCAAGTCATGTAGGAATATACGGGAACGAACGTGCAGATCAACTTGCTAAAAATGGTACAAGTCTGTCAAACCTAATAATAATGTTTCTTTGACGTCGGCAAAAAATATAATTCATAATACTATTAAAAAATATACAAAAACCTTCTTACATAAAACAAGTGCTGGAAAGCGATGAGAAGGATAAGTCAATGAACAAAAAATATCTAGAAATTTACCAAGAGCAGAGGCTGTACCAAATTTTAGATTAATAACAGGCCACGATTATTTACAAGCTCACCTTCATCAAATAGGTTTAGCTGATTTCGATATTTGTCCCTTATGTGATTTAGGAAGAATGGATGGCCCACATCTGGAGAAATGTAAAGGCTTGGCTGATTTTGAGGAAAGAAATCAAACAGGTCTTTACTGGGAGGCTCGTCGGCGAATGGCAGAGATGCCAAGAGCTGGCATTGGATAAAGTAAACTAAACTATATAAGCCACAGTTCTATTTCATAAATAAATAAATAAAAACTATTGACAAGTAGCAACAAATGACATTTAAATAATAAAAAAAAAAAATCTTTCAACTGACTGATAGCCATTGTCATTGTTTCAAAGGGCTGTGGAGTCGGAGTCGTTGAGTCAGAGGTTTTTTTGATGGAGTCGGAATCGCAGACTGAGTCGAAAAACATTTTTACGACTACTTAGCAGTGCAACATCTGTGAAGTCGTAGTCGTAGTCCCAATCGTTAGTTTTTTAGCGGATTTCTGAGAAGGAATCGAAAACTTTATCTGATTCCACAGCCCTGAATGCAAGTGTCAAACTTCAAGATAAAGAAGATGAGACATTAAGCGCCATCTGTCAATAGGTTTTGAAAGCTGATAAATGAAATATAAACATTATAACATTTCAATCATTTCATTTCCCATCATTAAATGCTTTATCTTTTATTTCTTTTTAGGCTGTGTAATTCTTTTTCTACTTATTATTAACTTACATTTCTTACAGACGATTGGTTTTGTTATTCCAGGACAATCAAGCCACAATGGATTGCTTCATTGGCTATTCTGGCCGCAAAGGATAGTCTTTATTTGATGATAATTCAAGATGAGCAATATTTAAAAACGCTAATTAAAATATTCTTCATCTGCAACCCCCACTTTCCTGCTACGATATTGTTACTGACAATGTATTTAAGAGGTAAATATTCAAAGTAATTGAATTGAATTTACACAATTTATTGATCATGTAATTTCAAATAAATTAAATACCTTATTTGATTACACATAAATGTTGCATCGCAAAAAATAAATACTGAATATTATATTCAACTTTGGATGTAATTATCTTAAAACATAAATTACAAATAAATGGAATAAACGACATAAATAACAAAGACATGATATGATTTTCTTTTTATTAGATAAACGCAACAACGAATAGTAATAATTAAGTGATGCATTGATCTAAAATAAATAAAACATGTATCAATGTCATTGTCAACCATCTCACAATAGAAATCTGAAACGGCTCATAATACATTGATTATTATAATTACAGGTGGACTTCAAAGACAAGTTCTTAATGTTATAAAACTATATTATTAGATTCTTTATTACTAAGTTAGTAATATAATTTTTCATTGTAAGATTATATTGTACTATTGAATTAACTTTCTACATTATTTACAATACAATAATCATTAACTTATAATTTGCTAATTTCGTCTGTCTGTCCGTCTGTCTGTAACTCGAT
>JAFIDM010012231.1:105563639-105601061 GCA_023159025.1 Thereuonema tuberculata
ACACATTCTAAAAATATGTTGTAAAAAGTTGTTTAACAGAAAATTAAACATCAAAGTTAATTTAAATAATTGGAATATATTTCATACTTAACAGTCGCAGAAGATATATATTAGAAAGTAAATACATGTATAACGTCACTGTCAGACACTCCCACGCCTGAGCACTCCAATGCAACGTCTACCCCCTTCCACTTCAAACCTACGGCCACAGTCATCACTCACCCGATTTCCCGGGATTTACACTCATAGTCAAAAATACGCTCTGTTCGCATATACTGTACAGACACATCAAAAAGCCAGGAAATGTCTGTTTCTTTTTATGTTTTCCTCATTTTTTCTTGTATTACGACACTTAATATTCTTGAATAGTTCAGGATTTTTGTTTTTTTCCTATTTTTTTGCCGCTCCTGAAGTTGCCGCCCTGGGCTATAGCCCTTTTAGTCCTCATGTAAATATGCCTCTGGTATTCAATGCATTCTAGTGATTACACTTCCATAGAAAAGCGGTTGTTAAGATTAACCTATAGCCTATGTGGTTGATCGCTTTAAGAATAAACATTTGAATTACATCTATGCATATCTACAGCCATCTCTTTTCTTTCTCCTGTAATGCATCAGATGGCGGGTCTTCAAAATTAGGCTAAGATGACCAGTCCCTAGTATCATATCCAGATGATGGACCCTTCTGTAAGAGCCCTAGAGCTTTGCCCTAAAACTACGCCCTATCTATATACGCTTGAAGTTGATTTATTGTAACTATCAATAAGTATTTCTAATATATTTCATTGAAGGATAAAAAGAGCAGTTGGAAACACATCAGACTCTCACCTGTTACTGGTAATATTTTAAAAGTTATTTTATTTATTTCATTTCCTCATCCTTGGTCTTCGCAATCAAATAAAATAAGTTGTCATAATAGCAAATTAACGTGCTTAAAAGTATTACTAAAATAATCTTCAATCTCTTCAGAACCCTCAGAATCTACAGATCCATTGTACCATGGTATCAGCGACTTCCTATAATTGGTAAACTATTTTTTTTAGGATTGTTATCCAAGCTTCTATTGCTAAAATTTTAATTTTACATTTATTTTTAATTGTTCAAATTTAGTTATGCATCAATATAGGATATAATGAGTGGAAATTATAAACGGTTGAAGTTTCCAAATTGCTCAAATCGTACAACAACAATAACAACTAGAAATTTACGGTTTGGAGACAGAAATAATTGCATCAATTATTCTTAATAGAAAATAATCGAAATCATATTAACTATATTTACTTTGATCAACACCAATTAGAATGGTATTAAAAGAAAAAAAAATAATAAATTAAAATACCTTATAAATAATGTATTGTTTTGGATGACATATGAGATTTATAGTATTAAATATGGATTTTTGGAAGAATTACCATGTAAATATTACCATTTAATGGCGTTAAAACACCACCATTCGGGACATCCTTCTCTAAAGAGACATTATCTTTTAGTATCCAAAGCTAGAAGTTGTTGTTATTATTATTATTATAAAATAAAATTACCTTATCTTCCAATTTTTAATAGTTGTGTTTTTTCCCTTCTTTACTTATTTATTTATTTATTTATTTATGCTCGAAGGTATTCGTTGAAGGAATAAAAGCTAATTAAAAAGGGAACTGGCCTTTATATGCATTCATCTTTTATTACATTTTTGTTTTATACCTTAAGGGAATATATCAAGAGCAAAACTGAATTTCTCGTTTCTTTTTCAACTCACAACTCTGTTGACTTTATTTTAAAGAAATATAATGATTTCTCTCAAAAATTTAACCAAATCGAAATAATCTGAGCCTGAAGGGGAAAACATTACAGATACACAGAAAGCAAAATCGAATAAAATGGATTGTTTCTATGGATTTTTTTTTTTTTGTTCGCATATTAATCAGGCTGATTTTTAAGATTAATGTTCAGAAATCAATAAGTGAAATATTTTTTTTTTTGGAATATATAAGTAAAGTTCTTTTGAAAAATGAAAGGGTTTCATCTTCTGCAAGAGTTTATCTCAGTATGTGTGTAATGAGTTTATCTCAACAGACAAATATTGGAAGATCACTGCCTTTGGCGAAAGAATTGCTCTGGAGCCCAAGAAGGTGGATTCAGTGTCTCTCTAAGTCCATAATGCCATATTAGAAAAATTGCCACTACTTTTTATCATCTCCATTTTTTTAATTGTTCTTTCGTCGCTAAATTAATAACCGTTTACTTGATCTGCATGTTATGCCTACAATTAATTTAGGCAAAATGAATGGATCATTAAATCTAAATAGACAAAAATATTTACATATAACATTTCAATGCTGTATCTTTCAAATTTATACTTACAGTAATCTACATTAAATATCATTGTTGGTTTTTAAGTATTTTTTCCAGTTTTTTAAACACACGTAATTTATTTCGTATCTATTGGTCTATAATATTTACGTTATTTATTTATTTGTTTTAACAACTGGTTAAGAAATTATACAGTAAGCTTTTACAGAACTTTTCTTTACGTTTGACTTTATACAGATGCTGTCCATTGATTATTATTTCAGCCAATATAATAAAGATTTCTTGATTAATTTCTTTTGTAGGTACAAATGTTTTGAAAACGTGAAGAAAACGAAAAAAAAAAAAAAGGCCCAATCTTTAATTGTAAAGATGTTGTATTATCAATCACTTCAATTAAATTTTCTAACTATCCTGCTTATTTCATGGTTTGGAAAAATAGAAATTTCGCAAAATAATAATATAATTTTTTATTCTATTTATACTCTATTTTGAATAGTGGAATAATGAAACCACCCCACCCCACCCATTCGGTTAAATAGTTCCTACTGTTTATGAACTTCATGATTTGTAACTATTTCAATTGTTTTGGTTAAAGGAAGAAGCGATCAGTCCGTTGAGTTATAAGGTGGGAATTATTTTATTATTGTTGTTATTATTATTGCTGCTACAATTCAGACTTGAAGATAACTTTTTACTAATACAGTGCAACTTGGATAATTCGAAGCTGAAGGGACCACTACAAAACTTCGAATTATCCACAACTTCGAATTAAACAAGTTACATCTTTTAACTTTAATTTCAGGTCCACTGAATGCTTAAAAAGATTATTCTGTCAATAAGTAAATATTTATTCAGAAAGATCATGGTATGAAAGACTTAAACACTATATGTATGTAAACAAAATAAGATTTTTATTACGTAAGCTACAGTACATATTACATTTAATACAGAAAATTATAGTATTTCAAAAAATTGTGCTATGTATGGTTGTTTTGTAGAATTCAGTCGCTTAAGGTTAGCAAAATCATCAAACATGTTTAGTGAACGGAAAACAGCTTCACTTACGTTGGTTTGTCCTTCAATGTACTGACGAAATTCGCCCAAATGAAAAAGCGCCTCTGATGATGAAGGGATTGGCATTTCTTCACACCCTTTTCCACCTCGTGAATGACGGCGACCTTTTCAGCGAACGATAAATTCTTGTACACGCGTGGTTTACTGAAAGACATGGTGACACTGACAGCAGGAAGCTCGAGTGGCGTCTGAAGCGTCACGTGTCGAACGGTGGCGGGAAGGGGATTTCAGTTGTCTTGTGTCGAATTTCTTAACGATGAAACGCCGAAAAGTTCTTATAAAAAACTTCGAATTAAGGAAGTTGAACTTCGAATTATCCACGATTTTTTAACATTGATTTAATAAGAAATTCAAGGGACTAAGAGAAATCTTCGAATTATCCAAGTTGCACTGTATTTGTGTTGAGAAGTACATAACAATTGTAAGCTATCTCATTTATAGAAATAAAAATAAAATAATATAATTCCAATTTTAAAAAATTTACAATAAAAGTCAATGAATCCAGAAATTATTAATATAATATTAATCTTACCAATCAATCGAGAATTGACGCACATTATATTGCCATGGCGGTTTCAGTAATCATCAAAATACCAACCTAATTTTTGATTCCTATGCGTGACGTTACTTCAGAAGTTTACATGAAAAGAAGATAATTTCATTGTTAATAAACGTTAGTTCAATCAGGTTTTTATTAGTCTTATATGATCAAAAAGTTCTAGAAGCTTTATTTTTTATTTATTACGATTTTCTTATCTCATTTACTAAAAAAAATCTTTAAAAAAAAAGAAAGAAATTTTAAGAAACAGCTTTTTTTTGGTAATTCTTGCAAGGCATATGTTTATTGAGTGTTGTTCTTGTACTATTTAAAAAAAAGGGAACTCAGTGCTTATTCGTATTTATCAGGGCGTTCCTCTCACGTTTTCTGCTTCTTTTCTTCTGACGTGTGATTTTTTTTATTATTATTACCATGAAGGATAACGGAATATCTGAAGCGTTTTCTTTGTCTGATCCTTGTATGCAATTTACTTTATCTTGTCGTCATCTG
This sequence comes from Thereuonema tuberculata, assembly GCA_023159025.1. Lineage (NCBI taxonomy): Eukaryota > Metazoa > Arthropoda > Chilopoda > Scutigeromorpha > Scutigeridae > Thereuonema > Thereuonema tuberculata. The sequence continues at coordinate 105,568,071 of JAFIDM010012231.1, forward strand.
TCCATTCCTCTTTCCTAAACAAGTCGTTGTCATGTCCTGGAAAATTTTTGTCCAATGAGTGTATTTCCATCGTTTTCTGTTCTACATCCGGTAATGTTCAAAGAGACTAATTCCTTTGGCCTTATTTCTTTGATCTTGAACTTGAAATCCGCCTCCACCCACCTATTGTGAAAGGAAGCGGATATAGGACAGAAAAGGAGATCACCAACAACCAGCTTCGTATTTAGGAAGGAAAAACCATTCAACTCGAACTGAAGAAGGTTTATTTTTAGGGTTTTGTAAAATAAACTTGAATAGAACAATTGTATTAGCATTTAAAATGAAACGTTTAAATAAATAAATAAATTGACTATTATTTAGTTATTTATTTTTAATCCAATGCCTAGGTTGTTAGTTTTTTATGCCTTAAATCGAACAAAGGACAATATTTTAAATTTATCTTGAGATTTATTATTGAGATTCGAATTTATCTCAGATCATGCCGGCTTAAAAATTATAAATGTAAATTATAATTATAAAAATAATATTTTTTTATAAATATTCAGCTCCGCTGTTTCTTACTTATTTTCTGATACTGCTATGTATATAGAATCATACTTTGATAAAATGGCGCAACTTTCAGATCTGACTCGCCGGGGAAAGTTCAAACTACTGCCGTGCCCTCTTATGAAAATAGGTTGGGAACCCGTAGATAACCTAACCCGTGCACATACACTCCTAAATATGGAATCGAAGGACGTATTTCAATCAGTGACGTTGCTTTAAGGAAAAAAGGAATTGCTATTTTTTTTTTCCGGTACCTTTAGTATTCAACTACAGTTTCTGAAATTACTATTAAGATATCGATGTAGAAGGGAAAAAAATTCAAAATATTCTCGCTCGAGGATTTCAATCCGTTATTATTTGAGTAATCACGCCTAAACATTTAAACCTTTAGTAAATAGAATACCTTTAAAGTCAATTTGCCTGTAGGTTCTCGACATTATAGCTGAAATCTGAAATATTATATTTTAAATATGTTGGATTCTCTGTTAAAGTAGATGTTATTGATCTTATTACGATCTATTTTAACGGAGAATACAAGATATTTAAAGTCTAATGTTTCAGATTATCTTTATTATCTCATTATGGATAATCAACCACATTGTAATTAGATAGAGACAATAAAACTGAACTTTGAAGTTTGATTTTTGTTACTTTATTATTTTAACTATTTTTAACTTAGGGAATGTTATTATTGAGTTGGCATACGCAAAGATTTTTTGGCAAATTGACGGATTGGCAAACGCGGACTTAGACATCATACGAAAAATAATCAAAGCCGATATTTTAAATGGAAAAAATATAAAAAAGAATCGGCATTTTGAATGATTATCCTCACAAAAACAATATGGAGAAAGTAAAATCTGATCCTGGGAATAATGATAATTATTCATTTCAATTCACAACATTAATTTATTTGATTCTATTAAAAATGGCGTAGCTGGTCTAGGCAAAGGTCTTCCACTAGAATGATGTGTCGGAGCCTGAGTTCGAATTCCGGCATGGCTGTATTTTTCAATTACTGCCTTTGAATTTTAATTGAATATTTAATTACATGAAATGTATTATTCAATTTCAATTTCCTTTCCTGTGTTTGTCAGCCTCTTCTTCACTGACTCGTCAGGTCTGACGCCATTCCATAATGGCTTCCTGAGGAAGGCAATGGGAAACCACCTCAGTATCTACTCCCTAGAGTAGAAACTACCAGTTTCCGAGATTGGAGAACTCCAATGGACCTGATGATGTAGCAGAAATATTGGTGATGATGATTCAAAATAATCAATCCACATTTCATTAAGTGTATTTGGATACAAACCAATTCATTTACTTTTTAGTGAAAAATTGCATTAAGGTGGTCACATTTAAACCAATGATTACTAACTGTCTGACTTAGCCTCCACTAAACTAGCAGTGAAGCTGTGAATCTTTAAACCAATGCTACGATTTGACTCTAAAATTAGTAAATGCCTTTATTTACTTATGTAATCTTATTTCTTAACTAGCTAGAGAAATAATTCGACTGGTTTTAAACCTTTGACGTTGTTGGAATTTCTTTTGGAATAAAAATGGCCAACATTTCAAAAGTTAAACAAAAAAAAAGTGGATGAAAAGACCAAACTACAATCAAAAATTTGTTGCCCTTATGTTCATATTTTAGTTCTTACATATAATCCTAATGTAATAAAAATTCCACAAATCTTACATTTTCAATTTAGTTTAAGTTAACAATTATTTTTGTTTTTTTAGTCAATTGATCTTCACTTTCATGATCTCACTACTTGACCTGCATAAAATGCCCGGAAGCGAAGCCTCGTTTCTTAACAGATGGTCAACAACAACAGCCAGGCCTAATTGGGACAAATCCTTTGTCGAATGTGAATACCAGCTTGTATTCTCGGCCTAATAATCTTTTACAACCTCAGGGTTTTTTAAATATTAGCTTTTTTAGTCGGTGCAGTGTTGGCATTGAAATGTGTCATCTCTTTATTTTACACAGGTTTTGTCTTTAAGTCGAAATTAAAATTATATTAAAACAGGATTTTGTAAACTGGAGTTAACTGGATTTTATCACGAAATAGGAACTACGGCCATATTTCGCCATATTATAACTGATTTTATTTACTAATTTTAAAATAATAATAATAATAATAATTATAACTTTTTTTTTTTTACACATGGCAATATGTGCTTTGATCCTTGACCCGCCATTTTGTCTTAGCTGGGGTAACCCATGGTTTGAAACTTTTTCGTGATAATAATAATAATAATATCGATGTTTTCCCTTTAAAATTGCATGACTAAGAATTTCATTTGTGTAGTCTTAACGTGGGCCACACGGTATTTCTGAGAAATCCTAGTTATTTCATTGCCAGAATAAAACATTCGAGTTTAAGCTGAAAGGATAGAATTTAGAATGGAGATATTGATGCAGATAACTGTAATATATGGAAATCCAACCTAAGTAAATAAGAAAATAAAAATTTAAAAACACATGTTAATTGAGACTATATTGACAGGCAAATTGCTGTTACAATAGAACTAGATCTTTGCAGGGCCAATGGTCTAAGGTTTGGTTTTTTAGTATCTTCATCATCAGAAATGAATGAAATCTCCAATTCTGTTTAATGAAGAAATTCTTCAAATTTCAGCTAACTTCATGTATCATCAGAAATTTCTTGACGAGACATGAAGTTAGCTGAAATTTGTTAAATGTTTTCTTCATAGCTTAAAGAATGAATATTTCAAGACAACTTTTGATAGCCTGAGACTGCATCAGGTGAATTATTTAGTTATAAATGAAGGAGTTTCTGAACTAGCGCTTTCTTTTTGTTATTTAACTGCAAATAAGAATCAACTAATTTCTTCAGTTTACAGTTGATTCAGATTCCCAAACTGCGGAAAACATTTCCGAATACTTGTGCATTTTAAGTTGTATGTTAAATAAAATCGTCCAAACTGTCTTTAAATTGAGATGAACAATAAAATGCTTTGAAATAACTGTAAATACAGTGAATATAAATATATAAATTATTGCACTGCTATTCCTCCTCGGCAATACCTAATCTTCTAGAAGGCATTATTTGTCGAGGCAGGAAGCTCTAAGGAATCATATACAGTTCAGCATGTGACAACATTGCTTCTGCAACTTATTCTGAGTAAGATTTATCAGTAAACTGACTAAAAGTCAATTAACCGCGGAGAGATCTGAAGTTGTTCACTTTTTTTCTCACTATAAAGAGCCTGTAATTTTTACTGTAATTCTTCAATCAAAAGATCCATTGAAGAATACAATAAGTTTAATATAAAGGAAATAAGTGAATTAGATGATACAGATTTCATTTTCAAATGCATATTTCCGAAATTAAGAAATATAATCTTCAATTAATTGATAAAGAAGGTTTGGTAAATTACTTCAACACTCTGATACATATGATTTCAATCCTCTGGTGTTATTTATGAAATTCATCGTTCCTCTTGTAATTCCTCTTACGTGGGAGAAACAACTAGGCCTATGAAGATTCGAATTGGGGGACATAGAACATTTTTAGAACAGTATAATTCGGAGAAATCTGAAATAGCTGAACATATCTTAAATACATACATTTTCCTAAAAATAAAAATTTAAATTTTTGATTATGAAGGTAATCAAGTTAAAAGGAAAATTAAAGAATATTTATCAACAACATGCAATCAATGTTTCAATAGGAATAAAGGAAAAGGTTTCTTATGTATTAGGTTAGCTTCTGAAGCAATTGCTAACATTACTCATAAAGTAACAATCACTTTCAATAATAAACATTTTGAGATATTATTTATGTAATTGTTAATTTATTAGAGTGATTATTTTAGTTGCATTACCAACTCACTGTTTTTTGTTTTCTGCATTCTGCTTAATTATAAATATTTTTTATATCTTTGTTAATCATCATTTCAGTTTGGAATATGCTTGATAAAGAGAAACAGTCGGAGAATTCGCTAATAATATGAGGTGTTGTGTTTTATAAATATATAAGTGATTAATGAAACTAAATTTTTAAAATGAAAGATATTATTGACCACTGAAGTAGAACAAATTTGAAGAGCAGTCAATGATCCATGAAAGAAAAGAAAAGACAAAGAAAAGACACTTATTTCAAAGCATGTTTAATTAATGATGCGAAGAGTGGTTGTCCATGTAAGAAGAAGAAAATAAACCCCTCCCCATCCCTTCGTTTCCTTCGAAGAAATCCAGCGTTTGCGCCTTTTCTTTTTTTTTAAAGAAGTCATTTTGTATCCTCCTCATCCCTAAGAAGGCACGTTTTTTTTTATTTATTTATTTATTTATTTATTTATTTATTTATTTATTTATTTATTTATTAGTTTGGTTGAAGGCTACGACCATCTAACCTCCTCCAACCATTCCTGGACACGCTTCTAAATTCAAGCATTTCAATCGTGTAAATGCGGAATCTATTTATTTTAAGATAAATAAAGTATGGAGGTTTGACAATAGCTTCTTCTCCATTCTGTATCTTGTATTTACAATTACTCTTTATGATCCTTAATTAAAGGTTATAATTTTAATTGTGCTCCTTTTCTTATTACTCATTTGTAGGCCCAAAAATGTAGACTTTTGTGGAAAAAAAAATCTCAAAAGTAACTTTAAATCTTTAATATAAAACATTTAAGCCCAACGCACAAGACTAAATAACAATAATTACAAAATAAAAAAGCTCACATGAAACGATTTTCTCCAGCGCTCAGGCTGGCTTCTTCAGATGCAATTACATAATAAAATAAAATAAATACAAAAATTCAGTCTTATATAGGAAAAGGCGAGATGCAAGAAGTATTCTAATTGCGGTAAAGTCTATTGTTGATGGCGGTGATGGGTGGTAAGTCTCAAAGCAGATAATGTTTTATTGTCCGGAATGGGTTATTGCAAGTTGAAATGAAGACTGAAAAAAAATAATGGGCAATATTCAATAAAATAATACAACATTAATAGCCTTTTCCTATATAAGACTGAATTTTTGTATTTATTTCATTTTATTATGTAATTGCATCTGAAGAAGCCAGCCTGAGCGCTGGAGAAAATCGATTCCTGTGAGCTTTTTTATTTTGTAATTATTGTTATTTAGTCTTGTGCGTTGGGCTTAAATGTTTTATATTAAAGTAATTTCACGCACGTTAATGTTATATTATTTTATTAACTTTAAATCTTAATCTTAAGAATTAACTACATAACGAGTTAGTAGTATTTTAGAAGGGAAAAATAAGAGAAGGAAAACCATGTGTTTCCAACTTAAAAAAGCTAAATGACATCAATTGGTTTTGCTTCTTCATTACAGCACTTTTTTCTTCAACAACCATAATATTAGGCTTTAATAGGAACCGTATTTTTAATTAACACTTAACATAATTCCTGACAGTTTTCTATTGATAGAAATGCAGAGTAGGTGTACATCTTAGAAGAAGGGATATCTTTGAAGCAATCTGAAGAACGGGTTTATGTGTTAATAAAAGATAAATCCTGTTTACTATATTTGTTAGTACTTTTTTTTTTCCCATCCTTTTATGTTTCCACTGAACTTACGACACGATCCACATAACCATAATGGTAAATACATTCAACAAAAAGTTCTATTACTAAAGCTCCCCAACCCTAACATGCTTTTTTTGGATCCTAATTTGTATTTAAAGCGGAAACAAATTTTTTCTTAATTATAAGAATTGCAAATGAATTTATTAGTGAAAACAACACATTTCGCATTTGAAATCGTAACCTTTAAATAACCATCATTTCATATTTGATTAATTGAGTTCGTTATGTCATGTTTTTATTATTTTCTTTTTTAATTTCAAAAAAGTTCTTGATTAAAATTAGTTAAAATTCCTTTTTATATTTAAAAAAAAAATTGTAGTTAAAATTTATTTTTCCTTAATCATTAACTTTGTAAGAATAAGAAAAACTATTGTAATTCCTATTTCTTTGTATTGCCTTTTAGAATTTTAAGTTAAAATAAATTTAGTATATTAAATTTATTTAACAATTCAGCATTTTTTTGAAATCAAATTCTAAACTTCAAAATGAGTTTTTGTTTTTTTTGTTTTTTATGATGTTTTTATTCCAATTAAGAATTTTATTTCTGAAAATTAATTAGAAATTCCAATTGAACATACAGTAAAACCTCGTTAAGTCGTCACCCGGATAAGTCGTCACTCCGTTTAAGTCGTCGTTTTCCTTTGGTCCCGACAAGGTCTCATACCCAATAATGTAAAATAACCCTCTTTTACTCTCACCAAATTTAATTCTACTCCGGATAACTCTCAAAAATGGCGAAAAGCATCTTTATTCTCAATTTTGCCTGCTATCTTTTCAGCCCCGCCCCTTCACTCTAAGAAAGCCTAGCCTAGCCTTTACGGGGAATTTTCACGTGGGAAATTCACTAGGGAAATTATACACTTCTCGCTGCGACTCTTGTCAAGTGTAGACGTTTTTCTTGAGCGCTACTGAGTGTGATTTCATTTCATAGCGAGTAAGCCCCACTATAAGGGCTATTTTTTTATCTTGCAATTTCGTGGTTCGATTACATTTGTAACATGTCAGGGAAACGAAAACTTACCTCGCTATCTTTTAAAGAAAAAAAAAACTTAATTGCACTTTTTGAAAAATCAAATGTTTCGAAAACAGCTTTTGCCAAAGAACATCATATTCCCAGGACTACATTAAAGGATATTCTTTCATTGAAACAAGTAATTGAAGAAGCTGACTGCAAAGACAAAAGAAAGAGTATGAGGAAATCGAAGTTTGACGAGATCGAGGAGGTTTTAGTTCGATGGCTAAAACATGCCAGATCGCAAAATGGGCCGATTTCTGCCGTGATTCTCAAAGAAAAAGCCATGGAAATTGCTAAGGAGTTGAACATGCAAGATTTCAGCGGCAGCAATGGTTGGCTGGAACGTTTCAAAGATAGACATTGCCCTTCTTTTAAAACGATTTGCGGAGAAGCAGCAGCTGTTGATGGTGATGGTGAATAGAAGACAGGAAGAACAGTGTTCTCAAGGACATTTTATCTAGGTTTGATGAATCAAATATTTTAAATCTGGATGAAACAGGCTTATTTTACGTCTTTTGCCTGATAAAACTCTATCATTTAAGGGTGAAAAGTGCACTTCTGGAAAAGCAAGCAAACAACGCCTGACACTTCAGCTTGGAGCTAATATGAGTGGAAATGAGAAACTTAAACCACTTGTGATAGGCAAAAAGAAAAAGCCACGCTGCTTTAAAAATGTTAGATCCCTGCCAGTTGAATAGGATGCAGTTCAAATGCATGGATGACTACAACATTTGGGAACGACATATTCGTAAACTGGATTCTCAGTTTTCGCGTCAGAAAAGAAATGTTGCCATCATTGTCGATAACTGTACCGCCCACAATCAACCCGAAAATTTAAAAGCGATCGAAATTGTTTTTCTTCCTCCAAATGTATTCTTCCGCCTTTAGATCAAGGGATAATTCTTGACTTTAAACGAAAGTACAAAAAAATGCTTGTAAAGGACATGATAAAAGCATTGGATAGGAACGAAAAGCTAGAAGTTTCGGTTTTAGATGCAATTAACTATGTGTACAAAAGTTGGAGTTCCATTTCATTACAAAGTGTTTAGAATTGTTTCCGACATGCAGGGTTCATAGCAAACGCAGGCTCAGAAGAAATCCTAAGCGAAGACATCATCGACCCGGAACCATTAGAGACTTTGCTGCAAATCGCAAATAAAAAAGGGTGCAGCGTCAATGACGTTAATGCGTTTATCAACATTGATAACGACATTGCAATCTGCACACAAGCGACTGTAAAAGCTTTTACATCTGAATTTTTGGAGGAAAATCAAAACAGTTCAAGTGAGGATAGCGATATCGAGAATGTAGATCAAACCCCACCCAACAAGACAGAAACAATCGAAGCCCTGGAGAAAGTTCGACAGTACTTAACATCCATTCAAGGTATAACAGACGAAGAATTTAAAGCCTTAAGTATATTAGAAAAGAAAGTTTATTTCCAGTAATCAGCACCTTCATCAATCAACACTGTTGGAATATTTTAATGCCAGTAAAGTAAAAATAAAATGTGGTAAGTATAAAAAGTGTTTTTTTTTTTTTGTTGTTTTTTTCCACTCATTCATTTGCTTGTATTGATTTCTGAAAATCTTGTTCTTCTCACCGAATCCTACGGCAATTCATAAAAATATTGTATTTCAGTTTTTTTTTGTTTGTTTTTTTTCAAAAATGCCCACTTCGCCTAAGTTGTCACTCCGCTTAAGTCGTCAAAAATGTTTGGTCCCTTGAGTGACGACTTAACGAGGTTTTACTGTATATTGAATATTATTGAATAATAATATACTCGCAATTCTACTGTATATTATTCAATTGCGAGTCATCAGATCAAAATTCTTCAAAGAACAAGTAAGTCGTATGAATGCATTTTTTAAAATAATATAATGAGACTGAAATATCTCCTTCCAGTTTAAAATTATTGCCGGATTCATGATCTGATATCTCGCTGTACGGCATCTTAGAGATGCTCGATAGAGTTTAAATCCGAGGGCCTTACGGGACACTGGATGGTTCCAAACTCAGACGTTCCTCGAGCCATGCTTAGTGGTAGCCTCCCAATGGTTCTGCTTGAAAACACCATCGGCTGCACTATGAGCGTAAGCCATAAAAGGGTGTAGGTATTCAGCCAGCACATTCTGGTAGCTCGCATTCATGGACCTCTCTAGATACGCTAAGGAGCCTAATGTGTCTCATGAGAAGAATATCCAAACCCATCACAGAGCTACCCTTTTTTGAACAGAGCCCTTTGGTTGGTGTGCACCAGCCTGGACAGTCTACGCCGATCTCGGTCATCAATGGTGTGTGTGGGGTCGCCGCTTGTTCGCTGTATATCGCTGTTATCGGCATATTCGCGGTAGACCCTTCATACGGTTGCCTTCGAAAACCCTAAGGTAATTACCACTTGCACCACCATTTTGTTAGAATGGACGATCCACGTAAATGCTTGCTAAGGTGCAGCATTTACCCATGTCCGTCGATTGTGATACAGTGATGGGAAGACCAGATGCCTGCCTATTTATTGGGTGAGTTTGCTTTGGATATATTTCACTATGCACTATTGGTACTAGTGTCAACTTCCTATCGTCGATGTCTGTAATGCTTTGTCTATTCAGTGTACATCATAACAGCTGTCATTACATTACATTAGCTGTCCAAAGATCCTACAGTTGTTTAAAAATTAATTTCTCTAAATAATAAAACTAAAATTAAGGAGTTATTCTTAAATTATGTCACAAATTCTTATACAGTAATTTACGAATCACAAATCAGTTTACATTACCTCAATGAAAACTGCAACACCATCATTGGCCAAACCCTTTCCATCTTACTGTATTCAGAAATAAAGTGCAATTTATCAAATCAGCATTCTAATCTCCAAGCATTCAATTCATATTTTTCCTAATGTATTCTTAATTAGAAGCTGCCCATTTGAATGAAAACATACGTTTTGATAATGTTCCTTTTTTGCAACATTATGAAATGTATCCTTTAATAAATTGCAAAACAAATTTAGCGAGCACACAAGACTAGATTTTTATAAAATACTAAAAAATAATTTTAAACAATTATTTTTTAAGGCCGTATAATATTCTTGCCGCAGCGGGATGTACCAACACTTTTGGATCTAAATAAAAAGAAAAGAGAAAAGGATATAGAAATTACTATGGATCAAAAATGTTTAGTATACGCTATTCTTTGTAGGGATAATGACTGCCAATATCTTAGGGAAACAAAAAGATCGTTGAAAGTTCGGGTATTTGAGCATATTACCGCTCAGAAACAACAATTTAAATTACTTTACAGCTAGTCATTGTCATTCTACTGGGCATAGTTTAAATATTAACAATGTAAAACCTGTTTAGACCCGAAGTTTGGTAGGGTCTAAAAATGATTATGCAAAGAATCATTGCTAATTGTAACTAGAAATTGCTGTAATGATTTATAATTGTTATGCTTAAGTTATGTACTTGAAAAAGATTCTTGGACAAGATCGAAACCGGTTGTATTGTGTTTTTTTTTAATTTACGTATTTTTTTTTGTAGAATACCTAGTCTTGTGTGTTGGCTAAATTTATTTTTTGCAATTAAATATGACATTGGCATACTTAAAATATTTATATTCATTATGAAATCTACCCTCTTGTTGACGAAAACTTATCTGACCACCTAAATTGATGCAAACTTAGCTCATCTTTATTACGATACATCGAGTACATTGGACTGTTCACTGTTAGAATACAACTGTTAATGCATTAATATCGAATTCAAATCTTTTCTCTGTTTGAACACATAAACTACTCCATTGATGTGGAAAAAAACACTTAACAAATATTAAATCCCTCTAAAGAATCTCAACTGCTTGATGAATTTTCTTATCAAAATGGAAGACAGCAGAAGCTTTAGAAGTCATATTCCATGGCGTTCAGCAGTTTTACAGCTTAACCATAAATAAAAAGAAGTGAGCAATTTTTGTGAGAAACTGAAGAATTCTTATCAAATAAAGGTAAATGGAGGAAATCATTAGTCACTTTATTGAGTGGAAGCAAAATATAGGATTTTTTCAGTTTTATTATAAAAGTAATGCGCAACCTTCACATTAATAGTATAGTGAGTGACTACAGAAAGAGGATGCTGTTTGATTTGGTGCTAGTGCACAGGAAGCAGACATCCTTTGGATTGAGTTTCAACACATTGGTGTAAAAGACCACTTGTCTTTTTAATATATTCCTAAATTCCATGAAGCTTCTCGTTTGTGGCGTTTTTTGTCTTTAGTAGCAGGCGTGGTGTTGTTAATTAGGATTAGCTCTGTCACAACTTCTCACAGCATTTGATGTTCCTGGAGCTGCTGAATATTATCGCCATCTTGAAGAGATTATAATTTGTGTCACTGTTTGTATCTTTTATTTAAGTTACTAGTCCAGACAAAGTTCACTTGAACTCAAACTCATCTATCACAATAAAAGGAAACTTATAATGCGCATACGCTCTCTAATAAGCGACTGCGAGCGGTCGAACATGAACTGCAAATGCTGCAAGAATCCAACTGCTCCAGGAGCTGTCTAAGTCTTGCGCCGGCAAAAACAGTGAAACAAACTTGGGCAGCTCCTTTTCCATTATTGTTGTAAAGAAATCGGTGGAAACAGTCCGCTTCTTGCACCAACAGTTAGAGCATTTTTTTTTAAATGATAGATTACCACAATAACACGAAACGACCAAAAAGTGGAGCAATCTGGTTCTTGTGCCTGGATCTTCAATTTCTGTTCTCTTCAGACGGCTGTGCAAAACACAACAAAATTATTCAAATTGCACTGCTCCTTTTGCAGAAATTTACCGCAGAAATTTCAAACAACATTTACCGTGACGTTTTGAAAGCAATTCGCGCATCAAAGAAATGAGTCGGTGCACAGCAACATAGAAAGACACATCAAGTGGATTACAACGTTTCCTTTTTTTGTCTTTAAAAAAAATCTAGCACAGCTAAATAAAAACTTATCTTGTTTGGGAAATGAAATATAGACAATTTAAGAGCCTAAAGAGACATGAAAAAAAAAAGATTCAAAACTGGATAGTAGGAGTTCTGCAGGATTCCTGTCTTCATAACTGTACGACTAAAAAAAAAAAAGAGGCAGCTGAAACAGAAGAGTATGGAGAAGATTATACGAAAGCCTTTCGAGTCAAGATAAGATCCTGGGACAGCTGTTTCGAGCTTATTAGGTTCTCCTCAGCCAGGGCTATCCATTTATCATGATTTATGAATTAGTTCCTTGACCTAGTTCCTCATTTGAGGTTTTGTTTTTTTTTGTTTGTTTTTTATTGCTTTTTTATTATTGTTTGATTATTTGTGGTCAAATATCTTTTGAAGTATGTCCAAGGTTTTGAATTCCAAATTTTGTTTTTGTTTTGTATTTTGGTTATTTTTAGTTTTGAGGGGTCGTTTTTCCCATCGTGAAAATATTATTCTTCCCCTCGTACACCTTTTGGGTTTCTGTTTGCTGTATGTCCCTGACTGAAGACAGCCTAAATAGCTCGAAACAGTTGTCCCAGAGTCTGAGCTTGAATCAAAAGGCTTCCCATTAATCATGATCATATAATTCTGTTGAAGTTCACAAATTTAGCCGACACACCTGCTTACTGGATTAAAATATAATTTAATGACGACTATAGTTTCGTGTAAATGAATTGAATACACATTCTCAAGTAATTAACTTAAACAAAAATAATGAATATAAAGACAAAAGACTACCGCCATGCAATGTGGAAAATCCCCGGAATATAATTAACCCATCTAACAACTCCCCCTATTGAAATTCATTTACAACAAACTGTAATACATGCATTTAATTAAGGAAAAAATATTTTTTTTTTCTTTTTTTTCCTTCAAAATTGGGGATGTTTAAGGTCTCTGGGTCGAGGCTGGAAAAGTCACGTGATGTGTGTGTGTGTCACTTCTAAAAACATGGCTAAGATTACCAAAGCACCTCTGTATATAAAAGATTTCTCAACTTTAAATATATTGAATTTTCGGCATACAATTAAGGAAGCGTATGGAAATAATGTAGATAAGTTATTTCTAGATGAAAGGAATAAATATATTTAAAGAGAAATTTGTTCTATTCCTTTCATCTAGAAATAACGTATCTACATTATTTCCATACGCCTCCTTAATTGTATGCCGATAATTCAATATATTTAAAGTTGAGAAATCTTGCTTTGGTAATCTTAGCCATGTTTTTAGAAGTGACACACACACATCACGTGACTTTTCCAGCCTCGACCCAGAGACCTTAAACATCCCCATTCCTAAATTTAATAACAATCATTGAATGTAAAAATATTTAAAAAAGAATTTAAAAAATGAATTTAAAATTTTTTTTACTAAAAAATTAAAAATGAAAATAATAAAACTAAAATTAAAAATAAAAATAAAAATTGAATTAAAGTAAGAATTAACATAAATGTGACCAATGCGAACCTATATTTATATTTACAAGTATTCCCACTGAAATTAAAATTCGAATAATGTGTAAAATTAAATTTCCGATGCCAACCCGCTGCTAAAAACAATTATTTACACCAATTGATAATAAATTTCTTTAAAATATTTTTTTTTTCTCTTTTATTTTTTTTTTCATTGAACCACTTCATTTAATTATCTGTTACTATTATCCCAGTAATCCAAAAAATGTTTAACTATAAGCTATCAATTACCACTTGTTATTAATTTTCTTCTCTTTTTTTTTTATATAATATTTACTCATAGCTGGAACAGAAAGGTTAACATTGTATGTGAATGGCAAACTCAATATAAATATAGTTTCAATGTATTTTCTTTTGTACTCAACATCACATGTGTCCAAAATGATAGGTGAGCTCAAGTCAAGGCCATGTCCAAGTTCTATACCTATACGTCAGATATACATTATTTCTAACCTTAATAGCCGTACGGTGCACAGAAACCCTTTCAACAATAATTCTACCGCTTTCTACGATGTAAAGTCACCCGTAATTAAAGCACCGAAGAGCATAAACAGCATCTGTAATATCTTTAAACTCTTTAATACATTTATTATCTAAACACTTGGCCACAGTTGATGATGCTGATGATGTCACAGTAATGCCATACGGCTTTCAAATCTTCTGCAACTTAGCAAATATGTCTGTATGAAATTGTAAAGACACAAAGCACCTTTTTTCTTTTTCTTTACATAGGTTTAAGTTGTTGTAATACCCCAACATTGCTCTCTTCATGTGCCTTTGAATGAAAACATCCGGAAACTCATTATTCATTAACAATCGTCGTATAGTATCCAACTCGGCATCGAGGTCCTTAATTGACGATGAGTATTTCATAGCTCTGCCTACAAACATAGAGACCAAGTTCACTTTGAAAGATAATGGTGTGTAAGAGTAGAAGTTCATCGTAATACCTGAGAAAGTTCTTTTTCTGTGAACCGCCATTTGAAAACTATTAGAGGATCGCGTAATCAATATGTCCAAGAACGGGATAACATTCTCATATTCCTTTTCGATCTCCATTGAAATCTGTTGATGCACATTAGAAAACACTTCACAAATTAAGCTAATGGCACAACAATTATGTCGTCTACATAGCGGTAATATAGTGGGATACTGATATGATATCCATCTAATACTTTAAGTGTATTCCTCAATATAAAGCATTACCCACTCCACTATTATCGCCGATGCTGACAGCCCCATAAATAACCCTTCTTGTTTATATATCTTGTTATTAAAATAGAAATACTGAATATCAATCAGCGCCTCTATCAATGGTATTAAGCTACGAAACTTATGAATGTTCATGTGATTTACATGATTCTTATGGATAATGTGCTCAAATGTCTTATATATTAAGTCCTCGGTTATTGACGTGAACAATGATTTGACATCCAATGAGAAGAGTTCAAAGCCTGGAATAATGTCCTGTGATCGTATATGTTGCACAAAGTCATAGCCATTCCTTAGGCTATACCTAGAAGCAATCTGTAACATTCTCATTTTCTTATACAAATGATGTGAAAGGATCTTAATAGCAGTATTCGCGCAATTAATAATAGGCCTGACCTGTATTAAACCGTTTTTGGCCTTCGGTTTATGTAACTTCGGTAATGCTGTAAGTACCGGTACACCCAAACTACTGCTTTTTAGCCTATCAGCTAGCTTCTCAGCTAGCTTCTCAGTAACAACATCATCTGCCCGTAATTTACGTATTACCCTCCGAGTGACGTTTAAAACACTTTTCTTATCGTGAGAAAAGAATGCTGGGCCATTAGTACTCTGTATGAAGAACTCCACCATTTTCACATACTGAGTTTCCCTATATATTACCGGGTTATTACCTTTATCAGATGAAACAACAAAAATATCGTTGATAGTTTTTAATTTCTTGTGTTCAAAAATCTCCAAATTCTGTTGATTTGAGTAATTCCTTCCCATTTATTACATTTATTATTAAATACAACAGAAAAATATTGCTTATATCAATATATTTTTACATAGAAATATTTTTATAGATACTCAAAAAAATTATGTACAATTAAATATTTAAAAATCACTACTAATTGTAAGAAAACTATACAAAGTGATTTAAGAATACTACAGATAAAATCATAATTACAAGTCAATAAATGTTCTTCTAATCTCAAGTAGAACATCATGATTTAAGTTCCATACATAAACAACTTGAAATATTTTAGTAAATGAGGGATCCAAGTGTAAATGTGATAACTGACATTTAACTCGAACATTAAAAATCAATATATTTTTCAATAACTGCAGTTTTTGAAGATTTCAAAATTGGGTTTCTTCACACAAAGATACTCAACATGAACCAATTTGTGAAAGTGCTTACAATTGTAGATATTTTACGTTATTTATTTAAGGATATCCAATTCGATTCGAATGTAAATTATCCATTTTACGCCCAGATGTAATATTGAAATATTAAATGTACCAAAAATAGGAATAGGCAATAATCATTAGGTTCGGATTTTTAGAAGAATAATATGGCAAATTCCATTTTTCTACATTTTATTGTTTAATCTTTTTTTTTTCCTCAATAACGGTAAAAGTTAACATTTTAAATGTCTCAATGTATGTATAAAATTTTCATGCTCTATTTTTAAGTAGTAAAAATAATATTTAAGTGTTTTTGTTTTGTTTTGTTTTTCTACCCAAAACGGAATAAAACCATAAAAAATAAAGTAGTTCCTAAGTCTTGTATTTTACGCTTTCTGAATTTAATGTTTGGTTAAAATGATATTAAATCTTTTTTATGACTCGAATCATTTGTTTCAGTTACTTAAATAAGCTTTTTATGAGACTAAAATGTGCATTTTTTATCTGCTTATAAGAAGAACAAGAATAGTCTGCTTTGAAATTATTTTGTATATTATTGTTAAGTTAAATCGACAATTTCATTTTTGTTTTAGTTTTTCAATGTTAACTTTTTTAACCTTAATTTTAATAATAACAAAAAATCTTCAGCTTATTTATACAAATTGAAGTATCAGAAAGCTGAGACAGTCGCTTCAATTTTCAGTACATGTTTCTCACTCCTGCTTTACGTAGTATCTTCTGCAATTGAAGTACATATAAAAGAGGAAGTCTCTGTTATTCGTTGTCGTATAATTCTCAATGACGATGACAGCGTATCATGATTTAAGCAACTTGCCGTAATAGTGGATGCCAGAAAGATGAGTCACCCTTAGTCTAAATCAATAACAAAATTGGATTTCGACGTGCAACAATTTCAAGTGTATATTGTGACTGTACAACATTAGGCAAGACATCCAACGTGCGACATCACTGCGACCGACGAAACACTCTGGACAACCGCGGACAGCGTCGTCGTCTGGCACGCATTGTAACATCCGACCTGTCTGCTGTATTGCTGCAAGAACCAGAACAATTGAATTCTGGGGTCAACCATAACATCAACTGTTCGGACAATACAACGTTTTCTTTCTTCTGTAGCTTAGAGGAACCTATGCCCCATTCGGGTCCCTTTGCTGTTTCGACAGCACAGGACTTATGCGCCTCGTCTGGGCTCGTCAGTACCACCAGTGGTCGTAAGACAACAGGACATGTACAGCATGGTTCGACGAGTCATGGTTTTAGTTGTTTCGAACAGATGTACGATTATGCATAAGGAGAAAACCCTGTGCGGCAATGGATCCCTCGTCCCAAGAAGGGACAGTCCAGGCCTGCGGTGGTCCTGTTGTCATGCGGAATAAAAGGAGTGGGTATTTTCAGCTGGCACGCATTAGGACTTCTGAAGTATCTGCAGACATCAATGACTAGCTGATACCATCCTTGGGGATCATTTGCACCCGTTCACATTATGCATTCATTCAGACTGAAGTCACCTCTTTCAGCAGGACAGTGCGCCAACGCACAGGTCAATGAATACCAAATTACGATTGGAGAAGCATTCCTCTGAGATTGGCATCATGAAATTGGTCAGTCGTTCACAGGATTTGAACCCTGAGATGCGTTGTATGTGCCGTCAGACCACGATTCCATCGCTGGCGAATATTAGGGAATTCTGGTTCTGGACCTCGATTAAGGAGGCATAGTATACACTGTCTACAAAGTACTGAAGAGGGCTCGTGGAGTCCGTACCCTATCGTGTCGCTTCAATAATCGATCGAAAGGAGAACCTACTCGTTACTATAAAGGTGTATCAGTTTTTTTTTGATACGTCAGCTTATATAGCCGTTCGGGCATAGCCTCGTGGTCAAGGAAGCTGCCTGTCAGGAGACTGATGTGTCTGAACCTGAGTTCGAACCCCGACACGGCAGTATCTTTCATTCCAGTATCTGCTTCTCCTTCACTTTCTCTTTATATCTGAAGCCATTTCGTAATGGTTTCCTAAAGAAGACAAAGAAAACCCTCTCAAAAATCTATTCCAAGATACAGATGTCAGAAATTGAGTTAAGATGTCTTTCAGTTTTAAACCAAATTTGTATATAAATTAGTAGCGTAGCTATTGTTTTTTATTTGGTTGGAAAGTACAATTTAGTGTTCTTGTTTTGGAAGGGAATAAGATATTCGTGTTGAGAAGGTATTTTGATCATCCCGCGCGGTAACCGAAAGCATTACCTACGACACTATACAGCATTGTATATAAAATGTAACAGTACCATAAGAAAAGCCACAACAGAAGTTTTCGTATGGTTCTATACATGGATCTTGTTGCAGACATATGCACCCTTTTATGCTAGCGCTGTTTTCCAGTGCGGATGGTGTGTCCCAGCAGGAAAACGCAACCCTGCATTGGGCACGGGTAACACAAAACTGGTTCAGTGAACACTCTACGGACTTCCAGTTACTCCCCAAGCTGCAGGATTTGTATCCCATTCAGCACGTACGAGACACTTGCAGACTACACTCGGTGCCGTGCAGCAACACTTACAAACACAACTGCATTCTGGGCAGCCATTGAACGTGCCTGGCTGGATATAGCCATGCAACGACTCCAACACCTCGTCGACTTCATGTCATGTTGTGTAGCCGGTGTTACTGGGGGAAGGGAGGAGCTATACGTTATTAGGGAGGTGTCTCTAATTTTTTTGGCACTTTAGTTTAATCTTATATGGTAACCTTTGAGTGTTGTAAAGATACCTCTATCAGATATTCTCTGACCTTTTAGAAAGAACTGTGCTTGGATTCCAATTAAGTGTTTTAGAAAATAAAAAAAAAACATTAACAGTTCTGCTTATAAGTTGGTGGGCTTTTTTTTTTTTAAAATGCTTAAACAAAAAATTAATTTAACAAAATGGGAACGAAAAAAACGTTAAAAATGGATTGATATTGTCATTTTGGAAGAGCACGTTATATTTATCAGGATTTACTGGAACTAAGGGAACTCTAATAATAATAATAATAATTTTTCAGTGCAATGGAGTAGTGTTACTGCTTTGAGCTCATTTATGAATTCATTTTTTATATTCTCAAACAAAACAAAACAAAAACAAAAAATCCTGTTATCCAAAACAGTACTTAGATGTATAATATTAAATAGAAGATGACACTGTAACATCTCCATACTGGAGACTGTGAGATTAAGAAATAGTAAGAAAGATTTCTAGTCCTTATTTGGTTCGATGTTGAGAATCATAGAACCTGTCTAGAAGTGATTCCACTCCCATAAAACCGTTACCTTTAGCAACAATCGATCAAGTGCAGATACCAGGCCCACACTTGAACAAAATTTATCCAACAAATTTTTTTTCTAACAGAACACTGTTACATCATCAATGAATCATACAAACCGGTACGTTAGATTGTAAGAATTGCATGAGTATGTATACGTGTACTGGTCATGAGAGATTAAATTAGAGGAAACCCCAGTCACAAAGATCAATCCCTGTCCCATTCCAAAAGCCATAAGAACATTGGAATAATAGCAATGAATTAAATAAAAAAAATTTCACTTACGAATAAAACTTACATAATAGAAAGATATTTACTACACCATTAAATTTCGTAAAATTTTCTCTTAAGCGTTTGTCGCCATTTGTCAACTATTTTCTCTGGCTCTTCTCTCATTGCGTCACCCACACACACAGAAGAAATGATAAGAGATATTTAACAACAATAATTTGAAAGTAGGCCCCGTGACCTAATGGATAAAATATCTTACTTGGATCAGAAGAGTACAGATTCGATTCCCGTCGCGGACGTTTCATTGTAGAAATTATTTCTATTTAATTGAAACAATTAAATAAATTGTCTCATTTTATTTAATTTTTAATATCTCTGTGACCTGTTACTGTTCCGTGAATTTTGTAATTTTTGAATTTCAAGGAAAAGAAAATATTAAATGGAAAAAAGAAAATAAAAAGGAAATAGAAGAAGGTAAAAATTGAAAAGAAATTGCAAGACTCGATTCAAAGGAAATGAGCTAATGAAACCAGTATCTCCTTTTCTTCCATCCTGAATCCTCTTTCACAAAACTAAGTTGTATCTGATAAACGATTTAAAAATCAATACATTACCAAATTACAAAATAAAAGATTAATAATTTTGAATAAATAATTTTTATTTAAGTTCATTTGAAACTTTATTCAATTCCTTTAATATCATGTAATAAAGGCCTACATTTCAGTACCGATATTTAAAGTATTTCTTAGTGAACAAAGGCTTCTCATCAAAAATCTCTAAATTTTAAGTCTTTCGAACTTCACAAAAGGGCGCTCTCGAATTTCAGCTAATTGTGGCAACGATTGATAAGACTGATGTCATATCAGGAATAAGAAAGATGCGATTTGTGCAGCTCACCCTAATGTTTATTGAAAAAGTTTTAAAGCTTATAGTCCCTTCTCACAAGTCAGATGACATCTCGTATTAGGTTTAAGATTGTAATTAGGTCCGCCTAAAGACCTATTTTCAAGAAGATCTATGAGCTGCTTATTAAAAAAAGAAAAAAAGAAAGGAAAGGAAAGAAAGAAGAGCTTCCGATTGACTGACTTTTCGTGCAGTTTTGCTAATTATATATTGATGCTAAAACATTTAGATATAATGACTGTAGTGAGCTCTGTCCTTTGGTTTTGTTAATTACTTCAACATTGAGTCTATTTCTTTTTTCAATATTGTTTCATTATTCGATAAGAAGCAAATGAGATATGATTTATACCAACTCAAGTTATGTACTTATTTATAAGCTCTTTATTTCACTTATAAAAGCTCTTCTCGAGAAATATCTTTATTGTGTTAACCGAACATAATAAAGGCAGATATTTTCCTTTTTTCAGAGCTCGTAGCGATACAGGAAGTAACATTTCAGTGAACAATCAGGATCAGAGGAGATGGCTAACCAATGCTCGGAAATCGGAACTTGGATATAGTTATACAATATTGATAGCTCCTATATTAAGGGAATTCCCGAAAAAGTTATAGGATAGGATTCCAAAAAGAATGTGGATTAGTTGATTGACCCTTCTTCTTAACCCTGTGGTAATATGTTTGAAAAAAAAAAGGCTTTGAAAATAAAGAACGGTGGTTTCTTTTGTTTTGTTTTGTTTTTTGAAAGCTTCAAAGCAATAACACAAAAGAGCAACATCGTTGTATTTTAGGATTTTTAAAATTTTTCCTATTTGGCTTTAAAGCTATTTTTTTTCTTAACAATAAATGTAATATTTGACTTTTTTGCTATTCCTAATGTAAATTTATTAAATGCAATTCCAGATTTTACAGTGCAAAAAAAAGTTTTTTTTTTTTTTTTGCACAATCATAGTCCAGATGCTTTAATTTGATAAATAACATTTGTAGGATATATAAAATATCTGTACATCTAGATTTGGCCTTACTTCCTATTAATAAATAGATTGTGTTGATACATGGACGTACAAAGGATTTTATTTTGAGAGTAGCGGGGGAGAGTTTAAGCAAAAAAAAAAAAAATAACTTTACTCCAAAAAATTTCTGAAGGTCGGAATTTCTACAAATGATCACCTCAAACGGTTTTATTCAAACTTACGAGGAGGAGGAGGGGCTCCTCGGCTCCCCTATACTTCTCCTCCCTTTCTATGCTCTTCCGAAAGAATAGAAGCAAAATCTGAGTCTGCATATTAAAGCAAACAATTCTGGAATATAGAGTCACAGTATTTTACTTGTACCATCAGTTCCATTGTAAAACGTAAACGAACTGGATTTCAATTATGCAGTATAGACGGACTTGTGATGTAGACAGTTATTTGGCTACTTAGCTTTCTGGGAAAGCAATTCCAATTGGCCGAGGTAATGTAAAGCACTTTGAACAGACATACATGAAGGAAATCCAAATACTGTCTGGGAATTTACCTGAAGAGCTAGAATCAAATCATCGGTCTAACATTCAAACATGTATGAATGTAAAGTAATTGTTGCAATGAATGTAATAGCTAATTTTTCCGACGCTGCTTATAATTTTTGAGTTTTTGATATCTACATTGCCTTTTCTTTTAGATAGATATAAATTTTATGCAAAGTAATTTATTGGCGGCAAACTAAATTAGTATCAATTTTCAGCAATCCTTGAAAAGGTTTATTGAATTCATTCACGTCAAGAAGACGTAATTAATTGGGGCATTTATCTAAAAAAATCAAAAGGAAATTTCGAAACCTAATTTCTTAGATAAATGCCCCAGTTGTTTACTCTTATTTACGCGAATGAATTTCAGCAGCCAACCAAATCAATTCAAGTGTTGTACTCAAATGCTTGTTGCCTTTAAAGCAATTAATCAGATCTTTATTAAATAGTTGAAGGAGCACTACTCATTCAAACTTCAAAAGATTTGAGCTGCTTTATATCTTGTAAAGTACATGCATCTAAATTGACGTTATTTATATAGAAATAAACCCTAAAATTTTTATTCCTTCCCTTTTTGTTTCCTTTATGCAAGAACAATTGAAATGGTACAATTGCCAGCTTTGCTGTGTTCTGTGTGTTTTGGGAGAAATATTTCCATTTTCAGTTTTTCTGGTGTCAACTAAAAAAAAATTTGTATATGAAATCAAAAATTAAAAAAAAAAAAAGGTTAAAAAAATGAAGATAAAAAAGTGCAAACTAAATGTTTAATTTCTGTAAAGGAAACAAAAACTATTGATTAATTTAAACTAGGCCTAACTATTCACTGTACTTTTCGTATTAGGATTAGTTCCTTTTAGGTTTAGTTCGTTCTTTATTCTGCGCTATCCAAAGCAGTTCATTGTCATTTGCATCTGAGGATAGAAAGTGTTCTTTTTTTTTTTCTCCGTCTTCTTTTTTAACTGTGAAGAAAAGCAAAAGTCGACGAACTTTACCTACGTAGGTACTATTGGATGGAACGCCTTCATCTCTACTTCCACTTCTTTTCAAGTATCTCTTCACTATTGTTAATGCTGTTAACAATGAGAAAGTCACAGATTTTGCTTTTATTTGCCATTCCCGTAATGTAAAATATAAATATGATATTTCATGATTGTACAATTGAAACAGATCTAGTATTAAGTCATACCATTACAGAGATATTTGGAATACACTCTCAAAATTTCAGTATTTTTAGTTTCTTTATATTTCGTTGCCTTTCTAACCTATGTTCTTAGGAAAGTAAAAGACCACAAATCGCTCAGCCTGTGTATGTGTCTAATAACTTTTAAACCGCTGGATGGGTCTCCTTGAAATTTGACATGCATATTTAAGGGTAAGAGACGATTTATTTTTTTATTTTTTTTCTCTATGCAAGGCCTTTTTCTAAATCGAGAAATTAGTGAGAGAACGTGACAGAACCTTCCATAGAAAATTAATAGAACCGAAACCATCTAATAACCTTGGACCGAAACAATACATCTAAAAATGCATCTCATTCCTTTATTTATCAACTAATTTGCTCGATAGGATTAAAATTAGTGAGATCAAAGCAACTTAAATAAGTAATAACGTCTTTAATTTTTCTGGCTTTAATTTTTTTTTTTTGAAAATTTTTACTGTTTGTTGGACAGATATAATTTAAAAGTAAACAGACATTTTTTTTATTGGTATTGTTTTCAACACTTTAAAAAAAAAAAAAATCAATCAACAAAACTTTTTAGGATAAAATCGTAAGAAAAGTAGGCTATTTCAAGAATTTCATGTTGTGTCTTGTAATGTTTTGAACCTCTAGAAATTCAGGCTGGAGTCTTTTGGAATGAAAATGTTTTAATGAGTTTATATTTAATTAATACTTGTTTGTCATTTATTAATATTCTAGCTTTGATTAATTGGAGTTAACGTTAGTTGTAAAACTAAAAAAGTAGCTTTACTTGTATAAAGGGAAACTTTTGACCTCATTTCTTTGCACCCGGACAGGGAGGGTTTTTCCTTTAGTTCCGTCCCTGAATACCTTTGTCACTGAACGCTGTTCCATCATCCACTTGGATCCTCCCTTTCTTTCTCGGAATTTGAAGTTTAAATAATTCCCTGGATGGATGCTTCGTCTAATAACAACATTTACAGTTTAATCGTCTCCTCTTAAAAATGTTTTATTACATTAAAATCCCGTTGAAATGGAATTTTCACTGAAATCATTCCGTTCCACTGAAATTTCGTTTTCTCTACGTTGTTTTAAATCATTTACCAAAAAAAAAAGAAAGCAGCTCAGAGTAATTGTAATTTTATAAGGAATAAATTAATGAATATTTCGCAGATCGTTAATTAAGAATTTCTCCTTTTTTATGTACTTAATTTTTTTTATTGGCATCTTGGAACTTTATCATGTAGCTACTCCTACTGGACAATCGTGAAAGTTACATTAGTTTTCTTTGAAAAATATTGATTTATATTTTTTTAATTAAATTTTAAAAATCCCTCTGTTTCGTTATAAGAGAGCGGACCGGTATTAATAGGTACAATTATTTAAACTTAATCGTTAGAGCATTATTTATTGTAATAACTGCAAAAATCTTAACTACTGATATAAGAAAAACCATATCATATATTAATACATTGTTATAAAATACAAAAGTTGACGGTGGTTATCGTAGAAGTATATCGAAAACACGGTATTTATTTATTGATTAAGAGAAGATGAACAACTGATAGGAAGGTTTTGTATCAATTAATAATTCAGGCATACGTGTAGAATATCGACTCAGAAAATAGAAATTCTCGAGCAATTCGAAACCAGAACTGCACGGGAATTTCAGGAAAATCATATTTACTAGAAGCTTTTTACAAAGCCTATGAAGTGATCAAATAACCTTAGATCCTTTTGAATCATTTTACAATTCATTCACGAGGCTGTATAGTACAGGTTTTTGTACTGTATAAATCGATTGGAAATTTGAGGAGATTTTCGTTTATAAGTATCTTTCTGAAAGCATCAGAGAGCAATCCTGTATAAAAAGAGCTCTATTAATTCAGAGCAATTAAAAGATAAATAACTGACTCATAAAGTTACTCTGCACATTATTCGTATTCTTTGAACCCTTTAACAAGATAGTATTAAGGCTTGTGCAGCACTGGCTGAGTAGCCCCGTAAACATATTAATATTACAGATATTACAAATTAATTCTGGGTTTTTCATCAGGGAGGGTGGATCGGGCTGATGAGTTCCCAATAAGGACGAAACATCTGTTGACAAACTCAAAAGAGTTTTTTTGTTTGTTTATGTGCAGTCGTTGATATTCATTTATTAAGAAATTTCCTGCATCTTAATGGTGTTCTTGTAATATCTGTAAAAATATAAATAATAATTGATAACTATATTTATTATAAGCTTGACATTAAGTTAAGATTAATATAGCTTCATTACCCAATTACATTAATAGATGTGGGTAAATGTGATTCTTTATGAAAATTTACACAGTTGTGGCTGTTAAGTAATGAAACTATATTTTCCTAATATCACGAAACTTTTAATAAAACATTATTATTATTTAATCGTTAGCTCTATTAAACAGTGCTCTCTCGACTGAGCATATGCATTAGTATTTCATTTTTTTTCCCTCGAGTTAAACTGTTTCAGGTCCCCACATCAAATTCAGGGCCCAGGTACCTAATACAGTAACGCCCCCCCCCCCTTTTCCCATGCTATGGTCAAAATCATAGATTCTTAGGAAAAAAATCACGAAACCACCATACGATTTCATATTTCTCCCTTTTAAACATACCACATACCATACTATCATTGTTTATAGAGTACATTAATTTAACACCAACATCTGTTTTTTTTTTTTTCTAGCTCTACCCAAAAGTTTAAAAAATGAATTTTAGAAAAAATTCGCTCCATGCAAACATTTGGTAATGCAGAAAAGCTCTATGCAGATGGTTCAAGCAGAACAGTAGTTTAAATAAAATGTATTATAAAATTAATTATTAATTATAAAAAAAGTCTTGGCGTGATAGACTATTCGTATAATCGGTTAAGATCTTAGCCGTGGTCCCTTTGACGGCTTGATCCCGGTGCTAAGAGACCAACTGATCCTCCCCTTGTGGGGTCCCTGACTGTTACAATTAGACATTGGTAGGACACTGAATTAGTGACAGATATTAGTTGTTCTCAGGGCAGGATTAACCCACTTTGGGGCCCTAGACATTTTCTTCTTACCGGGCCCCCTCCCTCTTCCATAAGAAATAGAGCGCACATTTTCTTTAGATTTTAGAATTCACAATAACCACATAAAAAGCAATATACTTTTGTTTGTTTATTATATACAGTTGTCCAACAGAAAAGTACACTATCTCATTTACAAATCTTTTCAAAATAGACAGTTTGACCGGGCCCTTCAAAAAACCGGGCCTAGACATTTGTCTCATTTGTCTATGCGATGATCCGGCCCTGGTTGTAGATGGCACAGTTTTTAGGTCTTCTGTAGAAAAGAAGTGTTTGATTGTTCATAATAATCAATATATTCAATGTTTACGTGTCGATTGTGTATCAACTCAGGATGTATGAAGACAGGAAAGAAAGCGACCACAACTATAGTGCACACAACTTACTATTAGTGGGTCTTCGAGATTAAGAGGACACGAGAAATACACTGTTTCAATAACTAATGTGAAGTGACTATGAGTGGCACAACACTTGAAGAACATTACTTCGGAGCAGTTTTTAGTGTATTCAGTGACTCGTTACATCTCCAAGAAAATTAAATACAATGACACGGAGATATTTTGATCATTCATAACCATTGTTTTTGTTTTTAGAAATTTGTCTCGTTATTTAATTGTCACGCTGTGCATAATATATCTTCTCAGTTCTTTACTTTCTTGATCCAGAACGGGATTATTGTTTGTTGATTTTGTAAAAGATATAAGATCTTTGAGTTCAATATTGAGTAAAGGACGTTTAAATTGTGATAGTTAAGATGATGCACCTCTAACACGCAAATTTTAGAATGACTTAATTTGCGAAAGAAAGAAGAAAAAGAATGACAAAAAGAATCGCCATCTAAAACTCAGTAATTAGCATTTGAAGCGTTAATAAATCGATTCAAAAAATGAATCAAAATAAAATGAAAATTTTCTCAAAATTATTTGGATTATAATTTGGATTTCGATATTGAACACAGAAAGATCTATTGATAGCAGAGACACACACACATAAAAAAAAGACGCAAGTAGAATTAATAAAATAGCAAAATGATCATAAGCAATGATAAAGCAAACTAATGTCGATTAAAACAAAAAACAAAAGTCTATTAGAGCTTTCACATATCAAATTCCTTCAACATGCTTGTATGAGCAGACAAAACAATTCAACACATAACTGCCCTTGCAATAGACTAGACTTAATAAGTTATATATAAATAATTAAGTATTCACGTAAACAATAATTTTACGTAGATCATCTTCAGTAAAGATGAGGATTTTGACCAAGAGTTAATTAAAATGCAAAAAAATTTCTCAAAAAATGTTTGTGACAGTAAATTTGTAAAACAAGTAGTAGATAAATACAACACTTTAAACATCAAAAAAACAAAAAATAGAAGATAAAAAAACAAAATTTAGTAATACATATTTGAATGCATATCTAGTTACAAGTTGAAAGACATATGTAAAAGGTTTGGTTATGATATAGTATTTGAATATAAGAATAAATTTAAAAAAATTGTTACACTCGAAGGTGAATAAGAGTGATTTCATACATGAAAGGGATTTTGTATATAAAATTGAATGCATGAATTGTGATCATTTTTATCTAGAAGAGAGTAAACGTACCCTTAGCGAACGTGTACTAGAACACTGTAACTATATTAAGAGAAAGAAAGTTGATGTTTCTGAAATATCAGACCATTATTATAAATTTGGACATAGACCTAACACAAAAAAGTAAAAAAATATTAGAAATAGTAAAAAGGAAACTATACAGGGAAATTGATTGAAAGTTTGTTCATAAGAAATTCAAGAACAAATAATTTAAATAGGTATGATGGTGTTGAAATTGATAACAGGTTAATAAATTTAGATATTGGTTTTATAAGTAAACATCTAAATTCTTAGAAAACAGTAGAATTTAAAAAACTTGATTATTGAGGGTGTTAAATAACAACATCACTTATTTGTAATATTCAAATTGTAAATATCATATTTAGATATTGTTATTAATAATAAGAATTTAAATTGTATGAGGTTAGAACTGGAAAGTTGATTTATTGAGCGTGCCAAATGGTAAACTATAATATTAATCTGTTGTTATAATTAATATCATGTCTCTCATTTTGTTGAGAAACTAATTGTTAATCTTCAATGTAAGAAAGGCTTGAAGAAGGAAAAGCGGAAACATTCTTTTCCGAAAATTTGCTATGTTAATAAAAGATATGCAATTCGAGAGATTAATTATTCTTTTAATAAATACGAAGAGAGAGGAGATAAGAAGAAAATATAGAATAGTTATTTACGTAGACCAATCATTACATACATATTACAATTCAACACAACTTGTATGTTAAAAATCACATTAAAAATCTCTTCTCAGGCAAACAAAAAATTGAAAATTTACAAAGCTTTTATAGATTCTCTATTAATTTACAGAATAAACTGTTGAATACACATCACTAAAACAGAAATGAAAAACATTGAAAAGCTATTAAAAAAATCCTAATTTAATTTTTCTCAAAGTACAATATTCTAAAACTAACAACAAAAACGTCAAATAAGAATATACCATAAAATACTATTAGCAAACAAACGATAATCTATAAAATAATAACAAAAACCTTTTATAGTGTAAGAAATAAAATAGAAACTATTCTACTGCTAATATAATGAATACTTGAAATAAGCTATAAAATAAATTAACGTATGAGATTCTAAAAAAACTATGGCCTTAGAATAATAGGATTTTATTGAAATTATTTAACAACTTGGATCGTAAAATTTATAACATCAATAATATTATAAAACTAAAATATAAAAAATAAACAACGAAAAAATAACTAGGAGCATATAAATGTAAAAGAACTATTACTTTATTTCTCTTTCTTACATTTTTCCTAATTAATTTTTGAATGTAATTGTAACGTAATACTGAATTATAGTAGATCTGCTATGATAATGTAACTATTATTACTCACAGCACCTACATTAAAGATGTATGAGTATCTAGTATGACTGAAGTGTAATTTTCAAAATGATAAAATGAAATGAAATAATAAAAAAAAATAGCTATAGGAACTTTAGGAAATCTTGTTTCAGGAAATACATTTTAAAAACATCTTAGTACACTCCCCCATACTCCATCCACCCTCTTAACCTCAAGTTCTTGGAAAACAATTCTATTTTGAGTTGAGCGTGATTTGAAATATTGTAGGAGTAATTTGTTCATATCCTAAAGCCATTGTTCTATTTATTTATTGAGTTAAATCGTTGATTTTTTATTTGTGAGTTATTGTTTTTGGTGATAATTGTGAAATTTCCCGACCATGAAATTGTCAAACGAAATATTTGATAATTGGGGAAATGTTCGTTCAATTTAGAGATATTTTCTTCAATTTTTTTTTTAAATAGTAAAAAAAACGTTCACTGGAAAAATAACTATTTAATTATATTATTAAACATATTCAGAATTTCTGAAGAGAAGTTTAAGGCAATAAACAACACTTTATAGTAAAGGATTCTTATTCCTCTTTTCCATTCCAATTCCAATAAGGCGAAAGTTCTATAAAAAATAATATAGCAAATTGAAATATATATAGACTTATTTATTACGGAAAGATACATTACCTCGATATTCAAAAATTGTCTTAAAAAACTCACTCATTATGGATATGTTTCCAAACAAACAAAGAAAAAAAAGCTATTAGAATGAAAACCTTAATAAAAATGTTTTTGTATAATAATAAATGATTTAGTAAAGCATAAAACGTATCATTAAAATGAGTATAATGTATTCATAACTTACTTCAGTAGTAGAAAATTCTCTAGTTCTTTAGATATTTTATGTAAAAAGATATATATTATGAAGATTATTTTACTACAAGGTTCTAACCTAAGTCCTATTCTTGTCCTTCCTAAAGACATCTTCAAGACAGTAAAAAAAGAAAATAAACAAACAAACAATCAACTTATTAAGTGCAGGCATTTTGATTATATTCCAAACAAATGCACAGATTATTAAATGCTCAAAAAAATAGAATGCAGTACGAACTGTTTATGCATCCAGAGGCTGGTATCATATGATAATGAAATTAAAGAGAATATTTCTTAATTGATTAAAACGGAAATCGTTATCATGATTGGATTTTTTCATTTATCTTTTCGAATTTTTTCTTAAACATGTCTTGTTTTAAATGAAAGAAGTTTAACGTGCCCGAATAATTCGAGGAGTCCTAATGAGGACGAAACGGTCCGTCCCAGTCTCTTCCCGATGACAACTCGAAGTGCGAATCCTAACTTTAGCTTTGTGCCTTCCGATTGATATTTTTCTTTTCATGTCTTGTTTTAGTTTCGAAAAATTTGCCATACTAGATTTGAATGCGACCAGAGTTTTGGGCAGCAAATTATAAAAAAAAATAATGTTCATAGTTGTCTTTAACTTTTACCATTTACCAATCATCCAATTACAAAATGAAACATTTTTGAGAAATTTTCGTTCCACTTAGATGTTTCGTTCGAGATATCATGTTTTTTAACGTAGTGTATAAGTTTCGATTTTCTCTTTAGCTCGACTATGAATTTTTGGTTGCCACCAGGTGTACTGGTGTTGAATTGTCCCAAAAATAGACTTTGCTTTATATACGGCCCGTTGTACTTATTTGATGGTTCATTAACGAATATTAAGCAAATTAGATAAAAACGTGAACAGTTTATGACATGTCTAAAGTATCTTTTAGATCTTTTCTGCTTCTTTTGTACTTATAATTATTATTTTGCTAATCACAATGTTGTGAACACATTTGAAAAGTGATAATTTATTAAAACAAGTATTTTCTTATCGCTCGCTGTTTACATTCTGTTTTCAAAATTAACAAGATTTCTCTAAAATAAGAATAATAAGCTTTTATTTAAGTTTACGTTTTGTACTATATTGACTTTATTGTACCAAAGATTTATGAAATAAAAAAAAAAGAAATAAGAACACAGATATGAAAAAAAAAAAGGGAGAAAGAAAGAAAGACATTAAAACTTAATTAGCTACCATAAACATAAATCTTTTCGTATGCTTTAATCTTTTATTTTTTTTTTATATTCTTGTTATTATATCTTAATGAGATTGTAATGATTTTAGTGAGAGATGAAATCATTTTATTAGTTCAGATCAGTAGTTTAAATAATCAGTCTGTCCAAATTTACTAATAAAAATGTAAATTAACTTTAATTACTTACAGTATTTTATTATAGAAAATAAATTAGAATCTTGGATTTTGAATTAGAAACTATTTTATTATAGAAAATAAATTTTAATTAGTAACTTAAGAATTCAGTATTTCTGTCCGGCTTGTAAATAAGAATCATGTAAAATATATTTGATGTTATCATTCAGCAGACGATTTCGTTTTAAGGATTGAACTGATCTGAGCTTCAAATAATAACGGTGAGACATTCGTGGTTAAAAACTTGGCTTGTTTTTTTCCAGACCTAGTTTCAAACACAGAGTTGCAAAGATTGAAGTCAGCGTCTGTATTATGAAGGAAAAAAAAAACTTGTTTCAAATTATTAAGCTTGTTTTTCTAGGAAGGGGTGAACGCCAGATAATTCTTACGTCAGTCTGTCTGACTAGTTCTGTGATGTAAGAGTACGTAACCTTGACATTGTCCTATTTTTCTCTCGTACGAATATCCAAGGCTAGGTTGCCGTCAGCTAAATAGAAGTGGACCAGGGAAGAATGGAAAGTTAATTGGGGTAATTTGTGTGAAATGAAACCATCGAAAAACCGAACAGAATGATTAGAATACATAAACAACTGAATTTAATGATCAACTCATTAAACCGGTGATTGTTGTTATTATTGTAATTCATTACCTGAATTTCAGGTCACATCTATTTACAGAAGCAGAATTTACTGGAACTGGAATCATTTTATCATTCAATGTTCCAAGTAAAAACAACAAAAAAGTTATTAAAAAAAAAAAAGAAGAAGAAAATGAAGAAGAAAACAAAAGAAAAGAAAAAAATAGCAATTGGTGAAATTTATATTCTTAAAATCAAGAATCCGTCACCGACGAATGTAAACAATAAGTGAATTGAGAAAGGATGTCCATCCTTTATTTACTTTTATTTTAATATTAATTATTTTTAATAAATTTAATGATTCGTTTTCTTTTTCTTAACTTTTACAATCATTTCGCCTAAATTTTGAAAAAAATTCTAAGAAAATTCTAATAAGAGAGATAACGGAGAATGGGGGCATAAAACGGGACATTTATGTACATCATTCGATGTCTCCTCTTGAGCTCTATCGAAAAATGCCAAAACATTTCCTTTTTGATTGACTTCAGGTATAACAAAAAACTGAATTGTCTATTTTCCATTAATATCGATTAAAAAAAGCTAAATTTACTAGAGATTTGTCATTAGGAGACTAGCACATGCCAGCCACTACTGTTTGAACCAGTGGCGGATTTCCGCATAGGCGCAGGAGGCGCGCGCCACGGTCCTCATAAATCAAGGGGCCTCAAAATTTAGCTCTCAAAATAAAAACAAATTATTTTATTTTGGTTGTAAAAGCAAGATTTACTTTTTTTTTTTGGTTGTAAAAGCAAGATTTTCTTTCTTTTTGGTTGTAAAAGCAAGCCTAGGGGGCCCCACCAGTCAGCCTAGGGGCCCCATCCACCCAAGAAATATTTCCTTTTTTTTTTATTGTGGAATAATGGAACTCCTGCCCCGGGCCCCCAAAGGCGTTGCACAGTGGGGTATTATGGCCATAAACCTGGCCAAAAAGGCAAAAAC
>JAFIDM010012231.1:105601461-105631059 GCA_023159025.1 Thereuonema tuberculata
TGTAAATATTTTTGGCCAGGTTTTTCACCCAAATACCCCACTGTGCATTGGTACGCCACTGTGTAGGGGTAGAGAAAATATTTAGAGGGGGCCTCAAAATTGAATTGCGCCTAGGGCCTCTCAAGTGCAAAATCCGCCACTGGTTTGAACCATAAACTGTGTTTCTATCGCAACGCAGGCAAAAGTTATTAGATGTGAGTTTTTAAAGTAACTTTCAAATGATCTTACATGTATCTCTGCTGATGATATCAAGCAGAAGTTTCGTCACTTCGGCTCTCTCTCATACAAATTGACGTCAAAAACTTCAACTTTTCAACTTTGAACTTTTAGGATCATTCTTTAGGAGCTATTTTTCCTGAACAACTCTAGATCAAATCGAACTATCGAATTCTATGTTAGGATTTGATGTTCTAGCTGTTTTCAGCCGATATTAATTGAAAATAGACAATTCAGTATTTTCCTTAAATCTCTTAAAATCGATCAAAATAAGTAAATGTTTCGGTGTTTTTGGATAGAGCTAGAGAGATAGAGTTATATCGAATGATGTATATAAATCTCCCTTTTTATGTCCCTATAGTCCGTTACCTCCCTTGTAAGTTAAAAAAAAAAAAAAAATTCAAAAATAAAATAAAACGAGAAAACTAAGAACAGAATCACGAACTTTCCGAATTTTGATTTACTTTTTAACCTTTTCGTATTTTCTAGCCGAACCAGGAAGAGTTAGTCTACAAGTCTGATTGTATATAACAACGAAGGAGCTTCTTTAAATCACCTGAGAGAGATTCAGAGGTTTTCAGACAATGATTCCAAAACTACACAGTTCTCGCGGAAAGAAAAAGGCAGCAAAACAAGTAAGAGTGCTTTCTTAATTTAATCATACTGTAAGAAACGTGATCTTCAAATTCTTAATGACTCTCAGTTGTGACTTCCGTCCTGAATTTGAAGATCAATCCAGGAGTCTTTTATTTAGTTTAGCATTTTTTTAAAAAAACTTTTTATCATACAGTATTTAGTACAACGTAAAACGATTCACATCACAAACCAAACCCATTCTCAGAACGAATCCTCGGTATACAAATGAGACATTGATGGATTTTATTTATTTAGTTTTGATATAATGGAATAAAGAGTTGAATTTTTATTTAAATTTTCAGTCTAAGTACGCCTTTGAGGCTGAAAGAGACACGGTGATTGAAGTATGGAAATAAGTTTTATCGGAAAGGAATTTCTTATTTTAGAACTTAGGAAGACATTTTATCAGTCTTTCGGCCATTTTGCAGATACTTATTTTCAAGTAAATAAATGGAAATGAATAATAGACTACAATAACATCAACTTGGGAATGACATCAACCCCAGGTAATGAATAGTGTTTATTTGTTAAGTGTTGCAAAAATTAGTTCTTGTTATCCATTTTTAATATTACATAAGAATTATTTAATTATTTTTATTATTAATTTATTATTATTATTATTATTATTGTTGTTGTCGTTGTTGTTATTTGAACAGTGCTTTGGAATCTCTCTCGTATAATAATGCATCTCCGAAATACGTCTTTAAAGGATTTAGCTGTTTTGTTTTTTTTAATTCAGTTAATTTATAATTTCTTTTTAAATGGGATTGTCATTCACTTAAATAAGGGCCTATTCATCCGATGTTCTCTTTTATTTTTCTGGTTGACCGAAAACTAGACAAATCACATAGTCTCGCTGATCTGCTCAAGACATTACTTGACGAGATTCATCTATTTAACTGTACAGTTATTTACTTTTTTGAATTTCTAAATGTCACTTTAAAAGTAAAGCCTTAATGATGCTTGTAATTTTGTCTCTTTTTTTTTTTGCTTCAAGTTCAAGTTCATGGACATTGTTCTCTTCTTATTAATGTGTTGTTTTGCGCCACAACTTCTTATCATGGCCCCACAGGTTCGAACATCCTTCCTAAATGGACTCTTTAAGAACCTATTTTTGAAGTTTCCTTATCTTTCCATCTATTCTTCGTATCGTTAAGATATTTTCCTCGATTCCAAAGCACTGAGGTTTAGATGTTATGAAAGATATACATTTAAATACTTCATGAAACTTACAGATTTTTATGAACTATGATGTTTGAAGATACAATTTGACGTTACTCGCTGAAATCTGTAAAATAAGACAAAATATTCATTTAGATCACCATAAAAATCCAAGCTTAGATATTAAAGTTTTACAGTATGCTTAAGTCAATAAGGCTTAAAATCTCTCAATAGTTAAGTGCTAAAGGTCTCACAACGAATCCTCATGCTTCTAGCAGGGTTGTTCAGAAGTTCAGTATAAAGAGGTTCTCATAAGCATTCAGCGCGAAGATCTTTAAGCGAGGGTGGAGGAACGGAGGTCGTCCTAAAGCAGAGCTTTTCAACCGGTGTGCCGTGAGGATGTCTTTAATATGCCGAGAGAAACTTCTCAGAGTGCATTTGTAATCAGTATTTAGCTTCACACGAATCAAATGCTCGTATCTACAATAAAATCTACTTGTTATCTGGACAAGCAGAAATATGAACTCATTCTCTTTCGATCTAACAATTAAGCATAACAAAATATTAATTCGCATTCAAGTCGGCTTTCATGATATCCGCAAATGTTTAAAAATAGACTATTTCAAACGATTCCATTACAGCAATAACAGCATTGAAAAAGTTTGATGTGCTATCGGATTTTAAGAACAAGGTTAGTTATGCAGTGGGATTTCTGTTAATAAAAAAGTGCGCGATGAAGCGATAAAATGTTGAGAAGTACTACCATAAAGAATCTCCACTAATCCACTCTCGTATATCTTTCCAGATATTCATCCACAAGCTTTAATTTCTAAAGACAAAAATTATAAATAAACAAATTCTCGAAAAAGTCATGCAAAGGGTCCCAAGATATCTTCCTGATTCCTATAATCAATCAATGTTCCGCTATTAAAGATATTTTGAGATATACGATCATCGATAAGGATATCTGTGCACACCATTATCCCTCCACATTAAAACTGTCCTTTTTCATAATATTGGAGAAGATAGGATAAGATTTATAACTCTGGCAATCTTGAGATTATTTTGATCCGCTTCATTCCGTCTCTAGTTACACGTGATTGCAAATGGAGTCGTAAATAGAAAAATAAAAAACAATCTTAAAGCTATATCAATCGTTGTGGCGCTGAAGTACAAAAGAAAAGCAAGCTCATGGAGAATTTCCTTATGTGTAATATAGACATTAGGTGATGCATCAGAAATATGTGCAGTGGCGCAACCACTGAGGCTAAGAGAGCTGAAGCCCCCCCCAAAAAAAAACAAAACAAAAACACAACCATAAATGAAGAGAAAAGAAAGAAAGAACGAGAAGAAAATCTTTATTAAAGCTCTGAGGTTTCTGTGTCTTATTATTTTGGAAAGTGATCTTTGAAACAATTTATTTTTAAATAATCCTACATGTGAATGGACTCTTTCCAACATTCTTTGCCCCCCCCCCCAAATCTTAATCCTGGGTGCGCCACTGAACTTGTACATAGGATTTCTCTGCATTATCACTTCTTATATAAGAAAGTATATATTATTTCTGATAAAAAATTATTTCTTTTTTTTCTGAAAAACTATAACTTTCTTAATTTATGCTTTACAAAAAAACCTTGTGAAAGTTTTATCTTCAGCTTTTAGTTTTTTGTTTTTTTTTTATTTTTCCTTTTTTTAAAAAAAATATTTATTTATTAAATAATTATCTTTTATTTTGAAATTCTGATTTAGCTACTTGAAATAAATAATGTTTTGTTTAGAGATCAAAGCAGATTGGGAAAAAAAAGGAAAACGAAAGATTTGAATGAAAACCCAATTGAAATTTTAAATAGAAATAAATAATTCCGGAAATCAGTATAAAAGTTTCAGAAACATTATTTTATCTCGAAATTGAAATGTTTTTGTTTGTTATTGTTGTAGTGTTTGTTATGAAGAGAATATTGGTTATTATAAGTTAACTTCCAATTCATTGATTGTTACGTGTTGTAGTATTATACATTTCATGTAAAAAATACAGTTTGATTTTAATTAATATACTCATTTCAATGGATTTTATTTTTCTCTTACTGAATAGCTGTTATATATTATTATCGCATTGAATATTTGTAACCACTGGTTTCTAAAAGTATTAAATAATATCATGTCATTCATCGTAACTCAAAAGCATCTCAATATTAAGCATTAGCTGATAAATCTGGAGTTGTTTGAAAAATACTGAATTTTTTCTTCTATTAAAGTAATTTCAGGTTTTCGAAAATGAGAGACTTCTCTGCATAGCTTTGATTCATTTCACATATTCACATATTACATCACAATTTAAATTTTTTTATATCCTGGCGAAATAAATAGAATCACACATGTAAGCTAGTAAAATGTTTGATAAATACCACAGTGTATTTTTGTATCCTTGGAAATGGTTCCCAATTTTTTTTTAAAAGATATTTATGATTATAAAAATACAGAAACTACTTATCTTAAATTGGAATTTCGTAGTAAATTTAAACGAACAAAACTACTTCCCTATTATTGTTCCAAATCACATTCATACTGAGAACTTACACTGAAAACAAAATTATACAAGAATTTTTTATTTAATTTGGATTTATATATATATATATATATATATTTCAACTTACTCTTTGCACAACTTCAAGTAAAGTTCATGTGACTGTTCTCTATTTTCAGTTTAGATTCAATAAATTTTTGTTGATTTTGTTTTTTATTTTAGTAAATTTGAAATGAAACTGCGTAATAACCTATTTTTCAATGAATTTCCAACATAGTCTTTCTTGTTTGGTTATATTTGAATTCAGAGTAACCGAGGCAGGAAGAAGAGAGCCTCCGTTACTTTAACTCAAGTAAATATATAAAATAAATAAATAAATAAAAGTGGATTCTAATTGGATTTAATTTTTTTTCGTAAATCATCTAAGTTTTAACATTTTTGCTGCAGGACTCCAGACCCTTGCCAGAATATTCTTCACCATTTTACATTTCGTATTTCTACTGTTCTCTTTAAAATAATGTGTGTAAAATATTATTTTATGAATTTATTTCTTGATGGGTTATTAAAAACTCCGAGATCCAGTAAATGTCTCTTAAAATTGAGGTTATTTAATAATTATTTACAATTAACTAATATTCTTAAAACGAAATCAATAAATAGGGGGTTGAGTACAAACACAGTATTGCAGAATTTCTTAAAAAGTTTGGTTCAGATTATCTTTCTCTCTGTTAAAAATATGTGTAAATTGCAATTTCTGTATTATTTGTCAAAGTAGTGATTTTACTGATTTATGGATAACTTAACTCGTATTCATAGTTTTAATTATTTGCCCACAGTTCCTGTTTGTTTTCTTCCTTTCGTCTTCGATGTCCTGTTAGTGTTTCTAATGAAATCAGTTTTCTCATGATTTCATTCCCTTACGAATTAAATATATCTTCTTCTTCTTTTTTTCTTTAGTAGTTGGTGGCGCTGTCGGTCGTTGACCCATTAAAAAGAGAACGGTGGGAAGGTGGTCAAGTGGGTTAGGCGTGTGTGTGTGTATATAGGCTAAGGTCTTGGTTGATCATTCCGTTTCAGGACGTTGTTGCCATCACATGCGGATTATCACCGCTAACAGAAGGTAGGAAAACATAAAAGTAATATTCTTAAAAGCAAATCAATAGGTTTAAAATTGAAATGAAAACAGATGAAATGAAATAGATTGAGTGATTTTTCTAAAAAGAAATACTTCTTTTTGAATATTTTTACTAGATAACAAAATATTAATGTGAATCACTAAACTGAAGTATACTTTTATCTAAAAGCATTTTGTTTTTTGATATGGTGGGACTCTGTTCTTAGGGATTCCGTGTACAGCTATGTCTATCACTAATCGGTACAAGTTGTCTTCACATCCAAAGTTGGCTGTCAGCTAATCTTCTCATTTCAATATTATTAACGTTAGTTGCAATTTTGAAGTAGATAATTCATTGCTAAATAACTTATTACATCTATGCATAAATGACTTGTTCTTATCTTTGTTAGAGTTAATATCCTATTTATTTTATTATTTTTTTTAACTTAACATTTGTATGATATAAATCGTATGTATATGGATGATTCTGTCTCGCTATTTAAAAAAAAAAATAATAATAATCCTAAAAATACTTAATTTTAAGCTATCTTACTAAGAGTAAACGGAAGCGATTTTTAGCGCGACATTTAACAATTAAATTAAAAACTAAATAATAAATAAATAAATAAAATACTTGCAATTGAAATGTCAAGGAGCAACGCTCGGTAAATGTGTTGGATTTTCTGTAATAACAATCCTAAATTGTAAAGTAAATAAAATTGCAAATAGGATGCTTGAGATTTCAATCTCTTCTCAATGCTAATATTTACAGAACTTTTAACTCTTTCAGTAAATTTCCGAGAAGTAATGATGAATTCGCGAATTCCTTTCTAGCAAATGAACTATTTTTTTTTTAGTTATCTTTTTATTTTATTATATTTGAAATTTAATTTCTAGTGAAGAATTCATTTCGGTTTAATTACATTTTATTCAAATAACAATGAAGGGAAAACAACACGTCTATATTTAAAATATTTTTAAATTCAAAGATTAGAATAAACGAAAAGTTTCCTTGAAAGTGAAGACAAATGGAAACAAAGAATGTCATTGAAACATCTTTATTATAAAGGAAATGATCTTTAACAATAAAAGATAGGGAAAAAATTAAAGAAAAGGGGGAAATTATGCTTTAGCAAAACTTATATCTGAAAAGATTAAAGTAAGTCAGTGTTTTTCAATAATAGATACAATACAATAAGTTTTCGGTTTTTGGTTTTTATTTATTTATTTTGCTGTTTGCTACGTCAAAATTTGATAGTTTCTGCTTCTAAGGAATTATTCCAATATATATTTAAATAAACAAATTGACCAAATTTTAGTCGAGAAATTTTTAAATATTCTTTCCTGAAAATGGTAATCTGGCGTTTCATAGTTTTGTTATCCTTCTGCCAAGCACATAAAGTTACATTACTGTATTTCTCCAATCTCCTAATTTTTTTTTTTTATTAGATAATATTTAATTAAAACTTTAGTATTAAGATTGTACTGCTGTTAGTTATAGAAAAGGCAACATTACTTTTTTTTTTTTTCTTCAGCGTATTTCGCAAACATCCCTTTATAACATAAGGGAAGGCTTCCCTGGAGAAAGATATTACTCTTCGGAATCAATGTGAGCCAGAAAAGCTAAAATAAGCAATAAAAAAAGTCGCCTTCTCGCAATTTATTCTTTTGGCGAGTTTTTTATTACTTATTTTAGCTTTTCCGGCTCCACGTTGATTCCGACGATATTTCAGATAGGCCCGTGTATCGAGACCTGATTGTGTACTGATGACTGCTCCTAGCTGATGATCGCCATATTAGCGTGAAACAGCTATACTAGGATGTCATTTTGTATACAACTTGGTCTCACCCTTTATAAAGATATTACTCTATTTCGTTTCACGATAGATAACATCCCTAATGGATTCCTGAGGAAGGCAATGAGAAACCACCTCAATATCTTTCCCAGGATATTCTATGGGAACTATTGAGTTCCATAGAATGCGTAGCTCCGTGCCCGGAAATCGCACTTAAAAAGATAGATGACAACTGCGCACTGCATAAGAATCAGTAAATTCAACGGGACTGAATTTTCAAAATCAAATTTGAGATCTTGTAAAACTCTTTTCAGATGAATTAATTTTCCTCCCGGGCAACGCTTCTTGTTTCCTAATTAAAACCTACTTGTTTGTGGTTTTTGTATATTTTCAATAATGTGTGACTAAAAAATCGTGATTTTTACAAGAATTTAAACAGCAAAACTAATCATTGCTTAATAAGTTTTTTTTTCTTACTGTTACGGATATCTAATCAATAATATGTTGATCGACAGATGTAGAACTATTTTGTTTAATGTAGGGAAAAACAATTTGTTTTTATTTTTTTTATTTTTTATTTTAACTTAAGGCAAGATAAATTTTGTTAATTTGAACAGTGAAATGAATAACAATCTGGTAAACTATCATTATGTACAGTTATAGTGTGTCGATAAATATCGAAATGTAGAATTTTAGTAGATATATTTCTTCAAATTGATGCGATTTACTAACAGCCACATTACCTCCGTCGAACTTTCAGCAAATGATAGTTGGCTTGGGTTTATATAGAATTTTATTTCGGGGGCAGGGGGGGGGTGAGCATGAAATATTGTGAATGTTATAGTGACAAGCTTTGTAATAATCCATAACTCGGTAACGATTTTGAATTCGACTGAAAAACGAAAACCTTAAAATAGAAGAAAGAATTGCAAGGGACAATTGAAAAGCTGTAAAGTAGAAAACTTTCTTTACAGCTTTTCAATTGTTCCTTGCAATTGCTTCTTCCATTTTATACTGAAAAAATTGTATATTTCTCTATATTCTGCAGTAGAAAGAACTAGAATATCTTTTTATTTGATAAATAATAAGTTTTTGCTGCTTCTCAGAGAGAAGTTGAACCTGTTATGAATTGAAGGGGTAAGTGGATGAAGGTGTTATGTTACAATTTGTAAAAAATGAGCTTTTTTTAATGGATGAAAAAGCTTTGTGCAGCTTTAACACACATTTTCATTTGGAGACTGTTGGATGCATAGATCCGTAGATATCCGGTGGATAAAGGTATTTCTAATACAGAAAAATTGCTAGAACAAAACCTTTAGACAGATTTTTCTCAAAAGTAAATTTTTGTAACATAATACCTTCATTCACTTGTCCCTTCAATTAATCAAGGTTAACTTTCATTTCATTTGATATTATCTTAAATGAGCGTTCACTCTGTTGCTTGTACATTTATACTTTTAAATTAGAATGTTTCAATGAAATATCTATTGATTTTAATCATTATATTATTTTGTTTTTGTCTAGTTGTGTCTTCATCGCAATGGGGGCATCATTGCTGCTGTTGCTAGTTCTTCCGGTCCACTCGTTGATTGTAAGCAGTGACCAATCCAATGTAAATATCAATACAACAACGGATGTTCCAAAGCCCACAGTTACTACCACGGAAACCAGTAACGTCACACTGAACGAAACCCAGAGTAACTCCACTCGTGTAGGTCGAGTGTTTGTTGGTGAATGGGATCCGAGAGGATTAGCACCTCAGTTCACAGGATCCCCTGTATTCGCAGGTGGATTCATACCCATTCAGCCACCATCTCAACCTCCACCACCTCAGCAGCCTTTACCTCAACAGCCTCCGCCTCAGCAGCCCACAACCACTACCACTACGAGTACAACCACCGCCAGTTCTATTCCTGCCTTTCCTTATTATGTCTACCCAGACCCTAGTGATTCGAGGTTTTTCTTTCCCACGGAAGAGAGCAATAACCCTATCCCGATTCCTCTGAATCCACCTCCAGTCAGTGACAGTGTTCCGCCCACCGAACCAGCCATTGAGGATCGAATCCTGACCGGTGCTTCTCATCACCAGATGGTAGCAGCTGCATCCAATAACATGCCTAACAATGGAAAAGATTCTATTCGCAAGGGGCCTGATATGGATTTGTCCAAACTATTTCTAGGGAGCTTGGGATCCGTTTTTACGACGGCTTCACCCTCAACAGATAACAACAACTCACCTGCCATGATACAAGTGGATCCTGCACATTTAGCGGCCGCTCAGGCAGCGTTCCAAGCTGCAACTGCTCAGAAGATTGTCCCACTGTCTCAGCCTCCTACACCAGCACAAGTACAAGTATTGCTACAAGGAGGACAAGATTCCCTGTTGTCTGTTGCCACAGCGCCTCCTAACCACCATCAATTCCCCGTTCTGTCTCTGCCATCATCTATTAAAGACATTTATCAAGCTAGTAGCGACATTGACAACAAGCGTTATGGAGGCACATACGATCCCCACCATAGTTATCATCACCACATTACCCAGTCTCATCCCCCCATCCCACATTATCCCCACCCTCCTCCTCCTCCTGTTCATCATCATCATCATCCTTATCCTCATGCTCATCATCATGGCGGAGATGGATTATTGGGAGGACTGGGAGGATTAGGAGGATTAGGAGGATTAGGAGGCCTTGGATTTGTAGATGCCATCCATAAAATGAAAAAAAGTATGGCAGGTTCAGCTCACCAATTGGGAAAGAAAATTGCACACATTGCCACCCCTCAGAATCTGGCTGTGATTGTACCTGCGGCTACCACTCTGCT
The DNA here is from genome assembly GCA_023159025.1 of Thereuonema tuberculata. Classification (NCBI taxonomy): domain Eukaryota; kingdom Metazoa; phylum Arthropoda; class Chilopoda; order Scutigeromorpha; family Scutigeridae; genus Thereuonema; species Thereuonema tuberculata. The sequence continues at coordinate 105,611,732 of JAFIDM010012231.1, forward strand.
TGTAGGTGGACTGGCTCTTCGGCTTCTGTCCCAACAAAACAATACCCAATTTCCTCTGTTCCCATTGACTTTGGGCAAAAGATCCCCTGATGGTGAAGTGCACTTTGTCACCAACTTTACTCAGCTTCCGCCTTTGAAGCGCAAGCAAGGGTCTAGAAGAGTATCGAAAATGGAGGAATTCCCAGTAGATAACAACGATCCAACAAACGACACAATCACTAATGCCACGCACGTGCACCGGAGATCAGTAGAAGAACAGAATCAAACGGTGATGCAGGATAGGTCTGCATTCGACGGTACTTTCACCGAAGACGAACTGAATGCGTTGGTCAGTCGATTGGATCCCGTACAGAAGCAATTCCTCCAAAAGCTGCAGCACTATGGCTTTGACAGATGGAAGGAGATGCCCTGCGCCAAATACATCCTCTGCACCGTTATGGTCCATTCTGATCTACAACACATCTACGATATGCAGCGACGAATTGGCATCTTCCTGTCACTGTAAGTACTTTCACATTATTCTTTATGATAGGATTAAGTCTTCCTTTCAGGAGAGAATTTGCAATGATGATGCAATGGCCAGTGTACCAAGTGAAATTGAGTAACGACAAAATTTTTTAAATAAAAATAGAGGTTTAATTTTTAATTAATCGTAAGGAAAAGTTGTTTACAATTCGGTTGTTTAAACATAAACTTAGCAAAAGAATTAGAAATAAATTTCAGTATTTACTCCAAAAATATTACAAATCCCTGACCGAATTCAAGCTTCAAGTAAAAGTACAGTTAGAAAATTTTTGTTGATATTAAGAAGTGTCATATTATTTGAGCTGATTAAATGCTATGTTTCTAATCAAGTATCAGTTTTTGTTCTGAAATAATTATGATAATTTTTTTATGCACTTGAATTCACACTGTTTAGAAATTTAAAAATTTAAATATAAATTTGAATTTTAAATTTAAATTTTTAAAAACATATTTTTGTATCGTGTTATAATTCATCTGTCTTACTTATGAGTTTGTCTCGTGTTAAAAACATTCTCATTACTTCAACAGTTAGTTAGAATCACAATTATTAAGCTAGCCAGTGCCTACCAACCTACTGAATCGAGATCTAACAGCGCTCTCAAGATGAAAAGGAATAATTTTTATGTATAAGCTTATCTTTAACATTAAAAAGTTGCTAGAATAACGGGCTTAGGTAGAATGATAATTCTTTGCCAACATTCAAGGTCTGATTAGTATTTTATTATCTTTGGCTTATTACGAATGATTGATAATGCGAGTCAATGAAGTAAGAAATTTGTGCTATTTTGTTTCAAATCGACAAAATGTTCTCTCCATTATGTTAAATATATTCGAAATGCAATAAACTTTTCTTGAAAGTTGTCAGATAAAAAGTTGTAAGGAGGGAATTGGTGGCCTGACACTGGGCTTCTTTCTTATCCATAAGAAAAGGTGTGAAATTTTCCAAATGCAGTATAATAGACGTAGAGGGTAAGTTTAGTAAAATACCAGGACTAAAACCATCAAAATATTGTTTTCATTCATATTCAAATGTAGAAATAAATTCGAATAATGTCTTCAGGGACTTTTTAATTAATCTGAATTAGAAGCTGCTGTGAAACTGCTGTGATAAATTTGCTTCATGAGATGACGTTAGCTTAGAATCCTTAGACTTAAATTGTGAATTAAATCTTAAAAAGACAAGGAGACAGTTAAGGTGTAATATCGCTTATCTTTTTCAAATAATAAAACATTCTGTGAGTAGACTTAACTATTCCAGTAATAAAAAAATATAGTTTATCTCCCTCCCCCTAATGTTATTTATTATTCAAGATTTGCTTCATATAAAGTGTGTAAAAACTCCCCAAACCAAAAAAGACAAACCTTCATTGTTAGGATTTTCTATTTCCTTCATTTGTCCAGTGAAATTGGATGAAAAACTGAAGGAAATGGGAAGAACCTTCATCAATTTCACTTTTATTATGTAATTAGAAAAATTCTCATTTTTTTCCTTTGAAAATTTACTTTCCTTCAGGAAATATAAGCTAAGTATTTGTCAGAATTTAGGGAAGAGAATGTATAAATAATGACAAAGAAATATGAGGATGATGAAGTCTTACTGAAGGAACAGCTTTGCTTTCTTTGATTCTCAAATTTCTTTCCGTGTTTTTCAATTAAAAACATATGAATTCTTAGAAAGAATTTAGATAAACATTCCTTCTTCAATAAATGATTGTAATGAAGCCTTTTAGGAAAATTACATCTAGAGCTAGCATACCCTAAAGTACATACAGAAACATTGCAGAATACTTCAGGATAACTTTGCAAGACTTTTTTACTATTTCAGTAGCATAAAATTAGAAATAAGTTTCAGTAATACAATCCCTGACCGTATTCAATCCTCATGCAAAATTATATATGCAAAATTTTTGTTGACATTAAAACTATATTTTTATTTTAATCGAGACGCTGTTTCTAATCTTAATTAGCTCTTCTTCTGTAGTGATGAATGTAGATCATTTAAATAGGCGAAACAGCTTTAACGACTTTATAAGATCCAAACTCGAGTGAATCTAAATATTAAATTGGTGCTCTATGGAACAAAAACACTTCCTTATTTTCTAAGCAACCCTCAGTTGCACGTGTTCTGATTACTTATGTTCCGATTACTTATTCTTAATGAAAACTTGGAAATGAATGATATTTTATAGTAGACCATTTTAGCATTTGAATACAGAAAACAAAGGACTTCGTAGACAATCCGGGGTTTGTCTATATACATCTTACAATCTAAATTATTGTTCTGATTTACATACATATACTCACTGTCCGGCCACTTTATTAGGTACATCTACCTAGTAGCGTGTTGGACCTCCTTTAGCTCTCAAAGCAGCCTGAATTCGTCGAGGCATGGATTCCACAAGATGCTGAAAACGTTGTTGAGGTATTGTGTAACATGCAGACATGAGTTTGTCATGCAGTTCCTGAAGATTTGATGGAGATGTAGGCCTGAAACGAACAGTCCGTTCCAGCTCATCCCACAAATTTTCAATCGGGCTGATATCGCGGGACTGAGCAGGCCATTGCAGCAAGGAAAAGTCATCGTCATGTTCCTCAAACCATTATAGTGATGCGGGCTTTGTGCACCGGCATATTATCCTGGTGTAAATAGCCATCTGCATGAGGATAAACTGAACATGCAGGGTTGAACTTGGTCAGCTACGATGCTTAGGTATGCTCTAGCATCCTGACATGCCTCCAGAGATATCAATGGATCCAACGTGTGCCAGGAAAACATCCCCCACACCATGACACTGCCCCCCACCGGCTTGAAGAGTTGTGAGACACGGCATTTGTGCGCACAGCAGGGTGGCCGGACAGTGTATATATAAATAAACGTAGGTATGTATGGATAAGACATATACTTTTGTTTTTTATATAAATTTTAACAAAATTTTCACGAGTTTGGTATTTATAAAAATTAAATTGATACTACTTTAATTTAAAATGAATTTCAAATCATTGGTATTTAAATGATTTGAAATTATATTTAATTTTTTGGTGCTCATTTGTATTTTTATGAGTTCTATATCTCATTTGTTTGAGTAGACGAAAAGTTTCCGAGTTTATTTTAATTAAAAAATAGATCGTTTCCTTAGAAAAATACATAAAAAATTTTCAGAAAATTAGGTAGGTTATTTTTTTTCATCCTGTTGGCAGTTGATTATGAATCCCATAAAGAAGTTAAAATAGCCCCTCTATTCAAAAATATCTCATATTATTGATGTTCGTTGTGAAAAAAGTAATAATTAAGTAAGTAATATTGCTTTATTGGACAAAACAAAATTATAAAAACAAAAACATTCAAATAATAATGAAAAAAAATTGAAAAGGTTATCTTCATTTTACTGCTTTTTTTAAAATTTTCAATTTCTCTAATTTCAAGGAATTCTTTACAATCAGATGACGAGTTTCGATAAATTCATGCCATGTATATTTTCATTCTTGTTCATAATTCCATGATAATTAAGGAGATCCTTATGAACCTTATTTCGAGTGATAGACACATCAGTAATCAATCATTTTACTTAGTCTTAAATATAACTTAGTCCAGTGGCATTACTTTTTTTCTCTGGATTAAGCAAATCGTATTGACTAAGAGGACGACACTTAAAAGAGATCGTTGTCTTAAAAAAAAGTAACTAAAAAGAAAAAAATCTTTCTGGAATAATGACATTGTTTTTCTGTAAATTATTAGGGTAAATGTCCATTTATATGGGATTAAACAATCCATGAACAGAATTATTTCAAATTACGAAATGCAAGTCATTTGCCCTGGGAGGGATGACATTGAATGGACGCATGTGTGTCAATGCGATGGCATTGTAAATACCTTGTGTGAATTCGATGAAGTGAGAAAACGGGAGTGTGGCGTGCATCTCTTCACTGGTAACCTAGGTGCAAAAACCTTTAGCCAGTTCAAGCTTAAGTGAAATAAATACAATTCATCTTATTAATCCTGATGACAAATTAAGCTACAGATTCTTTTCATTGGACAAAATAAAATGAATCCATTTGATCTCTTTTGCTTTTAAAAGAAAAATCGACTCGTTTTAACCTTATAATCAGTTGTCAATATGTGGGCGTCGTTTCATTAACGGGACTGTTAGAACGTGATGAGAAGGTCGTGTGTTCTGAAGCATGTCGCTGAGAGACTGAACTTGAAATGAATCGGTTCATAAAAGGCAGGTCAACGGACGACACACTGACCCTTCCGCAGATTGTCAACTGATGCAAATGAGCAGCAACAACAACATAAACAGCGACAGATTTCAACTTCACTGTAAGGCAATTGACTGTTGAAGTCTTGCAATTGATTTACAATGGAAAAGAAAAGATAGGATGAGAAATTATGTTTTCTGTAGGTGAACGACAACGAAAGCAATGATAGCATTTATTTATTTATTTATTTATTTAGATAGACTTGAACAGAAATTAATTAAATAAGATAGGATGTTAACTTTCGAAATAGCTGCCTGATTAGATTCAGAAATGATTGATAAAAAAAAAAAAAAATAAGCAGTTCTTGAGTAAGAAATAATAACTTAAGAATTTATTAAACAATAAAGTAATTTCCAGGTTCTGAAATATCCCTTCAGACAATTGAGAAAGAAGAATAAGTAAATGTAGATCAATTAGGACAGATATGTAAACATTTCTACTGGGAGGCTAAAGATGTGGAGATAATATGGAAATTATTATAATTGAATGTCATTGTATTTAGGTCGCAAGCTATTACTTAAATCAGTAGGGCTCTTCCTTACAACCTGCTGATTCCTTAACAACTTAAACATAATAATAATAGTTTTAGTTTTCTTGCACAAATGATATGAGATATTTTAATTACAGAACAACCGGCAGATGAATGAACTTCTTCTTTCTACTTAAAGTAAATTGTATCATAGAATGTTTTTTGTTCTAACTCTTTTTTTCTGAAGCATAAAAGGATTTATAAAAGTTATGTTATTCCGTAGTAGCGATGCTTACAGTGCAGTAGAAAAAAATAGATAAAAGATTTTTTTTGCAGACAAATGCAGAGAAGAACTCTCAGGCACGTGGGGGCGAAAAAAGAGATTTATAAAAAGATTCGTAAACTATAAAAAAGGGATTATAATAATCATTTGCCACTCTTTAGCCTGTCAATGCCCAAACTCGGAATACCTTTTGGATTTCTCTTATCTTGAAAAAAAAAAAAAAAAAATAGACTCCAATGCCTGATTTGTTTATATACGAAAATGACAGAAGAGAACTGAACCGACTGAAGGGAATTCGTAGAATAACGAAATTCAAAATCATTTTTATAGAGACACAGACTTCTGATTGAATTGCCTATCTAAATTTAATAAAAATATCAACAGTAATTTATTGTTTTAGAAATCATTCATTTAAAACAAAAACTCTCCTTTATATTGTTAGAATGATTTTTTTTAAATTAAAATCTATATTATAAAATATTCAGTTTCGAATTAAGACTGACTTTGATTGAAAGTACATACTTTCCATTCCATCGTCTGTTATTATAATTATTAAAACGATATTTCCTTTTAGATACTTCCTTTTAGACAAACTGAAAGGTATTAGTTATGGAAAAGTAATAGCAAAGACAAAAGGAAAATTATTAAACAAAAATAACAATAAAAAAAGTTTAATAACTGTTGCTATTTTCATAAATGAAAATGAAAATGAGTTACAAGATCGATTATATACAGAGTTAATTTTTTTATCTTTATATCTATTACATATCCAATCTTGATCTGATCCTGTTTGCTCTACTATTGCTATAAAACACTTCATTTTTTTTCCTTGATTTCTGGTTTAATTTGGAAGACAATCGAACATAATTTTTAATTACGGAACATTCATTAACAATGTACATCTTAACAGATCATCAGTGAAAGAGAAATTTAGAAGATTCAAAGGGATGGGGTGGAATTCATAGACTGACTACAATTAAGGTCCAATATTTAACTTTTCTGCCACTTTCTTTGAATATATTTTTTTTATGTGGACTAAAATAAGTAAAAGTATAGGCATGGCTTTTTGGATTTATGAAAAAAAAAAAAAAATTTCAAGTCAAAACCCAAGGGTTTTGTTTTTTAATTTTTGAAAAAGCTTGCATTGTGCATGTCATATACATGATATGAAGGCCAACTTAAAAAAATATTCATTATTTTAGAAAAAATATTTGTTATTAGTGATTAATGAATTTTGGGTTAAAAGTAAATGTGTCTTATCTCCATTAAATTCTCACATTGATAATTATTGAGTTTTCATGGCCTACAAAGAAATTATTTCAAGTTACAATCAAATCACATGTATACCCATAGAATTAGGAGATAAAATATTTAATCATCAAAGTTTGTAGAACATAAAAAGAGAAAAATATCAATAAACGGTAAATGTATAGCAAATGAATACGTCTGTATCGTCTTTTGTGAGGTTGAACATATTCCTTTGTTGGTAATATGACCTTATCATCTGATATTACAAAGCCATATTACCTGATTACAGCATCTCTCGAGAAATCTATTATCTATCAGTTTAAAGAAACATTGGACGTTTAGATCGATCATAGAATAACCTACAACATGCGGTACATGAACAATAATTACGAATTGCATGCAAGGAAATAAAAGACAAACTTATAACAACAATATTATAACAGCATCTCGATTCCTTGTCAAAACTCAAATGACAGCGTTCCCTGGGTTCAGTACACAAACGACGGTGGCTATGTATCTCCTAGTTTGACATTGCTAGCGCTATGGTTTGTATTTCTTTTCAATTTAAGTCAGAACGGCAGTGTTTTATCTACATTGGCTATATTTGCATCAATTGCCGTACATCAATTAAGTTTGAAAATCATAGTAAAATACACATGTCTCAGAAATTTAGTTTTAGAAGTCTTCTTCTCTATAGATCTGTATTATTTACATAATGAACAATCAACTTAATCTTTCGGAATTAAAAATCCTTGGATGGCTTTGAAGAAATTCCACAACGATCGAACATTTTACAAATCTTTGATCGAACATTTAAATAATTTTTTTAAATACTTTTTTTTTTTTTTTAAATTAAAATTAATTTTACAGTATGTACAGTATTAATATTAATTTCACCTCAATTAAAAAGGACAATCCAAACTTACTCTCTCCATGCTCCGAGATGATTACATCAAAGTTTCTCTCCATCCCAGTGGTGGATTTCCAATCTCATGAGTTTAAAATGAGAATCCATTGACTGTTTTCAAGCTGTTTGTCTCATTCAATTAAGCGTGAAAATGATTTACTCTTAATATCTCTCATAGACTAATCCCAAAACCACAGTTTCAAAATTTTATTCGTAAGGGATTGGTAACAGAAAGAACGTTGTGAGGCTCTTTATCTATAACTTTTAAGTTAAAAAAAAGTGAAATTATTAAGAACTCTCTTTAGTGATATATTTAGAAAATGAAAAGAATAGGATCTAATAAAAAATATTTATTTTAATCTTATTTATGTATATATAAAACAATTTGAGAAGCACGAACTTCAAAGAATTTTTCCTCAGATCTCATTGTTTTTGAAAAATCTATAAATTTTCATGACTTTTTACGCATGTATAAAAAAATTCCAAAAAACTTGAATGTTATAAATATCTGAAGTAGGCTACTCAGTTTTAACGTGGTAAGAATGAAGAATGGAATACGTATTGATCAATGGAAAGGCGTTTTTTTTTTGTTTGTTTTTTTTATTCGTTTATGTTTTGATTTTAATGTTCATTCAATAAGTCAGATTCTAAACAAAGAACATTTACTATTTAAAGGAAGAAGAAATTTTAAAGAAATTGTGCAGATGAAAAAAAATATTATATTCAGAAACTCTGAAATTTTGGAATTTAGATAGACTAATGTTAAAATATACTGATAAAAGAAAGAAAAAGAGTTCATGAGAATTGAATTCTGCAGACAGTACTATTATGTTTTTCATAGCTATATTAGAATTAAATCCTGAAAGTATCTTGTTTAAACAGTCTTCCAATTGGGAACAGAGGAGTTCCTCAAACTAGATCACACACCTTCCTAGTTCCGTATCTGTTTTTTGAGGTCAAGGTTGTTCATTGAGGACATGAAGAGCTTCCTTTACAATCAGACTAAACAATACTATCGTTACGGCTATGATTTATTTCAATGAAACATGGAATCAGAAGACACTGGTAGTAATTACAATATAATGCAGACTGTGTTATAAAAGGCTAAGTAAAGAGAGATTAGTAAAAACTGATAATTTATAGATAAGTAATATCAGTAATAAAGTTATTCGACATTCATTTGAAACAAGATGGCAAGAGAGAAAATGAAGAAGGTTGGGTTTGATCAGTCAGCCTTAAAAGAGAAATGGTTCAAGTTTCTACTCTTAGATGTTATATAATAATCACGACGGAAATAGGATTTCAGAAACAACAGATTATAAGTCAGCATTAGTTTTTATTGGTCTTTTCAAATCAAGACATCGAATTTTTAAAAAAATAACATGTAAAAGAATAAATCCTAAATCCTAAATGGAATATTTACTTACTTTTTTATCCGCTTTAAATTAAGTGGAAATAATTTGTTTGAATTTAAAAGATACTGAAATTGCTTTTAATGAAAATTTTATTCCTAGTGAAATAATTTTCCGAAGCAATAACTATTTTCTTTGATAATAATGAAGTTTAACAGAAAAAGAGAAAAAAATTACTTTTAAGATTTCTTTAATGAGGAGAAATAAACAAACAAAATTTCTGGCTGAAATGTATTTGCTGCTTTTCGCGGTGTTTTCAGTGCGAATTCAGAAACCAATCATGGAGCTGTGCAACGTTTATTTTTAAGGGATTCATTGTTCTTTAATATGCTGTAACTTTCATTTATAGGCTTAGTTCCTTATTTGTATTTTATTCCCTTTTCTTCTGGGAGGATGGTTTTAGTACGATCGCCCCATTGAATTTAATGTAACCAACAACACTTCGACGTAAGGATTTAGTCACTAGTCCAAATGACGTCATTTTTTTTCTCTTCCGAATCGAAATTGTTATGATGTCAGTTGTGTTATTATTTTTTTACTCTTTTTTTTTTTGTTTGTTTATTGTTACCGCCTACTCAATTACGTGTGTGCTAGTTTCCTCTTGCTAGAGTATATGGAACAAGGATGGGTCATTCATGAATAAGGAGCTAATGTACAATACACGTGAATCACGTGTTGACGAGACATCTCTATAGTGACAGCCTTGAGTGCTATTTAGTTCCTATCTAGAGGAGATTAAGATGTCTGTAGCGACAGGGTCAATGATCGCACTGATCTAAATGGAATCACGAAACCCAACTACAGTGGACTACTTGAAAGCTAAGGAAGAGGATACAACTGCTACGATAATAAATAAAAAAATTGTCACACATCATGAACAAAAACAAAACTTAGAAATCTACTTAGGGTTCCGTTTAGTCTTCACCTCTTTTCTCTTTTTGAGAATTGCAAAGACTTTAAACGTTTTTGTCGATCGTCAAATAATTAAAAATTGTTGGTCTTTAAAAATTTACTTAAGAAAAGACAATTTTACTTTTTTCCTTAATCTTTTCAAACTGATTTGTAAATTCAGTCACATAGTTAGATTTTTAACGCCCTGGACAGAAATTCCAATCACTTCTCAGTTACTTCAATTTTTCTTTTGATGTTTAATTAGCTGAATGAATAGTTAATAATTTTTTTTTTGAGATATTCTTCATCTGCCGCCAATTTTGCCGCCCCTTGAAAATTCATTAATACCTTCTCCTCTCAGCTACGTCATTGTATTGGGTTGATCAAAAAGTTCGTTCGGTTTTTGAATAAAAATTAAAGACAAATTTTTCATTTTCACCATTGCTTTTATTGAACAACGTCTTCAACGCTTTGTTTCCCTACCTTCTGCCATCTTTCAGACAACTTCATAATTCCATCTTCCCAATACTTTTTGAGCAAAAAAAATGTTCTAGGTGCCTTAGGTGTCTTCCAGGAAATTGAATTTTGTCTATTAAGAGAGAATTTTGTAAAAACTGAAATAAATGGAAATCCGAAGGTGCAATTTCTGGTGAATACGGCACAGGAATCAGAACTTCCCAGACAAACTTTAACAGTTTTTGCCTGATCATCACAAAAATATGGGGTCTTGCGTGTTTATTTTCTTCCATCTTCAATTTTACATTAGCGATACAAAATTCACTAATTTTGATCAGTTTTTGTTTTAAATGCACGCTTATATGAAAACTGTCACAATACAATCTAACAAAAATAGTATCGAATGACGTTAAAGACTCCTAAGCACTACTAGAGTCAACTTACGTAAAAAAAAAAACGAACGAACTTTTTGGCCAACGCAAAATAAATTAGCAAATATATTTCTTCATTTACTGACACTTTGAATAAAATCTATTTACAGGAAACCAGAAGGGATTTGCAGCAAAATACTTATTTCGCCATTTACTTCTTTATAGAAATCAAGGACAGACATTCTTAAAAACAATTGACTTTTTTTTAAAACAGAAAAAAAAAATCATATAAAAGAAAAAAATATTATTAAAAATTGAAAAACAATTAAATAACAAAGAAAACTCTCCTTGAAATTTCCAAGATAAATTTTAACGTATTTTGATTATGACATATTTAAATAGAAAACTACTTGTGTTATTTTATTGAAACTGATTCGTAAGATTCCAATTATTTTCTTTTAATATTTTATGGATTTAAGAATTGAAAATTCTTAAAAATTATTGGTAGATAAAAATTCTTCATGGTGTTTCTGCTAAGTTTTTTATTCAATTCGTTTTACTTCAGATGTTTCTGTAAAGTTCTCTGTTGATGGAGGCAACGATTTAAAAAAAAAAATAAAATAAATAATTGCTTAACTTAACAGTTAACCTTGTAACTAATGACGGGAATTCACAAGGAGTGTAACGAATTTCTTCAAAATAGTGAAGGAAATTACTTGTACAAAACAAGTAATATCGGTTACATTTTGATTTGTTCTTCTATTCAGGTGAATTTTTACTCGAAAGCGAAGTGAATCCTATTTAGGGAATACGTTGCCCTCAAAACTTTAAAACCGATAAGCGTTCCTTGTTATTGCAACTGGTAATCCGTTCCTTCCTTTCCTACTTGCAGAGGCAACCGAGAGGACAGCCAGGGACCCAACTGCCACAGATGGAAGCGACTTTGCAGCGGCGGCGCTGGTATCACAGTTAGTTTATGTTTATCTGGTTTCGCTTTTTGCATGCTTCGCTTTTGGCTTTATTCACAAACAAATTAAAATTCCTCAGTATTAAATAGGCTTCTGATAAGAATATTACCATTAGAAAGAGCAGACAACATTAATCTACAAAACGCTGTTGCTTGAAGTTAATTGAAACAAACGAAGATGTGTAACATATTTACAAATCAAATTCTTATAAAATGTTAATGCGTGGAGTTAAAATTCAATTAATAAAACAAGTATTAAGTAAAATTCAGAAGAATGTTCAGCTAAATTTTGTTAAGTTTTAATCGAAACGCTCTGTGCTTATACAAATTTATTGATAAGTCAACAATACAGTCCAAAATATTGGACAAAATGAACTTCTTGCTCTGACATTTGCAGTGCTTGGTTACAGTCTGGTGAAGCAAATTAAAACGGCGTTGGTTTAAAATTAAGTTTACTGTCAGTGTTCTTGGGTCTTCTATCTGTGGTTGATCATTACTTAATTTAATGTTTACTTATTCTTCTTAATTCTTCAATATTCTTCCCTGAATCCATTTTTTATTATGCAATCTTAATGATTCAGTAAGATGACTTGCATTTAACAATTCATATGTCCGAAGAAAAGAAAATCTCAACAATTACAGATTGATGCAGATAACGTTTATTTTCAATAAGTGAGTATTGTGATTGATTTCTATTTAAATATTGTCAATATAGTTTTTTTCCAGAAAAAGTTCCTGAAAAAACGGAAAGCATTCTTTCCATATACCGCTGCGCTTTTTTTTTTCTTTCTTTTAAATCAGATCTTTAAAACAAGCGAAAGGAAAATCTCGCACAGAGTCCCCTACAAGAGGGGTGTCAGTTGGTCCCTCAGCACCAGGGCCCGGCAGTGAAAGGGACCCGGGCTGAGATCTTAACTGAAAAAAAAAAAAAATATTATTATATATGAATTGTAGATTTTTTTTATATATAATTTAATCTACATTTCCTACAAAATACTTTTCTGCTTTTACTGTCTGCATAGAGCTATTCTGCATTTCAATATGCGTAGAGCAAATGTTTTCAAAACTTTTTCCTAAGACTCATTTTCTAAAGATTTGGGTAGAGCTGGAAAAAGTAGATATTGGTGTTAAATTAATTTTCTAAAAATATTGCGAAAACACTACACGATTCCATATTTCTCCCTTCTCAATTTGCCACACACACAGTTATTAGCACTATTTTTAGAAAATTAATTTAACACCAATATCTACTTTTTCCAGCTCTACCCAAATCTTTAGAAAATGAGTCTTAGGAAAAAGTAGATATTGGTGTTAAATTAATTTTCTAAAAATAGTGCTAATAACTGTGTGTGTGGCAAATTGAGAAGGGAGAAATATGGAATCGTGTAGTGTTTTCGCAATATTTTTAGCTAAGAATCTATGATTTTGACCATCAGGTGGGAGAGGGACCTCATACTGCATTTGGCCCTAAATTTGATGTGGGGGCCCTGCCTCCGCATTATGTTTATTCAAATATCTGCTATTTTTAAGTTTCCTTTTACTGAATACATATTAAGTCGCAGATGCTTAACTCGCTTCAATCCATCCAATTTTAATCAAATGAAAGCAAATGCACAAACTTTAGTAGAAATTCTTTCTTTGCCTTCAGTGAAGCTTAATTGTTTTGTTCAATTGCTTTACAACAGCAATTTTTGTCATTTTGCACGTGCAAAGTTTTCCTGAATGATATACTTGGAGACATTTGAAATTATAGAAAAATAGATCATATTTTGTTCATTTCGAAAAGATCCTATTTTTGATTCAGAATCTATTAGGGGAAACAAAGGTGTACCGATTTCAAGAGCCTAACTTTCTATAGAAAAATAGGCTAAGAAGAGTAGTTCTTTCAAAGGATTCTTATTCAGACTTCTAATGCACAAATATATTACTTTGCTTGTATTTGAAGGAGGAGGGAGAACTGTTTTTCTTTTTATTTCATTTTAAATTGATCAGTTTTACTAAACAGTTTATCTCAGATTTTTGTGGAACAGTTGTTAGGGGTCTGATAAAGATATTGATATTTCTTTCTGCTAGATCATCGAAATAATACATTTTAATTACTCTTCGTTGAAGCGACATAATAGAAAAAAAAAAAAAAGTATCTGTGAATATTACTTTTAGTCGTGTAACAATATTCCATCGCAACATGAGATGGATGAAACAACTATTAATGAAATTTACACTAGACTTTTAAGTGATGATATCCTTACCTCTGAAATTTACTAAAATACAAGTTTTCAAATATTTGAGAATAGAATCATTTTCTTTTGGAACGAAATGTTTCCCCTAGCATTTATCTTTGAATGATTTCTAAATCTGCATTTATTTATTTATTTATTTATTTATTTATTTATTTATTTATTTATTTATTTATTTATGTTATGAAATACCATTATAAGTCGTGCTTTTATCATAATAGCATCTGGCATTGTGTTATTCCCATGTGACAGCTTTTTATACGTATGTCCACTGGCAATTTTATTCTATCTGGGAACTAAGGTCTATTTATAATTGAAATGATTAGAACTTTTTTATTTAATTTTTACTGTTAGATTTTATTTCACTATCCAAATGATATTATTATTTAATCTCCTGAAATAACTTTTTGCAGTTTCTGGGTATTTTTTTACTTTATTTTCTTTATCGACTGTATTTACATATTAAATTTTAACATTGTCTCTTCATAGGCAGTCTTAATATCAATGAAATATTTCTCTCTAACCATGCATTAGTCAAAGAACGAGAAAAAAAAACCTCACCAAACTAGAAAAACTTGTTCTTTTTATATTTTCTTCCAGTATTTCTCATAGGGTGACCGAGATACCACGAGATGAACACGAAAATTATTATTTATTTTTTTTGTTAACGTTATGCAGCAAAGCAGAACAAACTCATTATGGTTAATAGTTCATTTCTTTCCAATGGCTTTTTAGCCTACTTTCCTAAGGCGCGTAAATCGACACGTGAATGTGTGCCTCTGCAGGTACCGGTACCCTTTTGAGCAAGCGAATAGAGCTTTATTGAACTTAACAGCTTGCTTTTACTGTTAGTAGATGATTCGTCTTTTATGTTTGTTCCACTTTACGATTGCTTTCAGAAATAGGAAAACTTGAAGACATTTTGAAGTGGATATATTTATAAAAACATAGACCTTTCCTTTGTATTGTTTAGGACCTTAAAGAAAAAAAAAGAAGAAAAAAGAAAGTGCAACCATTTAAGGAAAATAGCCTATCATTTATGTTTCTTCAAGAACATCTCATTTCCGCTTTTTTAAATCCCATTGAGTATTGCTAAATATTCATTTTAAAACTTTTACAATAGCATTCATTACAATAGAACTTTTTACAGTAGAATTTATTTAGTTCCTGGGCGTTTATTTACTTTAATTTTCAGAATTAAAAAAAAAAATATAATTTCAAATCTTTATTTAAGCTTTTTAATCTATCGTAACTATTATTAAGAAACAAATAATAATTTAAGAAGCAAAATTTATGAGTGAAAAAAGAAAAACAAACGCGGAAACATTTAAGAGTTAGTCTGTTTATGTCTTATTAAATGTCATTGTGTTTAGATCACATTTTCAAATAAAATTATACAATAGACAAACGCCAAGCAGTTAAAAGAAAAATGCAGGTCATTAAAAGATAAAATCACTAGTCAGTGTCCGCAGAATTGAGGAAAAAGTATGTGGGAGATGGTAAGTGAAGTCTACAAAACCAAATTACGCATTTAACTGTCATCAGCAACAGCGCTTTTTAACATTCAGTTACTCAAGGCTATTAAAAAACCAGTTAAATTAGTAATAGCTTCTCTAACCCATTAACCTACAGACATGGATTGGAGTCATTTTAATCGCATCTGCTCTTTAATTTCAAAGATTTCATTATATTTTAAACCAGCGATTTTCAATCTTTTCTAAATGGCGGAATAACTAGAAGCCAATGCATGCCTATTTCTAAATCAATTTTAACCAGAATTAAAAGTGGTATAATTTTAATTCAAATAATTTTTATATAATTTTAAGTAAGTTTTAAAAATTACAAGTAAATGTAATTGATTATTTTATAATATCTGTTTCTCGGATATCATTTCGTGAAATACCTATAGGTTATTTGTTGATTATCACTGCATTATATGATGTACTTTCGAGGGAGTAAAGTAATACAGATATTTAGAACAATGTTTAGATCAAGTTAGATAAGAAAAAACAAAAACCACTGTAATGTTTTCCTTTGGCCATGAAATACTGTGGTGTAAAAAGTAGTCAATGCAATCAAAGAGAAAAATTCTCTTAATTGTTCTTTAAAAAAAAATCATAGAAATTTGAAATCATAAGAAGATACGAAACTAGAAATTTGAAGATAGAAATTCTAGGGTAGGAATTTGGGATGTAGGCCTATAATCCCATATTTGATATATTGGTTTTTTTCCTTAATACTGAACATTTATATAGATTTTTTTCCCTCTATTAATGTGATTCCTCTAATATTTTTTCGTGTATAATTCCATTTGATAAGTTTCTTTCACCCAAAAAAAAGCAGTGATATTAATAAGGTATATTTAAATTAAAGTTTTTCAGTTTTCAGTTCAGAATTCAGTTGCTCTTGTGTTACTTTAAAAACAAACTCAAGACAAAATCATATTTGGTTTTAGAATTGGTTACACAACTTGCAGTCAGCTATCATTTGTAATCCTTAAAACTATTTATTACTACTCAACAATTCATTACATTTCGAATTGAAATGTTTTGTATTATCATTGCTTCAGTAATTTTTCTAGTTAAGTCATGCTGTGTTATTTGATCCGAAACCGGAAATAAAAATTTCATAATTAGAACAAGATGATTTAACTATAAAAGTTAATGAAGCAATGATAATTAAAAGCAAAACAAAAAATATTGGTTATGAAATACTAAATAGTCCGGGAAACTATATATACAAAAATTGGAGGCTTATTTTTAAACTAAAATTAAATAGTAAATTTATTTACAGCAAACTTCGATATGGCTTAATAATTACGACTAATTTTCTAATTGCTAGAAGTACCACTACACTGTTATGATATACATTTGCACATTTTATGTATAAAATCATGATGTAATTGTTAAATTTAAAACATACTGTATATGCAACTAGACTATTATTATGTAACTGAGGAAACCTAACGGAACGCAAGGCGAAAAATTCTACTGAATAAGATACGACACTATGAAGAATAGATTTGCAATTTTAACTAAAGTAACTAATTTGTTCTGATGAATTCAGCAGGACTTTTTGTTTCTTTTTATGTTAAGTAAACGAGAAAATCGAACCTCCTTTTATTCTAATAAGGAATGGAAAGATATTAATGGAAATGATGGATTCTTCTTATGTATTCTTGTATCAAGATTGAATATATCGAAGAAATTTTTTTTTATATAATTTACTGATTTTTACTGATTCTTTATGATTGACCGTCTATTTCTTAGCACAGGACTTTGGCAAAATAGAAATAAAAATTAAGTTTGTTTGCCGGTTTCTTTAATCACAAATTTCAGAGTACGATTTTTTTTTAAGGGCGCAAGAGCAACAAATGCTATGCTGCGCCAGGAACAATGTATCAAAGCGAGAACAAGTTGTGGAAGAGAATAAAAACACGAAATGAGAAAGAAATATCCAAAGAATTCTGGGATTCGAAGCTAGGTTCCAATATATCAGCCGCATAGCAGGCCATAATTTTGGCCATTCAAATAAAACTTAGAATTGTTATAAATAAAAAAAATAAAAAATAAATAAAGCAGATGAAACTTTCATTTGAAAACTTAAAAATGGGATTGTAGTAGTTTGGCTACTGTGTTTATGCAGTACTAAAAAAATAATAAAACAACTGTCTTTTAAATCCAAACGTGAACGTAGAGAACTTCAAATCATTTTTTGTGCTTGTAAGTCATCCAACTACTTACTAGGTACCATATTTCAAAAGAAACACCAATGCAAATACTACCCTGAAAAGCTATGAATAAAATTGAGAAGAAATAATAAAGAGTGGGGAAGGATATTTCATTCATCTCTTTCTCCTTTTTTTCCTGTGATTTTTTTCCTTCCTGTCGTTCCTGTTATTTTTTTCTATTTAACACATGTTGGAATGGGTTGAACAGCCTCTGACCTCATTAATAATGTATATTATAAGTTATAAGCGAATTGGACTTCTTGTAACTAAGATGTATTGTTACAAGGTGTTGATTACATATGAATTGAATATTACTTACAATGACTCAGGGTTGAATATTTATTTATTTATATTTGATACTGAAATATGTAATGAATCTGATCGGCGACTTAAATTTGAAAGAACTTCTTAGAATGGAAGGAAAACAAATGAAGAATCTGCTGAGATTTTTGATTTCTTCGTGTTACGATGAAGCCAAAAATGACACAATCAATACCAGCTTAAAACACAAACCTCAACATTAAAAGAAGAGGATTACTTTGAAGAATTGTCGCAAAGATCTTAGAAGTTTTGCTTATTAAGCATTACAAATTATGCATCAGTGATAGTAATAAAAGTATATGCAAACGCCAATTTTGATATTCAAAATCTTCTGAATAGTAGATTCTGATGTTTATTTGATCAGAAGATCTCTGAAACTATAGGAATTTGAAATACGAAATTGTTCATGAACTTTGAAGGCATCTTACAAAATGACTGGAATATCTCCAAAGAAGTACTTCTTAATGACATGTCCTCTAGAGCAGATCATAATTACCTTCCCTGCCCGATACTGATTTTTTTCCCTCAAACTTGCGCTTAAGTTTCGCTATTTCTGTTAGTTTTACAACATAAAGAACTAACGTGTGTTTATACTTTCTACCATTATAGACTTTGTGTAGTTTACTTGTTTTATATTTTGCTGCCTTCATTATTTGAAATTTTGTACAGAATCAATTAATTGCAGCATTTATTAATTTAAAATAAAAAAGAAATACATAAATTGTTTGATATTTTTTTATTGTTTTAATTAGTACATCTGACAAGATATCAGCCGTATCTTTTGATAATTAAAAGAGTTGACCTATCTTTCAGAAAATAAGATGATAAATCTTAATATAAGAAAAAAAAAGCTTCGATAGGGTTGAGGATTGACTTATTATCCTTAACTTGTATTTATAATTTTAAGAAATTATATTTTATATTTCAAATTTTAACTAATTCATTAATTAAAAGAAAGTCTTTAATTTATTAGCCTACTTCTTATACTATTATTTCAAGAATAACCAGCTTTATTTTAGGACTTCCTTGTGTTTCCTGTATTTGTAAATAAAAGGAACATATTCTTCTCTTAAGTATAACTAGATTTCTTAGATATTTCAGGTCATTCTAATTAGTCCTGAGAAATATATTTTTCCCTGTAGTTTTGTCTATTTAAGTTATGTTGTCCAAATTTTAGTTCTATCAGAAAAAAAGGTTCTATTTCATTATTATTATGTTTGTATGTTTCAAACCTTGGGTTTCCCCAGCAAA
>JAFIDM010012231.1:105636059-105654904 GCA_023159025.1 Thereuonema tuberculata
GGTGTCACAGTGCCTGTGGTAAGCCTATAACCGTGTTTTGTGTTATTATTATTATTATTATTATTATTATTATTATTATTATTATTATTGTTATTATCTTCGTACAATATACATTTGAGTCTTGTGGGGTTTTTTTTTTCTTTACTTTTATCGTATTTTTGAAGTTTCTGGATTAATTGAAAAGGGCTTAGGAAGACAAAAAACAACACTACCGCACATTAGCCTTTTTCAAGATAAAAACAATGAAATAAAAAATAAATAAGATGAGTCGAGATCGTAATATTATATGTATTCCCTTCTTATAATAAAAAGATGTTAATGTATTATTCTTAAAAACAGGAAAAGATTTTAATACCATTGCAGAAAATGGACGGAAAGAAAAAGAAAGAAAATATGTAAATATTTTTAAAAATGTATAAATACTCTTATGTGCAATATAATGCGTGCTGGTAATTGACAATGTATTCTTTCAATTACAGGGAACTTACATCCCTTAAAGGATTGAATATTACATTACATTACTTGTAATATTATCTCTTCTCAATCAGTATTTTTCATATTCACAGTAATTTGAAAACTTTACGTAATCATTTAAAAATCAGATGATCAGCCTTAATTCAAAATGGCGGTCAAAGCTCTTAAATGTCTTCAAAAAAATAAATAAATAAATAAATAAATAAATAAATAAATAAATAAATAAATAAATAAGTAAATAAAATTCTATTGATCTCCTTCAAAAATACTTTTTGTAGGCTTTTATCAAACAGTGAATATTAATGAATTGTTCTTTTCTTGTTTTCAGAATGGACGATGAATCCGCCAGAAAAGTAGAGATTATGGTGAAGGACCTGATTCTGTCGATCGAAGCCAGAGACTGTTCCCAGTTCTACTGCGAACCCACACCTTATCCACCTCTACCCCCACTCCCACCCCATCCACTTCACTTTCGACCACCCCCACCACCACCTCCCCTACACCCACACTACATGGATGTGTATAAACCCTACCACTACCGCCACCCTTACTCCTTCCCCAGGGGCCCCTCCATTGAGAAGATCAAAAAATGAAACATCACTTCAGAGCAACCCAGGATATTTATTTTGATAAAAAGACTGATTGTGTCGTAATTGAGAACAAATCGAAAGAAAAACATCAATTTGCTCACAATTAATAAACACCAGCGGAAGTCCATTGCTCTCGTCATGGGATTCGGTCATTGGATTCCAATGAGAAGTTAAGATAAATAACAGCCCATCTATTTTCATAATAATTTTCAAGGAATTATTGTCATTAGCATAAGTCCTCTTTCGTGAATGTCCATTTCGTGATGGTGTCCGCTGGTGATTTTAGGCATTGCCCTGTTATAAAAACTCACGGGGAAAGTGAGAAATGAAGATCAACTTTGGTGTCAATTCGATCTAATTGGCTAGTTCTAGTAATGGGCTTCTGAATGTAGTTATAAAGCTTATGAAATAGCTTTATGAAATAGCTTACGAATTAGCTTACGAATTGGTCATGTAAGAATGAAATTAATATTATTGGAAATATCTCAAAAATGTCAGCTGCACCTTCTTAGTTGCAGAAGTGGAGGTTCAAAAGTTAAATGAATCGATTATCATCACAATGATAAAAACGAAATCTGAAAATACACATTAAAAATTCGTTTGACAGACAGGTCTGTTATTATTATCATATTCTACTAATATCTTGATTTTGTTTGAAATTATTTGAGTTTCATTAGATACTAAAGACTTTTCATTAGTATTTCCAATCTATTAAATATGGTGCTCTTAATGAATCTCAAATGTTTCTCTCAAAATGATAAAAATACTATCTTAAGAATAAGTAAATTTATATTATTATTTATAATCTGATTCGAGTATTAATGTAACTCATTGTAAATCCGTCCATCGTCAGTGATTCTTCTTCAGTTTTGGGGCAGGTCCTCAAAGTAGGAGAGATTGGGTAACCTAGTTTTAGGTTTTTATTTGTATATATGTTTGCACTTATTATCACCATTTTGTTTTAGAATAATTAAAGATAATTTTTTTTTTTTTACATATACCATGTGTCTTGTTTATTTTCTAAAAATTTGTTTGAAAAATTACTACTAATTAAAAATTGCCTATCTTATATATGCACGAGTAAGGTGTGAATTAGAAACAATAAGTTAAAACACAACGTATCTGACCATCTACTACATAAGGTCCATTTTCAAGTGTAAAATAAAAAACAAAAAACTTAAAAAAAACCTCATCTAGTACTAGAAACTTGTTGTTTCTAACCCTCACCTTACTCGTGCGTATATAAGGTAGGCAATTTTTAATTTGAATTCAGCACGGTTTTCAGCAAATTACTACTAATGTTGTCAAAAATGAGTATTATTGTTATTACGATTTTCCTATTAAGACATTTGAATGAGTTTTATTATACTTTAAAAAATTTAACAAAACAGACATCAGTTCCCCTGTTTGATACTGAATTTTATTCAAAATAAAAACAGTTTCTGAAGAATTTGCATCTGGTTCATATTGATACAATTAAGTTCCCTAAAAGTAGAAAGGAGCAAAGTTTTTTAAAATTAAAGTACGACTACTAGCAAATTCAAGCTTCTTATTAACGATCATACTAACGATTTTTTTTCTAGTAAAATTTAATGAAGCAGTTAATGTTTGTTACTAATTCTCACCAATATAAGAAATCAGAGAATTTTAGCCTTGCTATTACTTTTCATTTCCTCTCTTCTGCTTTTAACTTCCACTTTTTTTTCCATGCCTTAAAAATCTTCTCTTGTTTCTTCATTTGTTTTGGATTTTTAGCGGTCCCTAGGTTACAGCTTGCCTGTAAAACATAGGGGACCGCTCTTGCATTTACGCTTGCTGGATGTCGCACTCTGTAGTGGCCAAACGGTTAGAGATATTAGAATGAAACCTTCACCATTGTGTTCAGCATCAAAAAGTAGGTGACCACGTCCAAAAAATCAGACCTCTAGGACCACTCCCTCACTGGATATTGGGGGGTCAAAAGTGGTCGCTTCCGATAAAGAGGAAAACGGTGATAGACGTCCCCCCAATATCGACCCTTCTGAACACATTTTGTTTACAAAATTGTGAATGTTATGGGGCCGCTTTGCTTTTGACACTGTCTAAAAGCATTAATTTATCTTGTATTTCTTGGATTTTGGCTATTATTATTAGATTAAAATTCACTCTACTGCTTCAAGAAAAATAGACATAACAACTTAATTTAATGTAAATGAAATAAAGAACTACGATCTAATATTTGGGAAGTTTTTAATGAAGATGCTGGCATATGTATATGTGAAGAGGATACAGAACTTTTCCTTCTCCTACATTTGGAATTAAAGAGTTGACGTGAGTTTTTTGTTTGTTTGGTTGGTTTTTGTTTTTAAATTTTATATTGTGATTGGATATTTAAAATAATAATAACAAAATAGAATTCTTCGAATCTCAGCCTTCTCTCATCCAAATTTCGAAATACAGAGAAGTCGAAAAAACTAATACGATTCAGTAACGGAATATAAAAGGTAATTGAATGAAACAAAGTAGATTTTAATGTCACACTGAATCCTTTCTATGTTAAGGTACTTAACACATGTTTGCGAGAAGTTTAAATAAAAACAGGAAATTCGTTTCATGCATTTTTGTTATCCGTGAACTCGTAATATTTAATGTCTCTACAGTAGTTTGCTTCTGAAATATCTTTCACAGACATTTTACTCTACGAAAGCTTCTAAATGCAAAAAAGAAAAAGAAAAAAATTCCGTCGACATAAGGCCATTATGAAACTCCTTTTGTTTTGGACTGTTTCGGTTTATGGTTTTACACGGTTTTTAGATTTTTATTGAGCTTAAATTTATCATCAAAAAACCATTGCAGTCGTTTCGATTGCTCTGTTTGCCTTGATATTTTTTTTTTCTTGAAATGCTTGATAAATTTTCTTTTATTGCTTTATTATTGCTTTGTGTTTCACCTATCGATTTTCTAAGATGTTCTTTCTTGACTAATTAAAATCTTCAAAATTATGTGTTTCAAATTCCTGAGCATATAATTTAGTACTTCCTCCAACGTTTTCAAGCATGTAACCAATAGGAGCAGCTGGCTCAAGATGCAAATTTAGCGGTTGCATCCATTTTTTTTGTATTTATTTTGTAGTTTTCAGTTTAGTGATTTCATGGCCCGTGCTCTCTAATTAAAAAAAAAGCCCTGTTTTCATGATTCAACTAGAAAAAGCAATGAATTGTAATCAAAAATAGAAAACTAAGTGTGATGGGTATTTTTGTACTTACCGTTGACAGTAAAGCCATAAACAATGTCTCTTTTGTTTTACAAAATAATCAGAAACGAAGTTTACTTCGAAATGTCAAAGTGTTGCTGCTTTTCATAACAGCTAAGTAATATTAAAAGCTCAGCCTCTAGTAACTTCGGAGGAGAAAAATAATGGTTTATTTTTAATTTAAGTTAGGGTCACCCATCAATTGGTAATGGAATGCTATTCGTTTTAAGTCTAAACAAGCTTGCAATTTAGGGGGGGGGGACTCAAATAGACTATTTTTATGAATAAAAAAAAGGAAAGATTAGCGTATAAGGAAACTCTCATGGCATCTTATAGCATCAACAGAAATCAATTTCAAATGATATAAAACTAAGAAATTAATGGATCAAATCGGCGAATTGGTGTCATTGGAATAGCTTGGAATTATCTCATTTCTCTTCCTTCCCTAGATCTGATGCTTTAGATTGCTCATGTGGGATTTAAAAGCTCTCGTCTGCTCAAACTCTTCATATATAGATACTTTTATCTCAACTAATCATTTTTTTAATATCTGCAATATTAAACTTAATGATTCCAATCATTTTCCTTTAGGAGGGAAAAATGTTAATGAGCGTCTTATGTGAAATTCTTTAACAACAAGCAATTGTGAAATCAGTGGTGGAAAGTAGACAGTGTTATGCCGCAGAGAAAGACATGGTCTGCTTGAGTCGTAGTCAATTCCCTCAGAATAATCGGTTGGCGAAGACAACAAGACGATTTATCTTGATAAATCAAGTTTTCTGTCTACAATACAGCAATATTTTACTTCGGATCTACTGAAGATTGTTTTAAATACTGAATTCTTTTTCTAGTGCAATATTATTTCAACTTATACACACTTCAACAGCTCTTAATCTTTTACAAATTCGAATGTCCTAAATAAAGTGTTTTCCTCACAAAGACAAATATATCTTCCCTTGAATTAAAATTCAGTAAAAATAATCTCTGGGAAATAAACCACATACGAGGACGAGAACTTTCCCATCTTCAATAAGGAATCTTCATCAGGTCTGGTGACAATTCTAAAGTGGGATGAGAAAGACCTCGTCCTCTTACTTACATTGTGGATTATTTCTCAGAGATTATTCATTTTTAGTGACTGCTCTCACACTAACAACAAGTATACATACATTTTAATGTAGGTCTTATCTCATTGTTTTGTTTGTATTATTATTTTCTTTATTTAAAAAAACCAATATTTTTGATTTTTTGTTTGTTTTGTTTTTTATATCTACAAATAGCTAAATCATTTCTTAATTTCTTCTTTGCAAAAAATTCACATTCCTTCATTTTAAAAGTCTTTACTACGATTTTTCAATTTTTAACAACGCTGAAAACAAATTCTAAAATTAATAACTTTGTTTTAGCCTTTTGACAATAAATTTTCATTTCATTACATATAATTGAATTTTTTTTTTTTTTTAAATAAAGGTTGCTTTCAATAAAAGCTTCTGGATTTGTTTTCGTTCGATTTTCCTTAATAAACAGTAATAAATTTTATTTAAAATTCCTTTAAAGATATTTTAATTTTATTCACTTCAATAGAAATGAATATTTATTTATTTATTTATTTATTTATTTATTTATTTATTTATTTATTGCATAGGGAGCTTTGATTTCTTGAAATCTGTTATTAAACAGTTGATTCATAGCTAAGAAAGTTAAGACTATCTTTGTAGATATAAAAAATTGTAAAAGTTTTATTAAAATAAAAAAAAGGCTGAATTTATCAGCAAAAGAGTTTAGATTCCTTAGAAGTAACCTATAACTAGACTAATGCAGAGACCCAGTGGGTAGCGACCCTAAAGTGGGTCGTCTAAGCATTTTTAATGATCTCCTGGGGTCTTTAGTAATTTAAGATTTTTGTTTATAATTCAATGGTGGGTCGTTAAGAGATTCTGCAACGACATCATAGCAGTTAGATTTGATCAAACGCGCCTACAGAGAGAAAGGCTTTCCTGAATAGAGTGATTATTTTTTTTTTACTCCATTATTTTAGAATGTATTTTCTCACAGAATAGTTTTGTTCTATTTTTCTTCTTAGTTACCATAAAACACAGCTAATCATACGCTTCGAGGAGCGGAGCAAGCAAAGACCGAACAGAAGAAAGAGGCTGAATTTAATGTAGCGTTTGATAAATAGTGAAAGGTTTGTCTCAGGCCGTAAAAAAAAAAAAAAATATGGATCCGAGAAGTGATAAAAGTTAGTGTTTAAGGAAAGCAATTTAAAAATTTCTGTTTTTTTCGACCTTAGAGTTCATCATCTCTCTCTCCTGTCCTCCTGCTTCTATTGTTATGATATTTATTTTTCCCTTTCAATTTATTACGATTTAAGTAAATTGTAAATTAAAATTTTAAATTATTTTTCCTTATTAAACTGTAGATCTTAGCTAATGACTTATAATTTTTCGAATTGCTCCTTTTATGCTTATCTTAAAAATAAATTATTTTATTTGGATTTATTTTTTTATTTGACAAATATATGGACCCTAGAAATTTAGTAATACAGGGAGGTTTTTAAAGGTATCGACAAATACCAATATAGGTTCTACAAAGACAAATCAGTAAAAAACGTCCAATTAATATAGGGTCGGAAATGCATCGCTTTCTAAATATCGATAGTGTACAGGGATTATTTGATGACGCAGAAAGTGAACAGCTAGCATCCCTTGCTCAAAGTGAATGACGTGAGGGTAGTCATTGTTATAAGCTTTCATCAAAGTTTATTGTGAATGTGCTTGAGATGTGTTATTAATAATCTAAAAGAAAAATAGCTTTCGTTCTCTTTTTTCATTTGCATAGCTGTTAGCAGTATGAATTTGTAGTTTTATGAAATGGCAGACATGCATTTGCTATAAGGACTAGCTCATGGAAAGTATCGACATGAAGCACGTTGCCTATACCAAGAACATTTCTCCGAGTATCTCACCACACGGCATTTGTAGTTATAGATCGACGCCTCAGAGAACGGGGCAAATATCATCCACAAGCAAACGGTGGAAGAAGGTTCAGAAGTATTGCAACACCCGAAAGAGAAAATCGAATTCTTGATATCGCTAATCCAGGAGTAAGCAGTAGTTATTTCCTTGATTTCCTTTAAAGACATCTAAGCGAAATAGAAGACATTAATCTTGAAATGAGAAGGCAATTATGGATTCAATCCCCACGGAGCCCCGGCCCATTTTCATTATGATGTCCATGACTATCCCTGAACTATCACTTTCCCCACAATTCTGGATTGGTCGAGGTGACCCTCTTACTTGGCCTGCACGGTTCCCAGATTTCAAGTCTCTAGATTTCTATCTTTGGGGTAACATGAAAAACATTGTTTATCAATCGTACGAATTTATTATCCACATGAGAATATTATTCTCCCGACGTTTGCACGCCTGTATTGAGCAGAAAGTAAACATTTCGAACATTCACTTTGATGCCTGTTGTTGGTGGAGGCTTCCTTGAACACTTATTTCTATATCAGTTGTTACTTATTTATACACTTATGTTCATTCACATGTGCTATAAAAATCAGAATCCTTTTTCTTTGTAATTTTAAGAAAGTTATACAATGCATTGTATACAGTATCATTATTGTAAGTATCAGTTACATACCGTATTAGGCAGCTCATTAGATATATAATTATCTGAATATTTAATTAAGATAATCCATCATCTAATGTAATAATTGGATTCGCTCATAAATGATGCATTTCCGACCCTATGTCTATTGAACATTTTTTACTGATTCTTCTTTATAGAATCTATCACTAATGTTTGTCGGTACCTTTAAAAAATACCTTATATATGTTGCTGACACTGTTTGAATCATCATCATTTCTGGACTACTTTGAGTTTGAAAGAAATCCTACAACTGTTTTTCAAGATGAAAAGCATTATAGAAAGTTTAAGGTTTTTTTTTATGGGAAACTTTGAGTATGATTTTAGATGATATTTATTATTGAGGAGAAACTGATTGTTAAAACAATGTCTACAGGACAGCTTTATTTGAGAGGGAGGGAAAGAAAAGCATCAAAGAGTTAAAAAATACATGTAAGACAAAAAAAAAAAAATAGATGTCTAGATTCGGATTACCTTAACCCCCACCCCCATCCCCTGATTGAGTGTCTGCACCATTATCGCACTTAATAATTCTTCTAGTGATATGTAACTTATAATGTCTGTAAAAACAGTGAATCAAACACAATGACTGTGCTTGAAAATATTTTGAAACAGTTTCAGCCTACTTTAGTCAAATACACACATACCCTATATGCTCCAATAGAGACCCCCGGCGTTTATTTGCAAAACTAGCCTCGGCTCCCGGCGCTTAAAGAGACCGGCTGCTATTAGAGGCCGGCCATTATTAACAAAAACCTTCAGAACGCAATATTTTTACATATAAATACCGCCTAATATTACAAACAGCTACTTTTATTTGAATTTCACATGCTACATAAGACTGTTAAAGATAAATGGCAATGTCTTTCTGTACCTTTCGCTGCGATTTGTCGTTTGAATCCGCAATGACGGGCAACCGACTCACCGGAAGTTTCTTTCGCGTATTCCACCGCACGAATCTTAAAGGCAATGTCAAATGACCGTTTCGGAGGCATTTTGTAAGGCAATGTAACATAAGGTATTATGCACGACTACAAAAGATACGGACGCTTACACTAGTACCGGTAGGCAAATATCAAATATCAATATCTAATATATTGGCGCTTATTAGAGACCGGCGACAATAAGAGACTCGGCGTTTATTGGAGCATATACGGTACATAAATATAGAAATAAACAGACAAAGAAATCCTGTACCAACAATGCAGGTTTTAGGATTTCTTAACAAAACAACAAAGATAAACAAACACAAAACATCAAAAAAAAAAAAAAAAGTTTCAGCCTACTAAACATTATGTTAAGAAAATATTTTAAGAAAATAATATACAGTATTAAGAAAATGAATTAAATTAATATTTCATTGAAATACAGTCGATGCACCGATCTACAATTAATGCAAATGTGAATATTTCAGTGAAAGACAATGGAAGGTTAAAAACCGTTGGACTAAGGGAAGTAATTATTACATCAACCAAAGAAAGTCATGACTAGTATGAAGAAGGTTATTATTATAATGAATAAAGTGTAGGAAAGAAGGAAGGAAGGATGTGGCTGAAAGTAATTTCTAACGTTAACGAGTGCAGAACCTATCTGAAAAAACTATTTACATTTCCCTAATAATAAATTAATTTCAACTCAACTACATTAGTAAAACTAATATCTATGGTCAACTACTGTACTAATACAAACTATGATGTTTTTCTTTTTAAATCATAAATCAAATAAAAAAAAAAGAGCGGAATTCTAACAGCACTGGCAAATTATTCATAGTAATTATAGCTTCATTATATAAGGAAATACAGATTAAAATATTGTTTCGGAATCTAAATTGGACAATGGATGTGGAATTTGCTTACTTCATTGCCATGATTTAATTTAATGAAATATTTCGGATAGAAATAATGAACCGAAAAGTCATCAAACTAAACTCGGCCGTCCTATGTAAAAGGAATTTGGAAACTGATTATTTGCTGCCTTTGACCGTAGATATAAGCATATTGTGAGTCAGTTGCTACCTTTGATCATCGAAACAGGGGCCCTACTTAACAGCAGATCATTACCAAATTGCTTTGGAAGATGTGTAGATACTTCCTTACGTAGAAAATGCAGAAAATGCAAAATCAGAAAATTTGGAAGTTACTTCCTTTTACCTTAGGACGGCCGACGTCTATGACTCATCACTAAGAATAGAATTTTACAGATTAATTTAACTCCTTTATAAAAAAAAAAATGATTGAGAACAAAAAAGGGTGATTTTCTACTTAGGATTGAGGAAGAATCGAGACCTTCCGTCATTCATGCAGAACAAAATGCATCCGATCGCAAATATAAACTTGAAAATCGTCCGACAGATATCCGGAATTTGATAAGTTGATCTTGAGATTATGACGGTTGAAAATATGAATTAGAAGAATTAATAAATATTAGATTAGTTTTTATTGAATAGATTAGTATAAGTGTTAACATTAAAATGGAATTTCAAAATAATAAGTTCATATTAAGATACGAGCCTTCGAGAGCAATAATAAAATATTGAAAAAAAACCATTCCATTGTATTTAAAAAAGCTATTTGTATCTTATTAGTTTGGTTTTTTTTCTTTCAAATAGCAAACTCGGAGATTCATCATGAAAGCAATAAGAGATTTCGGAATAAACAGAAAAGAAAGGAAGAATAAAAGAAAGATCTCAAAAGGACGGACATGGGTGAAGAACAAATTATTATAACAACAGCTATTAAACTCTCCATAAAGAAATTGAAATAAATTCGCTCAGGCGTATAATAAGAACAATCGTAAAAAAATTAAATTGTTTCCTAAGAATAACCAAGATGTCTCCATGAAGTAGAAGAATGAAGAAATATCAGAAGATTTGTTGGCTTCATTTGGAAAAGAAAAGCTTTTCAGCTAAACAAATGGAAATACAGAATAATTAAATTATGGTAAATTATGTTGACGATAATGGTATACCAGGCCCGGACTGGCTCATTCAGAAGGGCGGTGGAAACTAACATGGTAGGGGCGCCATATATCTCACTTATACGAAATATTCAGTTATACGAAGAATTTCTCATTCCCCGGCGAAACCCCCATAGTCTTATATGTAATTCACTTATACGAATAATTTTTGGTTCCCCTCATATTCGTATAAGTGAGACTTCACTGTATATGGTTAATGTTATACACAATGTTATTTATTTATATGTACGTATATCAAGGTAAAAAATTACATATTTAATAAATGTTAATCACTGTATTTAATACATGTATTGTGGACATTTTGTACGTGTTAATAATGATTACAAATGTTAGGATACAGCATTGATTTTTCAACTATAAAATCGCCTTCCGGCGAAGGGGCAAGCAAAGTCTCATTTCAGAGCTCGATTCACATAATTTGCTTATTATAGCTTCACTGTCAACGTTCATAAGAATGTCTTTTTTCACTTTGCGTAATGATAAGCGATTCAAGATTTTCGTTTGACATAGTAGGTCTTAGACGTGTTTTGATTAACTTCAATTTAGAAAAAAAAAAACTCGTTCATATGTTACTTGAGTTAGAGGAATGGTCAATAAATATTTATAAACCTTAAAAAGTTCCGTATACTGAAGGCAGTACATGTTATATTCTATAATTATTCTAAATGCATATTTCACACAAGAGCTTCATTCTTTGACTGCTGTGCATTTCATCAGAGAGATTCGAGGTCTTCTTCACCAGCTTCAAGTTCAAAGTCCTGTTCGGAATCAAATGCCTCCTCAAATTCTAAATCATTCTTTTCAAAATAATCTTGATCAATAGGTGGTTTTGAAATTTGGGGCCATAGTTCAATGAAAAACGCTAACTCCTCTTTTAGCTTTCCTTTATCCAGGGAAGGTATTACTTGGCATAGCTTTTCTAGTGCATTAGTGGGTAAGGGTTGGCGATTTTTAAACTGGTTAGGGTCGAACTAGGAAAGATCAAGATAAAGTGTTTTATGATTTACAAACCGGCTTTCCGTAGTTTGAATGACAGTATCCATAACAACATTGAATGCAGAACATTTGAACATTTCCTCTGCGGTTGTTCCTATGCTTTCATCTTCAGCAACCTCGCCTGGCATCTTTTTGGCTTTTTTGGTACGTTTCTTTTTCAACTCAGTTTCGATTATCATATTGCCGAGTGATTGGTCTATTTCAGTCTTTTCTTGGTCTATTTCAGTCTTTTCTTGGACTTCTTCAGTCATTTTTTGCGCAAATTTGTTAGCAGCGCTTAAAGTTTCATGAAATTGATGTCTTAAGCGTTTGAGTCTTGACAGTGAGAAATATACCAGTCTCCAATGCGCGCATAATCAATGTTCTTTGTTTGTAAGTAATCAGATAATGGAGTGGTAATTTTAAAAATTTGAAGGAAAGTCATTGCCATTAAAATTGTGTCAAAACTCAACAACTTTTGCAAGATGGATACTGCGTCATTTCTGATTTTTGGATTGAATTCAGTATCGTTGGAAATCTTGAATAATGCCACTGATAGTTATACGTAGACAAGCTTAGCTGACTTGGATTGATTTGTCTCGTCTTGTTCACTCGATGTCCAGTCATCGATTCTTCCAAATATTTTGGTTGTTGCATCACTCCGACTTCTCCATCTAGTTGCTCCAATAGCTTCCAGTTTCAAAGCAGGATTTTCGGCAATATACTATTGAAGTCTTAAGAGATTCCTTCAAAAATTCCTGAGCTTCTTGAAGCAGGCCGAAAAATGATTTGCGGTATCCGACAGTACAAGATTAAGGACATAGCACCACGTGTTAACATGATTGGATAATTGCGCCGTTAACCCGATATACTGCCCACTCATGTTTGCAGCTTCGTCAAATGCATTTGCTACACAGTCCTGAAGGGGAATTTCTGGCTAAGTGTTTTGTAATGTGTTAAATAATCCCTCACCAGTGGTTGATGAAATACATATGAGTGCTATTGGTCGTTCAAACACCTCTTGACCCTTTACGTATTGCACAACAAATGCACATTGATCGTTGCTTGATACATCTACTGTTGTGTCCATCATGATTGAGAACTTAACTGCTTGTTTGATATCTTCTGTTATTTTTGCCTTTATTTCGTCTGTTATTATTTGCATTATCTTTAACAGCGTAGTTTTACTCAAAAAAAAGTCACAAAACTTCCTCTCCCTTCTTGTTTATTCTTCTTTGTTGTATCTTTTCTCTTTTTTTCTCTTGATTGATGAAGAGTTTGATTTCTAGACGAGACTTACCTTAATATCTTAATATAATAACCATCTGCACTCATTAGAAGCCGAAGTAACGGATAATTTGGCAACTTGTAATTCTAAACACAATGTTATACACTTGACTCGCCCGAACCGAAACTGTACTGAACAAAGCGGGTACAGGCCGCGGGCAGTGAGCACTCACCAGTCAAGCATCTCAGCGACCGTGGGAGCGTAGAGTGCTTGGCGCTTGGACTGTCACAGCCAAGTCAATCCACGCTGCAAATCTCTGTATGACGAAGTGCAGCATTTGCATCATGTTCATGCGTAATATTTTATATCATAATATCTAATAATATAGCATTATTATATTACGAAGGGAGGTTCTTCGGTATTATATTTTAAAGTCGAATACTTTTGGTCAACTTTTCTAATTTCTAATTTTTTGTATTATTAAATTTTTTCCTCAAAGGCGGAAGGGCGCCAGACAAAGCCAAAGAGGGGGGCGCACCGGGACATGTCCCGGTGTCCCGGTGGGCCAGTCCGGGCCTGTGGTATACCAAATCTATTCATTGGCTTTCAGTTCGTCTCTGGTTTAATACAGACCATTTTTAGATGCCTGATTTTTTTCTATTATATCACCTAAACAACGAATGTCCATTGAAGCCTGCTGAAACCCACACTTGTGGATACATAGCTTATACTATGGCCTGATGACCCCATCCCCGAAATTTTGAAGACTTCTTTTTTTTTTCTTATTGGTTTTTAGAAGTCAGCTCCCTGACTTGGATCCCCTCCCCAAAACATAATCTTATATACGTCCCTAGTTTTCATCTTTTAGTGTTACGGTTCTATCATTAAATAATATTTAAAGACTAGTGGAAAAATAAGCGATTTCAGTGTCCATAAGTGTTAAAAAAAAAAAAAAGAAAAGTGGATGGTCAATATTGGACTCATGTCTGCATGGTACACAATACCTCAACTATGTTTTCAGCATCTTGTGGAATCCATGCCACGACGAATTCAGGCTGCTTTGAGGGCTAAAAGGAGGCCCAACACACTACTAGGTAGATGTACCTAATAAAGTGGCCGCACAGTGTGTATGAATGATTATCAATTTCAATTCAACAACGTTTTATCATTGTCCGCCGTAGTATACAATATGTTCAATTTTATAGGCAAAACATAAACTATTTGTACGTAGAATCTATTTATTCAAACATTCTATTTCTGATTCTATGGCTAACTGAAATATGAGACATATTTTCCATTTAAAACTTTTTTGTAAGATTCCCAGAATTGTTGTAAGAAGTGTTGATATATAATAGATTTTATTTATATATATGTGACTTCAGGTAAAGTTGGGAGAGATGACATATGTAATTAAATGTAACTTCAAGAAGGGTTTTCAGTAGACTTCAGCGCATCACATGACCAAAACCGGAGGCCAGTCTGAGCTTTAGTGTGTGTAGAATGTTTGTGCTGAATTGATATATGAGATTTTATTGAGTTTTTCTTCCAATGATATAGTCAGTTTGTGCTCAAATTTTCTTTGACTTTGCGAATTTGTTTAGTTAACAGCTCTTTTTTAAGGCATGTTTCGCTATAATTCACTGTGTAAACATCTAAATAGAGATGACACGTGTCATCTCTCCCCTTTTTTATTCTTTTTCTTTTATTTTATATTCATCACAATACAATTACAATTGAATAATTTAAAAAACAATAATTACCACTAAGTTTCATATAGACTTAAAAAAATAAAATCTAAAGTATTTTGCAAATCGGATAACTGTAAGTGGTTTATTTTGGAAGTTAGAAGGAAGTGTGGAGGAGACCTTGGAGACATTATAATATATTTGATTAATTTAAAGGAATTTAGTTATGTTTCTGTTAATATTAATTTATTAAACAGTTTTTATTTGTATTAATTTTTTAATATTGTTTCTTTTTGAGTAAAAAATATATTTATATATATATTGAATAGTAGGGGAGACCCGTGTATTATGGACCCCCTAAGCAAGAATGCTCGTAAACCTTAAATTATTAACATAAAAAGATTTAATTTGTTGGCTGCTCATAACAATTGTATAGCTACATGGTTCAAACATGGTAAAGTTCTCTGGTTATTGCAGGAAATATTTTTGTTTATTTTCGTGTCGGTGGTCCATATTACACATACGTTCGTGTAATATGGACCGAGTAAACCAAAAACAAAACATAACAAGAAATTAATTAAAATAATTTTTACAAACAAACTTTCATTGTAATGCAGTAAACAATAGTCATACTGTAGGCATGTGAAGTTTCACGATTTTATTTGGATTGGCTTATGAGATATGGTGATTTTAAAATTTGCCCCTCTTTACCCCCTCTTTTTGGTCGAATTTTGAAAAATTTAAATCATAAAAATTGTACGACTTGAATTACATTAAGCAAGCCCTAATTTGTGCTTTTCGTTTAATATATTAAAAAAACAAGCTTCAGGCTCATAGTAATATGCTTAGCAACCAGTGGTCCATATTACACAACAGCGCACGGTTCATATTACACGCATGGACGGAGCAACATTGTTTCCAATCACATATCGCTAGGCAAAATGGCGCGCATAAAACACATGTCTGGATTGTGAAGAAAATAAGTACATTTGCTACTGTTAATGTGAAAATTATACTAAAATTACCTAACAGCAGAAAGTAATACATTCATTCTAACATACCTGTTACATCATGATCATATAAAACGGAAAACACAATTTAATACTCGTCCAAATGAAGACACACATGTAAAAGTCACCTCCTGCTTTGGATAACAATAATATTTACTAAAGGCAATGGGATGGTTCTGCCAACTAGTGGTGAACACATAAATTTCAACAGGGTCCGTATTACACGACGGTCCATAATACACGGATCTCCCCAATATTTAATTTCTTGATCAGCAGGGAATTTTATTTTTTATTAAACAGTTTTTTCCAAAAAGTTTCAAAAATATCATTATTCAACTTAATTTTAGTTTTTCATTTCATATGTTTTTATAAAAATAAAGTAGCACCTTGATTTACACAGGTCTCTTATTCATATTCCATGGGGCCATCTATTCCCTACTACCCGTGTCATCTCTCCCATAGGTATGGGAGAGATGACTCAATGTCAAAAAAATTTTAAAATTCTAAAAATACGAAACAGCATTAAAACCATAAAAAAAAATAACGTAAATATGAAAGCAAAGGATAAATCAACAATTTAAAGCTTTCAAACATTTAAAAAATAAGGTTTTTAATATTTTACGTGAAAAATTCGAATATTTTACGTGAAAAATTCGAATTGTGTGTCATCTCTCTCAACTTTACCTTATATGTAAAGTTATATACATAAAAATGTTTAAAAATATTAGGTTAAAAGTTAAATTGAAATATATATAAATATACAGACATTGCAGAAAATTAGAGAAGTCAAACAGAAGAAAAAAAATGTGGTATATATGAACCGCTAACTGCAGAAAGGCATCATGTCCAAGTTTTACGATTTTGTTTTTTTTTATTAAAATTGTGGCTAGGAACAAGACGCAACGTTTAATATAGAAAGGAAACACGTCCGCACAGTAGTATTGGCATGACAACGACTTCAATATTCTATTTACCGCAGAAGTGTATTAGGGTTTACTACGTTTTTTGTCTCTCCTGTGAAATTGGCAAAATTGGACTTGTTTCCTTTCTGCAGTTAGCGATTCATATATAAACTGAAGTGCCAAAAATTTAGAGACACGTATTTAAAAACGTATAGATCCTCTCTTCGCCCGAATAATAGTTGCTTTGCGGTATGACATGAAGTCGACGCGGTGTTGGAGCAGATCTTAGTTAGAGTCGTTGCGTGGGTATATCCATCCAGGAACGTTCAATGACTGTTCATAACGCAGTTGCGTTTGTGGGTGCTGCTGCACGGCATTGAGTGTGATCTACAAGTATCCCATAATGGATACAAATCCAGGAGCATGGGGCCACAGGAGTAACTGGAAGTCCATAGAGTCAGAAACATAGCGAGGGGGTCCGGATCCCCACCTTCAGGGAAGGAAAAAAGAAAAGAAAGTGTGTATGTGTAAATGATGAAATTCAAAGAACCTATTCTCGCCATAGATTTTAGTATGAAGATCATTTTACTTTTAAATTTTAATTTAAAGAAAGCAAAGTCATTTATAAAAATTTAAAGTAATGGACATTAAATCCTCCCCCTCCCCCCTCTCCTTAACGAAATCTTGGCTACGTGCCTGGTAGAGTGTTCACTGAACCAGTTCTGTGTTATCCGTGAACAATGCAGGGTTGCATCTGTAGGGACAACCATCCTCACTGTAAAACATGACTATCATAAAAGGATGCAAATGTCTGCAACAAGATCTGTGTACGTCGCATCTGCCCTTCAGGCCGGCGAGTTTCTTTCCTGCATATGTCTTTCTCCCGATACTGTTTATTATTGAGAGAAGAAAGAAGCTAAAAGAAAAATTTTTAATGGCTAAACTACAGTGCGGAAATTTAAATTCCGTCACTGAATTGTAAGCTTATTTCATTGTCTCTTGGTCAGTGGGAAATTACAGAATGAAGTTGAAAATTAACAGCGAGAGGCCGCCAATTATCTACCCCTGCAGAGACAGATACCTCGGAACGTACACGTGTACGTCTTATCGGCTTGAAGGGTTAAGAAAGACACCAGGTCCTTGCGAGCCCCAACAGAACACATCCCACACCATTACAGATCCACCAGCACCTTTTATAACACCATTTGACAATAGGGATCCATTGCCTCATGCAGTCTCCTCCACATAGGATTCGACCGTCTGCTCGAAACATCTGAAACAGTGATTCATCAAACCAGGCGATACGGCGTCAGTGATCCACGGTCCATTGTCGATATTCTCTGGCCCAGATGAGGCGCATTACAATATACTACGGTATTAATAACAGTTCCCGTGTTGGTTGACGACTGACAAATCCCATGGAACGCAGTATACGCATGATAGCTCATTGACTGATGGGTTGATAGGACCCAGGGCTGAATTGCGATTTGATTTGATGCAATGTTCCCTTGCGCTGGATGGTTATCATCCTTGTAAGTAGCCGACTGTCCCGTTCTTGCAACACCTGAGGGCATCCACAGTGTTTATGATCCACCGATGTCTGTCCTGAATTGACATGCTTTTCATCTACCCTTCCTACTGCGGCCCACGAAAATCAAGAGCATTGGCCACCTGGTAGATGGAATGTCCCATATTTCTGTCCCCTACAATCTGTCCACGATCTAATGGTGATAAATCCTGAGCACGTCCCATACCTATCACCATAGGCGTAACTATGAGGGGGGGGGCACCCCCAGAATCGCCATGGTTCCCCCCAGGGAAACATACATAATACATTATTTTATATTTTAAATATTGATATAATTTTGTGAATGGTGTGGTGATATGTATATTTGTTTTAGGGTGGTGTAGTTTGTCTTTTCAATAATTGTTATTATTTACTCAGTACAACTACGGCATATTAATGGATGGCACACTTATCCAAACCTCTGTGTTTTCCCTTTCACTTTGAAAAATTGGACTGCAATTATTCCATTTTTTAGTTTATTGGCGTTATTAATAATGCAACAATAATGGCCAAGTGCACCAAACTTCAATTAACTTTGATGGCTGCATTGTG
>JAFIDM010012231.1:105655304-105670783 GCA_023159025.1 Thereuonema tuberculata
TTGAATCATAGTCATCTCAGAGGGACGTACATATTTATTTTGATTTAAAATTGCTTTCTAAAATTTTCCACTGCGTTTGAAGAGGTGTTATCAAATGTAAGACGGAACCCATGTAACAGCATTTAAATACTCGTACAATATCTTTTTCTCCACATATAATGCAGTTAATCGAGTTTGAAAACAAATTCTCATTGACTCGTTTTATAAGGTCAAAAAATTCTCATTACTACTCACTAGTTGAAAAAGGAATTTGTTTAGCCATATATAGTACGTATTTTTGTAGAATGATCATTATCATACGATAAAGTTACAGTTCTTTCGTGCAACTTTTTCTAATTAGTTGTGAGTGTAATGAAGGTAAAAGGGATTTTCTTTGAAAATTTTCCAAGCAATATTAATTTCTATACTGTCTTCTTTCATAGCAAGCTAATTGGATTTTTTTATGGGATTTAATGGCTGCGAGAAACCGATATCTGTTTTACTTACATTGTTAGTCATCATTTCGTTTTCTGAAGTTTTATAGAAACCACAAGGGAAAACTGTAGATTTAGCTTTCTGTTCAATTATATCTCTTGAACTAAAAGCATGCTTTTTTTAATCTTATCGCTTTTCTTCAATTCGCGAGCTCAAGCTATTTATTCATAGTTAATAAATAGATAGCATGGCTAATGGTTCCTATATCATTTTGCAGAAATATTACTAATATTAATTAATTCATATAAGTTTGTTGCATTCACTGCACTTTTCATTTTCATAATACATTTTAAATATTTATATCTGTACATGTTCTAGTAATTCAGTATTTAACGATTGCCTTATCTCTTCTTAAATAGCTATCTTTTTAAGATTTTTGTTCTAAACCATGATTGCATTTCTTTTGCAGCTTCTTCGTTGTCGTTATTGCATGTTATTGAATGTGATGTATCCTCTTTCTTAAGAATTTCAGCCTTATTTAATCAGTATTTTATCCGATTTTGATAAAGGAATGATTATAATACAATTCATATTAATAAATGGTTTGTCTGAAAAATGTAATGGGGTATTACAGTTTTTTTATCTACTGTATCTGTCACTTGTAGAATGCTGTAAACTCCAGTAAATCTTCTGTGAAATCCTGGCATTTTGAAAAACTTGTTCTTTGTCCAGTTTTGAAATTCTGTATGTCCTTCATTTCGCATTTGTCAATCATTTATTTTATTTACTTTTTATTTATTTATTTATTTATTTATTTATTTGTCGTTGTTAATTTACAATATAAGTCGTCCATCCCTTTGCTGTTACTAATTTCCTTCTAATTCTTCAATATAGTTGTCGGAACACTTATGAGGCCTAGTGATGATTACTCACTTGAGTACCACATTGTAAACATATGATTACGATAACAGATTTTTTAAACACTGTCAGGACATTGTTGATGGATGTTTCTCAGTGTCAATATAGGAAATAATTTCATTTTGTTTTCTTTGCACAGTGGTGCCCAACCTTTCGTAATATGAGGGCCAAAATTGACTTTGCTGTGAATCTCGCGGGCCACAATGTGGCGGAATCTCCTATTCAACAACCAAAAAAAAAAAAAAAAACGGAATCTCCTATTCAACAACCAAAAAAAAAACAAAACAGGAATAAAACAGCGGGCCACTTGTAACACCTTCGCGGGCCGGATATGGCCCGCGGGCCGTAGGTTGGGCACCACTGTCTTTGCACATCATATTAACCGATATTTGTCCTGCGTTTACCCTGTAATTCAAAATTCTGGTGGGTGAGCAGGCTTCTTCTACCTCTATTGTGATTTAAACCAGCGGTCGGCAACCTTTTGTTGTAAGAGGGCCAAATAGTTTACGTGGGGATTAGTGCGGGCCGCAAAAAATTTAAAAAAAAAAAAATTAACTTTGACAACCAAAAAAAAAAAACAAATTTCTATATTTTTGAATTATTGTATCATTTATTCAAATGAAAGACAGAGACAAGATGTATCATGCGTGTGAGCAAACCTTATTTTCTATATGTGCGCTGCGGCGAGAATCTTGCGGATCGCGGGCCGCACCAAAACGCCTCACGGGCCTCATGCGGGTTGCCGACCGGTGATTTAAACTGTCAGCACATTTGACCAAATTACATCGTAACATTTTCATCCATCGTCTTAATAACATTTTCATCCATCGTCATAAGAAATTAATTAAACAGCCGCGAATTGTCGATAGCTGATTGCCAGTTGTTCTTAATTGAAATTTCCCCATCCTCTCGTGTTTCTTTAAGTTCCTTAAATAAGTTGTTGTAAATTAATTTAAGTTGTAAGAGAAGTTTTATCCAATTCCAATGCTTCAAGCGCCTTATAACTCTGCCTTTCATAGTTTCCCAAGTTGCTAACAGAGGTCGCAACAACAGACGCGTTTCAAAAATGGCGATTGAAAATCCAAGGGACACTGTGTTACAAGAGTATCGGAAAAAACTTTTGGAGCACAAAGAAGTGGAGAGTAGATTAAAAGAGAGTAAGTGTTTCCGAATATAGGATTTTCGTTTTACGAAGGAAACCAGGTGGAATGAGGTTGAGTAATAGCGAAAGACGATAGGACTCTGATTCTGCTTCGTCATGGATTGGACAAAATGAAAGAAGGCTAAGAGGGTTTTTACTTTTTGAATTTATTGAGATTCTGTTCCAAGGGACAAGAAATCCCTGAAATATCAGCGAACAAATCAAAAAGATAGAAATAAAGTAAAATTCTTTTTAAGTTTTAAGCATTGTTAGAATAATAATTGTATTTTGACAGGCTTAACTGCTTTCAGTTAAATGCAACCTCAGTTTAAACCACACCTGGTTTAGAATCTGATATTTTATCGAAGATATTTGATGTATGGGACAGCCTTTGCCTTTGAGGTAAAGGAGAATGATTTCAATATGTCTGAATTTTAGAGGCAAAATTGTATAACAGACACAATGATATATTTGTATTTCCTTTGTTATAAATTAAGCTGTTTACATTTATAAAATAAATAA
Source organism: Thereuonema tuberculata (assembly GCA_023159025.1). Taxonomy (NCBI): domain Eukaryota; kingdom Metazoa; phylum Arthropoda; class Chilopoda; order Scutigeromorpha; family Scutigeridae; genus Thereuonema; species Thereuonema tuberculata. The sequence goes on from JAFIDM010012231.1 coordinate 105,658,300, forward strand.
AATATTCTTTCTTACGGAACTGCGTTCTTGGTAGTTTGTGAAGTTTCGACGTCAAAGTCTATCAAGGAAATGTTTAATTGTAAGAATGTTGAGAGTTAGTATGTCTTGATTTTTCGAAGGTTTTGAGTGAATCCTCCAACAACTTATTGTAAAGTTATTTTCGGGGGAAAAAAATGATCAATTGTCTATGTGAGGCCGTTCACTTCGTGTGAGATTGAAAGGTAAAAAAAAGCGTCAAAATAAATAAATAAATAAATAAATCAAGATAATATAAGATCAATAAAAAAAAAATTAATTTTGAATGGTGATTACCCAAGAAATATGATTTGAATTAGCAAAATAGCTTAAGAGATTTGATAAAAGTCGAGAATTTATTTAGATGGCATTAAAAAGAAAAATATATGTATTCATTTAAAAAAGCAAAAAAAAACTGATCCAGCGTTTTAGTAATATCATTCAATTTTATAGGTGTAAAAAATTTTGAAGTATTTCCGATTGAATTTCTGGCTTATAGAAAAGATCAAAAAAAAATTATTTGAAATGCTAATGTGATTGATAGATTTAAGCGTCTCAGGCTTGTTTTGTTTTTGTTTTGTTTTTTTTCTTTTCTTTTGTACTTTAATTATTTATTCTCGACTAAACTTTTCCATGCAGAGTAGGTATTCAGATAATGAAACTGTGGTTGAAAACTGCTTTTTCTTACTATCCTAATTGGAATTAGTTTTTGTTCATTCTACCGTAAACTTTTAAAATAGAGCTTTTCAAGTTTTTATAGACTTATATAGCACAAATAGGTCCCACAGTATCGAATAGTTGTAAATCAAAGTTGATTTGATTTCAATATTTTAATTTTAAAAATCCATGACTCAGAGTGAAGGATAAGAAGCATTCACAAGTTTAGAAATTCCACACATAATATGGTCTACATCTTGTAAAGTGAAAGTAAAAGTATTTATATTTTTTATTTCAGTACGAGAACAGTTGAAGGAATTAACAAAGCAGTATGAAAAATCAGAAAATGATTTAAAAGCTCTACAGAGTGTTGGACAGGTAAGCCTGGATTTTTTTTTTTTTTTTTTTCATTAAGAAATTTAGGATTTTTTTAAAGTTCCACTCCCACCAATAAATGAAGCAGTTAAAAATAAATAAATAAAATCATTAAATAAACAAAAATGTAAATAAAATGCTTGGAATTTATCTTTTATCCATATTTATTGATCTATAGATGACAAATTCTGTTCACTAAATTTCTGAATCCTTTTGTATAATAAACTTGAGTATATGCCCATCATATATTATGATGGATAGAAAATTAAAATGAATGCATTGCTAGGAATATAAATGAATTTGTTTATTGAAAGGCTTGATGCAGGCATTCCTGGAACTGACTGCGCTTCAACTTGAGTGGCAAATTGGCATCACTTGGTTGAAAATCGATCCTGGAAATAGTGACGAAATAGTAAGTAACTCTGTTACTTTCCAAAAGAACTTCTGCCATGATGAAGTTGCGATGACACTCCTTATTCACCAATCATGTGCCATTAAAGAGTCTTTACTTTGGATTGAGATTGCAAAGAAGCATCACAATTTATCCTTTCTTGAGGCTCAGCTGATAAGGTGGCACATTGGAAAATGTGAAGAAACTCTGCAGGATAGTTTTGTTCATCACTTGGATCATCTGACACTACTATGAGGGTTATTTTTTAAGTAAGGTCCGATTTGCTCTAGCTCAGTAAATTTCGTGCACCTGTTGAAATTTACAACTGCCGGCATGCCTTGCACAGAAACAAACACCATTTTATGTCATAGCGTTATGTTGTACGATTACACTACAAGGTTAAAATGCTCAAGACAACAGAATGGCCCGTCGACTGTGAACTATGGTCTGCAAGTCAATTTTTGACAGCAAGGAACGTATAGCAACGGACATTCATTGTCAAATATGGTAAGCGTACGGGCCCTAATGCACTGAGTGCCACCCAAATGAGTGAGATTGTTCAAAGACGGTCGGGGCGACCTTCTGTAATCACAGACAATTTGGTACATGCAGTTGATGTCAAAATTCATGAAGACAGGCAATGCACAATTTCCATTTTGTCATTGGAATTTCCACAAATGTGCTATCGGAAAGAGTTTCTCGGCGGTAAACGGTTTGAAACAAACGAAGAAGGGAAAACAGCGGTTGAGTCCTGGTTGTCTTCGCAGGGGCTGATTGCTATGACTTCGGCAAACAACGCTGTGATAAGTGTTTAAACAAACAAGGAAAGTATGTTCAAAAATAGCTTAATGTTTCAGAAATAAAATAAAAAAAAAATGAAACTATCTTTACTAGTTTTGGTTTATTGAAAAACGGACCTTACTTAAAAAATAACCCTCGTACATCAGCGCTGCACTCTTTATGTGAGACTTGCTGGACACCTTTCGGATCTGTTGTTATACAAAAGGGATAACACACAGGATTGGAAAAATATATGTGATTGCTTATAGCAGATATAGATTGTGCAAGGCCCCATTTATAAAAGTTTATATGAAGCTGTTAGGCTAAAAACCTGTACCTAAAACTGCTCTGAATATATGAAAATTATTTATCAGCTTGCTTACTTCAGTCTTACTTTCCAGACATAGATAACAACTTAAGTCTCTTTAAGCTCAGAAATTAGGAATGCTCATTCAATAGAAGATCATGAAGCATAATGGTCGAACATTGTCATTGTTTCTTATTTCTTTTTAGGAAGAAAGACATTAAGAAAATTATAATCACTCTTTGTTGAGAATGATCAAACAGTAAAAATAAAAAAAAAATTACATTTATATTTCATTTTTTATTTTAAATGAGATGCTTAATTTATTGAAATATTAAAAATTGAAAACATATTCAGTTACAATTCTTTTTCCCCTTATGTATTTTAATTTTTGATAATTCAGTGGAGCACCGTTTATACGTTTTTCAAGGGACTGAGAAAAAAAAAGTATAAACGAAATTCACAAAAGTTACGAACAATTTCAATAAAGAGGTAAATTAAAATATTACATGAAAATGAAATACAAGAGGTATGTAATACAAATTCCGGATTTAATGTACAACTAATACTACTGTTCGTATTCATTCAGCATTTACAAAGATTTTTTAGGTTGTGGGGCTTTTTTGGAATGCACAGAAAAAAGTTCATTGTGCACAGTTAACAGTGCCGTCTTAACTTTATCATTTAAATCACTGCTGACGAGATATTCTTGCATGGTGTTAAAACTCGCCAAAGCTTGTTGAAAATTTGGCAGAAGTTTTTCAGGGCAATTTTCTAAGACTGGACAATCGGCAGGTGGGAATCTGAGGTTGAAATGCGCATTTTCTCTCTTCTTGATTTCTTGAAAAAAACGTATAAATGAAATTGGCGATTTCAGGAAAACGTATAAATGAAATTATTTAACGTTAATATGCTTTTGATTTTGCCGGGACCATTCAAAAAAACGTATAAATGATAAAAACGTATAAACGGTGCTCCACTGTATATTCATGAAAGAAATCTTGCAAAAAAGCCTTGACTGTTATACATAAGTTTTTACAGTGGTTAAGATTGTATTTTCTGTTATTGAAATCACTTATCTATTTTACCAAAACAAGGGCAGAACAGGAATAAATAAATTGTTTTTCAGATTCAGTTATCGGAAGGAATCAGGAACGGCCGTTTCGTCCTGCATGGGACTCATCAGCCCAATCAGCCCTCCAGAAAGGCAAGAACTTAAGTGAAGGCCACTGTCACACCTGGCAGTGACCACGAAACCAAAACAATCAACAGTAATAAATATTGTGCTATTATGCACAACCAAAATATGTGACAGTGACTTTCACTTAAGTTCTTGCCTTTCTGGGTTCTTTATCGGGTAGGGCTGAACAGGCTGATGAGTCCCGTGCAGGACGAAACGGCCTTTCCCGATTCCCTCCGATAATTGAATCTGAAAGGCAATTTATTTATTGTTGTGCTGCCCTTGTTTCTGATTTTGTTGTTTTGATTAAAACTTACAGCATGTTAAATTTATTCTTTAGGTTAAAATCAAGATTAGTTGTGCAGTTCAGTTTAAACATTAATAACAGAAAAATTATGACATCACTGTGCTAATAATGCCAGTAAAATTACTGATTTCATTTTAAGAAACCAAATTGCTTAACTGACATTTTCTTGTTGTAGATTGTTGGTGAGGTATTAAAGCAGTTATCAGAAGAAAAGTGTAAGTTACTGCAATCTATTTTATTTTGCCATTTAGTTATTTCTTTTCTTTTTTTTTCCCATAAGGTAGAAAAGTTCAGAAAATTTAAATTCTCTTATAGAGAAAATTATATTTATTTTGTTATATTAAAAACATATACAGTAGAGCCCCGATTATCTGCGGAATTGGGTGGCAAGGGCTTCGAGGATAACGAAAATCACAGATAACCCGGAAAAAAATGAGGTTTAAACATGAAAAAAAATATTTCAGTATAGAAACTATGTTTTATTGTACAAAAAGCATTATATGTAAAACTTTTAAAATATGTACAGTAAAGCAGTAACCTTTACTCTACGTTTTGCATCCACAAATTCCGAGAAGGCCTATAGGGTCACGATGCACAATCAACCTGTCAGTAATTTTCGACCTTCGCACTGTAGGGCCTATTGTATTTTTCCTGTTATTGGCTTAGATTAACATTGATTTTTTTGAGGTTCATAATTAAAAAAATTTTTCACGGCACTCGCGGGTAATTGGGTTTCTACTGTATTATTTAATGTGATACTGGTTTTAGTGATGACCTGACAATTATTGAAAAAAAAAAGCAAACCTCAAAATGTCTGATCTAGAAGTTGAAAACAAAATGACAGATCTCTGAACAATAATAAGCAAGATTGACATATTTCTAAAAACATATCGCTAAATAACTTTAAAATGTTATGAATTTATGCTGAATTGTTATTAGCAGTTAAATATTTTCTTAGTATTATTATGATGTACAATGTATACTTAGGATCTGACTTTAATAAAATCCTTACTGCAAATTTTGTAAATCTCTTTGCTGGATGTCTTCCAAAAATTTACAACAAATTTGCGAATACTGATACAGAAAAACTTTCAAAATATTAATTCAGATTTTTTTTTCCTTCCCTCACAAAAGAATTTTAAGTGCAAATGGAATGAAGTTCTTTTTAAAAGAGAAATATTAATAATTAAAATTTAATTTCAAAATATTTTAGAAACATTCCATTGCTAATTTGAAATAATAATAATGAGAAAAAAAAATGCTAGACAGAAATTTCATTTGACATTTATTTCTTTTCAAGAAACTAAAACAGAGTTTGTGAGGAAAAACTGAACAGAAAGAGAGAAACCTCAAGATATGCTTATACAGTCAAACTTGGATAATTCGAAGTTGAAGGGACCAGAGAAACAATTCGAAATATCCAAAAATTCGAATTACATGTATTCTCTCAAACAGAAGAGATAATAAAAAAGATTAACTCCACAATCAAAGATACACTTAACTTTATCTAAGAATACTGTTACTTTTTTTTTTTTTTTTTTCATTAAATCAAACATTTTTTACAAGCTTAATTATTCATCACTTTAAAAAAAAAAATGGCTGATATTTTTAATTGCTTCATTGAATGCAATCTTTGAGTCATAGCATATGATTCCAACCTATCATTAATACAAAAATACATTCCAACCCTCGCTTTTGTTTTCCTTAGAAAGTCCATTAAAATAAATAATGTATCTTAGCTGAGAAAAGTCTCAGGAACAATTTTTACCGTAATGTTTTAAGGACAATCGCATGAAAAATTCGAATTATCCAAGATTTTTTAACATTATTTTAATACAGAATTCTAGGGACCGAGCAAAAAATTCGAATTAAACAATTTCGAATTATCCAAGTTTGACTGTATACGATTATGCTAATTAAAATTAAACTTATAAAGAACAATATTTTTGTTTTATTCTGTTATTTTATTTTTTTTAACAATTACAAAAATTATTGCTGATAATTTTGATTACTTACGCCCACTCTGTATCTATGATCTTGCAACATTTTTCTTAGTTCTGAGGTAATAAATATACATTGTCAGCTTCAATTAGTTAACTAAGTCTCTTTTATTCCACAAATTTGCAAGCTTGAAGATCAAAACTGTCAAAATAAAAATGTATTACTCCAGTTTGCATTATGAAATGAAAGTTATCAGATAACTATATTGTGGTCTATTTTTTTTTAACAGTACTCTCTTCAAATGGGAATAGAGAAAACATAACCTTTTTCTTCCAAAGTGTTTATTCACTTTATATGAACTCAACCAGTCAAAACTCTTTTCAAAACGATATATAATTAAAACATCTTGTCATAATCTCATTAATGTACCATAATTTCACAGTTTTTAGTCATTTTGTTTATTTATTAATAAAACGACTAAATATTTATTTTCAATAATGTGATTTTCTTTGTAAATTCTTATGACAGTGTTTGAAAAATTATAAAGTACATCTTTTTATATGTTTGAAATTCAAAGTTTTATAGGTAGTAATTATATACTATATGGCCAAAAATATCCAGACATCCCTTTGGTTGATGCAATATTGGCATTGCTACAGGTGCCGCGATCAACTTGTACGTGATGTCATTAGAAACATGAATGTAAGATGTATGTCAACATTGTTGACAACTTTGCACTTCCCACCTTCTGGCAACAGTTCGGGGAAGGACCGTTTCTATATCAACAGGATTGTTATTCTGTACACAGAGTGAAGGCTGTGCTGCCGTGGGTGTTGAACTACTGGACTGGCCTTCACAGAGCCCCGATCTGAATCCCATAGTCACCTCTGGGAAGAATTGGAATGCAGATTGCGCACCAGGCCCAACTGCCCTTTAACAGTGGCCGGACTCACTGTAGCTCTCATGGATGAATGGAAGAAAATTCCTGCTCAGATATTTCAAAATATCTGGAAGCTGTGGATGATGGCCCGACATCCTATTAATATGTGTCACATGACTTTCTGGTTGTACAACAGTTGGTGTCCAGATACCTTTGGCCATATAGTATACAATTCTAACTTCACATCATTACAGTAGTTTATCTTCAGCACACTCAAATTATTCAATTACTCTAGGCTATTAAATGATGAAGGAAAAAAAAAAGCAGTTATTTTCTTCTCTCATAATTTGTTGTAATTCTGCATCAAGAAACTTTAAAAACTTTCTCCATCTCTTTCTTTATATCCATCATTCTTTATTGTTAACTGTTGTTTTTTTTTTTTCCATATTAAGTTTAAGATTATAAATTATAACTACTTATAATTTTGCAGCTGTAGTTAATGCATATTTCATATGTTGATGTAACAGTGTTTACATTTAATTACATAATAAAGGTTGAAATAAGAACTTTAAGATTTAAAAATTTTACAATTTTCTATAGTTAATCTTATGAGCCATTTTAATTATTTAGAAATCAGTTCACTGTCACTTATCTTGAGCATCTTAGATTTACTTACATTTTTTTTTTTTTTTTATTAAATTTTTTCACCAAAATCAGTATTCATTATATTCTGTCTACAGTTATCCAGTATATGAATTTTCACGACCTTTAACATAGCTTTTCTCAGAAAGTCCTCTGTTAGAAGATAGACTGTGTGGCCATTGCCATGAATAATCAAGAGTATCATCTCAGTCTTAAAGATATTCTTGGTTGTTCTTTCCTCCTCCTCATGATTTATCATTATCTGAAAATATGTTCTTCACTTGATTTTCTTACTGTAATATTATATCTTTTCCTAATTATTTTTAATTTTTTTCTTCTTCATTCCTACATCTTTTGCAATCTTCAAATGGGTACTTTATGCATTTCTCCTGTTATTGCACTTCATATTTCCTGTAGACTTCAAAAAGGACCATCTGCACCTAATATGGCTGCAAGATGTCACAGTTCATATAAACTTTTATTGTTCATATAGCTTTACTGAAACAAGCAATGCCTATTAGTGATTGGAATGTTTGACTTGAATATCAAAAGTTTCAAATGCATTTGCAATTTATTTATTTACTTATTTATCCTCACTTTTTGACAGTATGTTTGTTTCAATATTTCTAGACTGATTTTCCTTTATTATATGGTTGATTTTTGAGTGATGAATTACTTTCTCCTTCTAAGAGACAAGTGTCTTTTTTGCATTGTCTTTTCTTCTTCGGTGCAGATTGTATTTAAGAAAATAAACTTTTACACTCATTGACAAAAAAATGGAAACAGTGAAATTGACTCTCTCTTGGGCAGGTTGACAAATAAATAAAGTTTTGATACTTAGAGGACTCGAAAGTCATAAGAGGCCATAATGATTGCAGTGCTTTGTGCACTGTATAAAGACTTATACAAACATTGTGGCCAATTTGCTGGTTGGGTAATTTCAAGGAATGACTTGAATTGTACTACAAAATGGACAACGCTGAGCTGATTGTGTTGACAAATTACCTGATATCTTGGCTTTTCTAATACAACAGCAAGGCAATGCTTGCAGCAGTGATTGCATGTGGTCATTTATACACAAGATGTCTTTTCTTAGATCACACAGAGATATTACAGAAGAGGATTGCAAGATTGTTGACAAGCTTAAATAGTTCCAGTAACATCTCCTTTCACATCCCCATAGTAGTATCTATGAATCATACAATACTCTGTTGTCCAGTGATTTGCAGACGCAGGACTCCACTCCTGTTGCCCAAAAACCTTTATCCACAATCACAGTCTCCTCTTCATAAAATGGTGTCAAGCTTTTATTTTGGAACATTTTATTTGAAGACAAAGTGGGTAATTGTAAAGTAATTGACACAGTTATAAAAACAATACCACTAAAATCATGACATAGAGCACCATCTCAAGATAGCCAATTTTCCTGGTAATAATTCTTTTAACAGTATGTCCATAAGTTGATGGGAGTCTTCAATTCATCATTAAATATCATACCTTTCAGGTATGACTAGAATAATACTTATTCACATTTGGTTCATTATTGTTAAGAGTTGGAATCATCCCACAAATCAGTCGGGTGTTCTTTAAAAGTGAAAATGCTATCCAACCCTTTACATCTGCTCCATCATGTTGATTAATAATCTTGGTACTCATTAATGTGTTATTCGCTCATTTCACAAACAAAATTCCATAATGCAGGTAAATGGTAAGGGATATCATGCCCATTGCATTCATTTGTTGCGTGTTTAGGCTTTGCATCTCAGATTTTGATTTGAATATGTACACGGGAATAGAAGATGGTACAACATCAGATTACTGCAGTGCAGTTTCAGAAGTTGACTTGAAAGGACTGTAATTGCAAATAAACAATTAAGAACAAAGACGTAAATGATGATTGGAGCAATTTAAATTTTGACAAAAGAACAACAATTGATTGGTTGAGGGATTAACAAATCAGTGGGGACAAATTTAATTGAACAGAGTAACAGTTAAATGAATTATATTTGAAAATAAATAAGAAATGGAAAAGAATTACGATAAACAATTTTTAATTTTGGAAAACAATTACATTTGAAATAAATAAGAAATGAAAAAAATATTGTAATGCACATAAAATTCATAAAAATTAAAATATATAAAACACAGATATATATCCTTACAATTCTATATTCAGGCCATTCACCCCAGTAGCATGCCAGCTGAATGAGCGATGTCATTATCTTTGAAATATTCCAGAATGCCATTGAATGTATTAGGATGGAATATATTCCATCCCATTTCTTTGAGAATCGAACAAAATGTTGCTTGAGTGTACTGACTGCTGCAAATACATAACATGAACTAATTCTAGAAGAAATTGTTTTATTTATATATATTTTTTTTTCTTACTTTTAGTTATAGTGAAAGCTACTAACGGTCCAAGATATGTTGTTGGCTGTAGAAGACAGCTGGATAAAACCAAGCTGAAGTCGGGAACAAGAGTTGCACTTGATATGACTACTTTGACTATTATGAGGTAAAGACAAGCAAAAACGGAAAAATATTCAAAATATTAATTTTGGGAAGAAATGTTGAAACTCAAAATATTTAATGAATTTAAATTATTGTAATTAAAATTCAATAGAATAATTAAGCTATAGTGGATAACAATTCAGTCTTTTTAGGACTGAGTTTAATTGGGAGAAGTCATCTATCAGATTGAAACTAAACATTTATTTGTAAATAATTCTGAATCAATGCTAGCATGATAGAATATTTACTCAAATTTACTGGACACATTCTAATGTGTGTGTGTGTGTGTGTGTATATATATATATATATATATATATATACAGTGTTACCTCCGAATAATGGACAGTCACGGGACCGGAAGTTTTGTTCGTTATTGGGAGGTGTCCGCTATTGAGGAGGACTGTCGTTTTTTTATTTTTTAGCTTATAGCATGTCATTTAATGAAAAATTACGTACAATCTTAATTAAATTTCTACAATTATCATTGCGGTATGAGAGAATATGAACAATTGCAAATTATTTACTACATTTCTTTTTAAATGAGTATTAATCCGTTTGTCTTACTTAAATAATGATAAAATTAATTACAGTATATAGAAAATTAATTTCTAGCCATCCATTTGATGCCTTAAACGTGTCCAATCCTAAAGTTTGACCGACTTCTCTGGCTTTTTCTTGAAGGAACACACCGCTTATAGAAATGTTCTTTGCACGAGCAAAGCGGAACCATTTTATCGCCATTTCGTCGATTTTGTTTGTTTCAGTTTTACGAAACTTCAAAGTCTTCGAATTTTCGTTTGAATTCACCATCCACATTTTTCTAATCTCATCTTTGTCCTTCAAAAGTTCACTTATCTGTGTTTTTCCAACTTTAAAACGTTCAGCAAGACGACGCACACTTAGCTTTTTTTTGCAGCAACTTCAAGAACATCAATTTTTTCTTTCGGTGTCAATCTCTTCCTTTTTGACGCCATTTTAATTCGCACTAAATTTAATCAACACGTTTATAGGATAGCTTTATGAGGTATTGACATTTACAATGCAACTGCAGTGAAAAAAAGGGCCTCAGATTCGTGCATTGAATCATAGGACACCGATACAATGTATGGGACACCGATGTAAATACAACCATAGTGCGTTTGTCGAAATGTTAATCGAAAAAAAAAAAAAAAAATTTTTACAGTTAAAATAACTGTCCGCTATTCGGAGTGGATAACATGGAATGTCCTATTTTAAGGGACTGGGACCCGCAATAATGTCCGCTAATTAGAGGTGTCCGCTATTCGGAGTGTCCGTTAAAGGAGGTTTCACTGTATATATATATATATATATGTCTGCCCTTTATATTTCAAGCCATCATTTTCATTAACATAGTAATAGAATTCAAAGTCAAAAGCTAATTAGAATTTCTCTTCTAGTTTTCCATTTTGCATTTATGTTTACTTCATTATAAGGCAATGTTTTTTTTGCAAATATTATTTGAAAATCTACAAAATATAAATATATGTCCTATGTTTGGAGTCATTCCTAGCATTACAGGAATATATTTAAAATTAAATAATGTGAAATTAATTTTTAAAGGCCTTGTACTATTGTTTGTTCACTACAGATGAATCTGAAATAGAACTAAAAGTATAAAGCAGAAGTGACTGTACTTCTGTCAATATTATTATTGTCGGAATCAATGTGGAACCGACAAACTTAAATCTTTATATATGAAAATGAATGTATCTTCTTTCTTTCTTCCTTCTTCTTTCTTCTTTCTTTGTCTGTCCTTTATACACTCTTAGGCCCTTTGACCTATCTGGACCAAACTTTGCAGAATTACTCTTTAGGATCCTGCGGAAAAGATAGGCTACCTTAGAACCCGGACCCACCCCCCAAAAGGGGTTGAAAAGGGGTACAAGCCCTGAAAAATCCAATATCCACCTGGTGTTGAAAATAAGAACTACACAAATATTGTGTAAAGTGAAAAATTCGCTCTCCTATGGGGGGCAGGGACACCACACTTGGGTGGGAGGAAGCCAACACAAAGGCTGAAGTGTCCCACCCCGACCGACACCGGGACCTTATATTTAGGGCCCCTTCTCGGGCCCCCCAAGTCAATTGCAAATAAGGAAAAATTTGCTCTCCTATGGGGAGCAGGGACACCCCATTTGGGTGGGGGGATGGCAACATAAGGGCCTAAGTGTCCCACCCCCGATCGACACCGGGACCTTATATTTAGGGCCCCTTCTCGGGCCCCCCAAGTCAATTGCAAAAAAGGGAAAATTTCGCTCTCACATTTGGGGCAGGGACACCACACTTGGGTGGTAGGAAGGCAACACAAAGGCTGAAGTGTCCTACCCCCGACCGACACCAGGACCTTATATTTAGGGCCCCTTCTCGGGCCCCCCAACTCAGTTGCAAATAAGGAAAATTTCGCTCTCCTATTTGGGGCAGGGACACCATACTTGGGTGGGAGGAAGCCAACACAAAGGCTGAAGTGTCCCACCCCC
>JAFIDM010012231.1:105712846-105763962 GCA_023159025.1 Thereuonema tuberculata
AATACTGATACAGAAAAACTTTCAAAATATTAATTCAGATTTTTTTTCCTTCCCTCACAAAAGAATTTTAAGTGCAAATGGAATGAAGTTCTTTTTAAAAGAGAAATATTAATAATTAAAATTTAATTTCAAAATATTTTAGAAACATTCCATTGCTAATTTAAAATAATAATAATGAGAAAAAAAAATGCTAGACAGAAATTTCATTTGACATTTATTTCTTTTCAAGAAACTAAAACAGAGTTTGTGAGGAAAAACTGAACAGAAAGAGAGAAACCTCAAGATATGCTTATACTGTCAAACTTGGATAATTCGAAGTTGAAGGGACCAGAGAAACAATTTGAAATATCCAAAAATTCGAATTACATATATTCTCTCAAACAGAAGAGATAATAAAAAAGATTAACTCCACAATCAAAGATACACTTAACTTTATCTAAGAATACTGTTACTTTTTTTTTTTTTTTTTTCATTAAATCAAACATTTTTTACAAGCTTAATTATTCATCACTTTAAAAAAAAATGGCTGATATTTTTAATTGCTTCATTGAATGCAATCTTTGAGTCATAGCATATGATTCCAACCTATCAATTGATACAAAAATACATTCCAACCCTCGCTTTTGTTTTCCTTAGAAAGTCCATTAAAATAAATAATGTATCTTAGCTGAGAAAAGTCGCAGGAACAATTTTTACCGTAATGTTTTAAGGACAATCGTATGAAAAATTCGAAGTATCCAAGATTTTTTAACATTATTTTAATACAGAATTCTAGGGACCGAGCAAAAAATTTGAATTAAACAATTTCGAATTATCCAAGTTTGACTGTATACGATTATGCTAATTAAAATTAAACTTATAAAGAACAATGTTTTTGTTTTATTCTGTTATCTTATTTTTTTTAACAATTACAAAAATTATTGCTGATAATTTTGATTACTTACGCCCACTCTGTATCTATGATCTTGCAACATTTTTCTTAGTTCTGAGGTAATAAATATACATTGTCAGCTTCAATTAGTTAACTAAGTCTGTTTTATTCCACAAATTTGCAAGCTTGAAGATCAAAACTTTCCCCTTCTAAGAGACAAGTGTCTTTTTTGCATTGTCTTTTCTTCTTCGGTGCAGATTGTATTTAAGAAAATAAACTTTTACACTCATTGAAAAAAAAATGGAAACAGTGAAATTGACTCTCTCTTGGGCAGGTTGACAAATAAATAAAGTTTTGATACTTAGAGGACTCGAAAGTCATAGGAGGCCATAATGATTGCTGTGCTTTGTGCACTGTATAAAGACTTACACAAACATTGTGGCCAGTTTGCTGGTTGGGTAATTTCAAGGAATGACTTGAATTGTACTACAAAATGGACAACGCCGAGCTGATTGTGTTGACAAATTACCTGATATCTTGGCTTTTAATACAACAGCAATTCAATGCTTGCAGCAGTGATTGCATGTGGTCATTTACACACAAGATGGCTTTTCTTAGATCACACAGAGATATTACAGAAGCGGAGTGCAAGATTGTTGACAAGCTTAAATAGTTCCAGTAACATCTCCTTTCACATCCCCACAGTAGTATCATCTATGAATCATACAATACTCTGTTGTCCAGTGGTTTGCAGACGCAGGACTCCACTCCTGTTGCCCAAAAACCTTTATCCACAATCACAGTCTCCTCTTCATGGAATGGTGTTAAACTTTTGTTTTGGACCATTTTATTTGAAGACAAGGTGGCTAATTGTAAAGTAATTGACACAGTTATAACAACAATGCCACTAAAATCATGACATAGATAGCCAATTTTCCTGGAATTATTCTTTTAACAGTTATGTCCATAAGTTGATGGGAGTCTTCAATTCATCATTAGATATCAGACCTTTCAGGTATGACTAGAATAATACTTATTCACATTTGGTTCATTATTGTTAAAGATTTGGAATCATCCCACAAATCAGTCGGATGTTCTTTAATAGTGAAAATGCTATCCAACCCTTTACATCTGTTCCATCATGTTGATTAATAATATTGATACTCATTAATGTGTTATTCACTCATTTCACAAACAAAATTCCATAATGCAGGTAAATGGTAAGGGATATCATGCCCATTTGCATTCATTTGTTGCGTGTTTAGGCTTTGCATCTCAGATTTTGATATGAATATGTACACATGAATAGAAGATGGTACAACATCAGATTACTGCAGTGCAGTTTCAGAAGTTGACTTTAAAGGACTGTAATTGCAAATAGACAATTACAAACAAGTAAATGTTGTAAATGAAGGAAATGATGATTGGAGTAATTTAAATTTTGACAAAAGAACAACAATTGATTGGTTGAGGGATTAACAAATCAGTGGGGACAAATTTAATTGAACAGACAGTAACAGTTAAATGAATTATATTTGAAAATAAATAAGAAATGGAAAAGAATTACGATAAACAATTTTTTATTTCGGAAAAGAATTACATTTGAAATAAATGAGAAATGAAAAAATATTGTAATACACATAAAATTCATAAAAATTAAAATACATAAAACACACATATATATCCTTAGAATACCACCAGGCCATTCACCCCCAGTAGCTTGCCAGCTGAATGAGCGATCTCATTATCTTTGAAATATTCCAGAATGCCATTGAATGTATTAGGATGGAATATATTCCATCCCATTTCTTTGAGAATCGAACAAAATGTTGTTTGAGTGTACTGACTGCTGCAAATACATAACATGAACTAATTCTAAAAGAAATTGTTTTATTTATATATATATATTTTTTTTCTTACTTTTAGTTATAGTGAAAGCTACTAACGGTCCAAGATATGTTGTTGGCTGTAGAAGACAGCTGGATAAAACCAAGCTGAAGTCGGGAACAAGAGTTGCACTTGATATGACTACTTTGACTATTATGAGGTAAAGACAAGCAAAAACGAAAAAATATTCAAAATATTAATTTTGAGAAGAAATGTTGAAACTCAAAATATTTAATGAATTTAAATTATTGTAATTAAAATTCAATAGAATAATTAAGCTATAGTGGATAACAATTCAGTCTTTTTAGGACTGAATTTAATTGGGAGAAGTCGTCTATCAGATTGAAACTAAACATTTATTTGTAAATAATTCTGAATCAATGCTAGCATGATAGAATATTTATTCAAATTTACTGGACACATTCCAATGTATACCTATGTCTACCCTTTCTATTTCAAGCCATCATTTTCATTAACATAGTAATAGAATTCAAAGTCAAAAGCAAATTAAAATTTCTCTTCAAGTTTTCCGTTTTACATTTATGTTTACTTCATTATAAGGCAATGTTTTTTTTGCAGATATTATTTGTAAATCTACAAAATATAAATAAATGTCCTATGTTTGGAATCATTCCTAGCATTACAGGAATATATTTAAAATTAAATAATGTGAAATTAATTTTTAAAGTCCTTGTACTATTGTTTGTTCACTACAGATGAATCTGAAATATAACTAAAAGTATAAAGCAGAAGTGACTGAACTTCTGCCAATATTATTGTCGGAATCAATGTGGAACCTGCAAAACTTAAATAAACAATAAAAAACTCACCAAATTGCCATATTAACATGAAACAGCCATTCTAGTATGTCACTTAGTAAACAGCTTGGTCTCACCATTCATGTTTAATATTATTATTACACATAACCTTTTGATTTTTATAACGTAATTATTAGCATGTGAAAGTTAAATTTCTTGAATGGTTAAACATGTCTTCTCAGAAAGTTATTTAGTGTGAATCACTGTCATTGATATCATTTATTATTTATTGTATTGTTAAATGTTGCAACTTAATTTACTTAATCATTTCTATTGCTGTTTTGTAAGTCATCATCATTGTTATTAGTATGAGAGTTTTATAATATGCAAAGAAGAATTCATCATAAGTCATTGTTGATGTTTAAGATCTGACGAAATGTTCTTCTTTTAGCTTTAATTGTACCTTACAAAATAAATGTTTCTAATGATTGGGTAATCTTGCATCAAGATTCAAGTCCATCATTGTTTTAAAAAATCTTAGATTTCTATTAAGTGGTTCGCTAGGAGCAATCATTCCATTCCTTAGGATAGAATTTATAGAAATCCTTACTTCTTGTTGATTAGAATATGGTTAGAATTTTACCTGTTCTTAAATTAATGTCTTTTTGTTTTTATTATTAGCCTGTTCTTAATTGCTTTTACAGATATCTTCCCCGAGAAGTGGATCCTTTAGTCTATAATATGTCTCATGAAGATCCTGGCAATGTTACATATTCACAAATTGGTGGGCTGAGTGAGCAAATTCGTGAACTTAGAGAGGTATTGAGTTAATCATTTTTTTTATTTTTTTTAAATTGAATTATTTTTTCCAAATAGTATCTTAAAGTGTGCTGGTATAAAAAACACTGAATACAACTGTTTTATCAAATATTTTTTAATTTCACTTTTATTGGGTATTTAAGTATTTTGTCCTTACATAAGTTGGTATTGACCATTTCTTGATTGTTTTAATCCCTTGTTTACTGCTGCTTTTCTCTATTTCTCCCCCTTGATTATTAATGTATGTTTTGTTGTAGGTGATTGAGTTACCCCTGATGAATCCTGAATTGTTTCAAAGAGTTGGTATTACTCCTCCTAAAGGATGCCTTTTGTATGGTCCTCCAGGAACAGGGAAAACACTATTAGCCAGAGCAGTGGCTAGTCAGTTGGATTGTAATTTTCTTAAGGTAAGAAGCCTTATTAGGAAATAGAATTACAGTTTCTTTTTTTTTTTTTCAGCAAGGCTCTAGGACAGCTGTTCTATGTTTTAGCACTCAGCAATTAAAGTTTTCCACATCCAGTTGAAGAACAGTAAATAGTGGGATTAAGGATTCCAAAATGACACCCCCTAATACACATTTTGTATGTATTACAGAGTGTGTTAGGGGTTATCATTGTTATCTCTTGTTTTATTTATACACAGGATGTTCCATCACAAAACGGACAGACTTTGCTAGCATGTTCGAAGGTTTATTCTAAGCAAAATAATATTCACCATGGGTCGATTCAGCTTCATTTGCGAGAAATGGAAACTTGTTGTATGAAAGCACAGAATGAAAGCTATCTGATTACCATTTAATAATGATACCTATCACCATTAGATTTCTATCTGCAAGGTTGTATGAAATTAAAAGTAAATATGAATGTCAACTCAGGAATAAGGGAACAGTTACTACAAACAATAACTAATTCTGTTGTTAGCATCTGCTATGATGTTGTTGATATTCTACGGATGCAATCAGGGGAAGCATGCATCACAGCATGTTAGAGGATCGAAGTAGATAGTTTGAACAGTAGCTGTGAAAGATTTGGTGATTTCAATGTAATTGCATTTCAGATCAATAAATCAACACATTATCAATGGTAATCGCATAGCTTTCATTCTGTGGCTACTAGCGTAACTGGGGGAGAGGGTCCGTCCTGGGCAGCTTTTTTGCTGAACTGCAGTGGTCGGGGAACGTCCTATATAGTTTTGACATTTTGTCTGTATGTTTGATGTGTATTGAGAGGGGCGGCAAACTCAGGGACCACCTCAGGCAGCATAAACTCTAGCTACGCCCAGGCCTCCCCCCCTCCACATCAAATTCAGGGTCCAGGTACCAAATGCAATAACGGGCCCCCTCCCATGTTATCAAATCATAAATTCTTAGCCAAAAATATCATGACAATAATGCACGATTTCATACTTTTACAGTTTAAATATGGCACACACAGTTATTACCATTATTTTTTGAGCGAATTAACTTGCCACTGACATGAATAAAATAATTGTGAACAATCAAAAAAGAAAAATGGAATAAATGAATTCTGACAAAGATAATTACAAACCGCTATCAATTTTGTCACGAAATGTACAGCAGTGATACAAGATCTGAAACTTAAATTCAATATTTCCTCCCAACGCCTATCCTAAAAGTAGAATGAAATACACTGCGGTATGCTGAGCCCATTACAGTAATGCCTGAAAGAATCAAAGAAAATGTACACTAGTAATATAAAAATTAAATCTTTAACTATCGAATAAGTAGAAAATACACACAAAGTCAAATTAAACAAACTGTTGACTATTCGAAAATGTTTCTTACACTGATTTCTTTTCTTTATATTATAAAAATACAGAAACAGATATATATATTTCCCAATGGAAGCCTTATCACAAGGATTGTGTTGGCAAGACAAGAAAAAAAAAAATCTGTTTTTTTAATAAGCAAAATCGCCACAGAATAAATATAAAAACAAGCAACGAATTAAAACAAAATGAAAAACAAAACACAGCTTAGCAAGAGGAGAGGGACTAACCCTAAATTTATCAGGAAATTACATTACCTTTCAGAAACTTCCACTCGAGAATACACCTCCATTTTATTCGCCAATTACCATGAAAAATTATGGATTAAAGTAATTGTTTTAGCTTTCCTAATTCTAATGGATAAATTACAGGAATTTCAAGCAGATCAAAAATACTGGAAAGTTATTATGATTTTCTCATCTGATTGAAACTAGTACACACTTATACATATAATTTGAAAATGATTGTTTTTAAAACAAAAGCAAAAGTCAATTTTCTTTTTGATCAATTTGACATAGTTTCGTAGGCTATTTTCTGAACTAACTTTTGTTATTTGAGATTGATTATTGTAGCAAAACTAAGGTCCTTAAGTTTTCTACAGCTTGTGTCCTGCAGTATCCTATGGCCACCTCTAATCCTTCTTGCATTGCCAAACTTATTATTGCATTCTTGCAAGACCCCCGCTCAACATTAATTCATATCTTAAGAATTATTAAGTAATGAAGAACTCTGTTATTTCATAGGGGTAGTTGCAGTGACATCACACAAATTAACAGAAATTAGCCTATCATTAAATATGGGGGTATGATTCTAATTTAGTGACGTAGGACAAATGTTGACTGCTTTGGGGAAATAGCAAAACACTAGTTTATGAGAATAAGAATAAATAAAATTCTCACCAGAACATAATAGATGAAAATCGAAACTTCAGAAAAACATTTGATAACATGAAAATTAAAATATAAAATAATCGGATTTATGAATCCAAATAATGATTTCTTTTACAATAAACAAGTATTTACAGAAGAAAACAAGGGAATAGAGGACATGAAAAAATAAGCTAAAATATGGGCTGAGGGCGGCAAACTGGTCATGAAAGGAAAAAAAAATAAAAAGTTAAAATAAAACCATGACCCCGCCAACATTTATTTTTCCAGCTTTAGAAAAAAATCTTAGAAAAAATTTGCTCTATGCAAACATTGTAATGCAGAATAGCTCTATGCAGACGGTTAAAGCTGAAAATTATTGAAATAAAATGTAGACTTCATTATTTAAAAAAAGCTTAGATGTGATAGGCTAACTCAAAATTATTTTTTTTCCGGTCAAAACCTCAGACCGGACCAGGCCCCGGTGCTGAGGGAACAACTAACTGTCTTTTGTGGGGGAACTGACTATTCCACTGTCTGCAACGTCATATAACGCAGTGTCCATATCTTGGAAACAAAATCAAATCAACCCAAGCTGTATGTTTTATTTTTTAGAATAAACATCCAAATACTCAGTAAAATCTGTTGGTTTTGGGATGAAAAACCTGTATATAGATAGATAGAAAAAATTATGTGATTTAAAAAAAAAAAATTAAAATAGTTCTCTTCTGCTGCATCACAAGTCTTAAATGGATTTACCAATAAGTTCAATAGCTGACATGTAAATGAGTCCGCTTGTATGTTAAGCATGCTAAAGCTGATTCCTGTTTTAATTAAATTCTAAATTAAAATTTAGGATAATGTTTATTTAACTTAAAATATGAACACAATTATCGTGGTCTCCATCTCCCCTAATTGCTGCATTCTCGGTCACCAAGTAATAAATATCTGAGCGTATACCTAGGTTAGATATTATCTTATTTCTCATAGTTAATAAATTTCCATTGATTCCCACTTTCCCCATTTGGAATTTTATCAGAAAATTTACTCGTAGCAAAATAGTGTCCTGTTCAAAAACATGGTACACATTGATGAAGATTATTATAATGCATATCAATGACACTTTATCATTTTGATTTTCACATTGTCTCTCCTTGTAATTTTTTGCTAATTTTATGGTTTTAACTGATATCTCCTCATTGTTATTATACATCTACTAAATAAATTGATTCAGTTGATATAAAAATGATTAGTATTAAGTTATATATTTTTATTATTTTTTATTACTGGAAAATTCTACTGACAGCTCCATAGTCAATATAAAATGGCAACTGCGATTCTTTTCCAGCTTATATGGTTAAATTGTTTAATCATTTCCATTATCTGATTTTACTAATTAAATTTATAACTGTAATGATTATTAATTGTTTTTAGATATTATTTTCTCGAAAGTTTTCTTTTAAGAACTTATAATTTGTTACAACTCCTTTAAATGAATTTAATTGACTCACATTTCAGGTTGTATCCAGTGCAATTGTGGATAAATATATTGGTGAAAGTGCAAGACTTATTCGAGAGATGTTCAACTATGCAAGAGATCATCAACCTTGCATTATTTTTATGGATGAAATTGATGCAATTGGTAATGTAGTATTTATTATTTGTATATATTAGACCATTTTTTTAAGTAACTATAATGTACATGGTAATCAAAATGTTAAAACATTTCTTATTGTAAGTTAGTATTCCAGTTGAAATCAATTGTACAGTGCTCACTGCTTCCATTGCCTCTCTTTGATATATCCATAATAGTGTATTTCCTTTATATAATTTCACTAAAGTAAAATCAGTTTTTGCAGTGTTACAATAATCTGTGGGCTGCAATATTGCAATATTTGATTAATTTATTGCTATCAAATTCCCCTTTTCTCAAAAAAGAATTATAATTTGGAAAATTAACAAAGAAACAGTATAATATTTTAATTATGAACAAAAAACGTGTTATCAGTATCATATACCAAAAATTTTAACAATAAATTACAATAATAATACATTAATAAGCCAGCTAGATAAAAATAAAATACAATCACTTAAAAGTAAAAATATTAGTTGACAAATGTTTTAGATTTAATAATTTATTATTAAATTTTTGAATGCTGCTTTTATCTGTAGTTTTTAAGTATTGCTCTCTTTATTTAAAATTTTAATCTGATTCCAATTAATTTCATGATTTAGAAAATTTTATAGTGTTCTATCAAAGCCGATTTATTGGTTGCATTTTTGTGCTGTGAAATCCTTTTATATAACAATCGTTGCGTCATACCAATATATCATTTTTTACAAGTATTGCAAACTATTTTGTATACTATACCCATATTATGATTTTTTTTTTTTCAATTATATCTTTAGTTCTTGACAATACAGATAAAATTTTATTCACAGGTTTAAAAATGATCTTGAATTTATATTTTCTTAATTTAGAGGCATTTGTTTCTGATATTGTGCCGTAATGAGGAATGGTAAAAATGTTATTGAAGTCAATGTTTTTATTAACTTTTTTTGAAAGATCTAATTGCTTTATTATTTTCAAAATAAGAGAATGGATAATTATTTAATAATAATAAATATATTATGCTTTTTATTTGCTCTTTCAAATCTGAAGAAGCTAAAACTGTAGCTTTATTAATGAGATTTTTTTATTACAGCAATTTTGTAACTCACAAAAAGTATGTTATACTTTATTAACTTTCCAAATTATAATTCTCTTTTGAAAATGTAACAAAAATATTAAGAAACATGTAAATAGTTTAATTATATGTAAATGTATAAATTATATGATGAGATATTTTCAGTACTTCCGCTTGAAATATTATTAATGTACTGAAGTTTGCATTTGAATTGCTTTCAAAAGCCAAATAACAGTTCTCTGCAAAATTTATACACTATAGCAATACTTCTCAATCTTTTTCGCTTCGTGGTGCATTTTTATAGTTGCAGAAATCTGAAAGCTCACCAAATTTTTTCATTGCTTTTATGGTGTATCGTAGAAGTCTTTGAAAAATACCACGATTTGTAAATGAATTTAACAGCCTATTTTAAACATTTAAAAATATTTGAAATTTTTTTTTAAGATTAAATTAATACTTTATTAAGCTTAATTATTAGATTGGAACAGAATCTCCTTTTAATTTGTGGTTGCTTAGATTTTTATTTGATGCCAAGAATTTAGTCACAATCACAGCATTTGCCTAAACGTGAAGATTACAGATACACTCAGGATTTTCTTGTGACACACCAGTTGACAAAGCTCTGCACTCAAGGTTACGCAGGGTAAAAAACCAGATAATGGCCTATGATTCGTGTTTTCAAGAAACATTCCAAATTCAGTTGAACTATTTAAACTATGCATAAAAAAAATGTCGATATCATTCAGTTTCTTGTTTACATACGTATTTTTGCAATCATGAAGTAATTAGAGAGTATAATTTTACATTCCTCTCATTATTAATTAAGATTCGTTTGCCAGGCATTTGGATTCTTTTGGATCAGGACCCAAAGGCTTTAATTTTTTTTTTTTTTTTTTTAAATCTTCAGGTTACTTATCTACAGATTTACATTTACTTTTATCCATTTACTTTTAGAGAGCAATGGGATTAACAGCATTTTATTCTTCTCAACTTCATTTCCCTAAATCATTGGATTTAAATATTTCTAGATAAAGAACAATCAAATGGCTATCATAGCATTCTGTTTACTTTTTTAATCCATTCATTTTCATTACAGACGTTACTGTATTGTATTAATTTCAGAAACCTACAACATTGAATTTGTGTTTTGATAGGTGGTGATGTTTAGAATTTATTGGTTAAAATACTATTCTTTCTTTAGGTGGTAGGAGATTTTCAGAAGGCACATCAGCAGATCGTGAGATTCAGCGCACATTAATGGAGTTACTCAATCAGATGGATGGATTTGATTCCTTAGGCCAAGTGAAGATTATAATGGCCACAAATCGACCAGATACATTAGACCCAGCTCTATTGCGTCCAGGCAGATTGGATAGAAAAATAGGTGATTATATTTAATGTTTCTACCAGCTGCTTGATTAAAATACTATAGAGAAAATTTTAAAAAATGTTGTTGTAATAAATTTTGAGATCAATTCATTATTTGGTTGTTTACCTTTGGCATTTGGATAACCCTTATATCTACACATTTCAATGAAAATGACAATTTTAAATTTAACATCACTTTATTCTTGTAATTTTAAAATCTGGAGTTTTACCTTATTACAAATAGTTTTAAATGAAAAATATTTTAAGATTATTTATATATCTACAAAAAGCTATGTTTTCCCCTTTGACTTTTATAAAATACCTTTCTTTGTGTTATATCTGACTATGGATTTTTGATTTTTAGATTTTGTTTCTAGAAAAATGTGGGGGGAAAAATATGCATAATTTTATTTATTTATTTTTTAACCTTCAAGTCTCGGGTTTTTTTCTGTTAAAATATTTTTAACTTAAATAGTTAAATTATTTTAGCTGTTTCATGGCTGAACAGATAGGTCACTGTTTGCACTTCAGTTATTGTCTCGAATCTTATGTTATCATTATTCAGACAGACTATATTTTATTAATTAAATAAGATATTTTATGTATGGTTACTCAACTCATATATAGCTTAGTATTTTTCAATTTCTTATAAATGCTGTTGATTTACTTTTTTTTTTTTTTTTATAATAGAAATCCCTTTGCCTAATGAACAAGCTCGTTTGGATATCATGAAAATTCATGCTGCCCCAATAACTAAGCATGGTGAAATTGGTAAGATAATTTGGATGTTTGTAATTAACCTTATTTAAATGAATTCTCTTTGAGAATTGAATTCTTCCCATTTATTTAATTAAATAAAAACTATGATGCTGCTACTTTTATCAAATATTAAGTATCAAAAGTAGTACCAGATTAACCTCAAAAGTAATTACTTTTATAAAAATATATATGTGTATAAATGATAAAAGTTTAAAAATGCCATTAATAATGTACTTATATAATTTTGGAACAAGTTTGCAAAGTTTAAAAATATATCCAGTGGGCTGTGTAGTTTACAATATAACAATATTACAGTGAGAATATTAATTTGAAAAAGAAAACATTCTGGACACTTATCAACAAAATTATTAATGAGTTGACAACAATAATTAAGAATTAAGTTTAATCCCATGATGTGAGACTAATTTTTTTTTTCCACTAAATAATAAATAAAATTGCATAAGAATTGCTTTTTAGTTTCATTTCTGTAATTTTCAATATGAAATTTACAGTAAATCTGACAGCAATTAGCATAGATATCAATAATATATGAGCAATTAAATATCAATAGCTGCGGATATCTGGACGTTTGAGTGATTATTCTTGAACTGATTACTGGTTTCAATTAAATTTTGAATTATAAGTTGTTGTTGTTGTTGTTTTTCCCAATTTGAAGTTATAAATACTCATTGATATTCAGCTAAATTAAAATTTAAAATCTTTTTAGTAATTGCAGCTTACTCTTGTTTTATACTAGTGTTTGCTATTCTATACAAAAATACGAGGGTTAGTCAAAATGGCCTTAATATGGCCATAAAAATTCAAAATAGGATTCTAATACAGATATGTTATGTCTTGCCACTTGAGGAACTCGCGGGCACATATACTTTGGCCTATGCGCCGACTGTGACATCAGCAAATCAAATCCAAGATTGTCGCACAGTTAGAAGGATGCTCCAAAGAGGAGCAGCGTGTAGTTATCAGGTTTTTGAGCAGTAAGGGTGAAAACTGGCAGACATTCATCACAAGATGCAAAGACAGTACGGGAATAGTTGTTTGTCGCTTCAGCAAGTTTACGAATGGCACAGGAAGTTTAAAAGTGGGGTGTAAAGTAAGACTGATGCAGCTCACTCCGGCCGGCATCACACTATGACTATGACTGACATTATCGCTGCAGTGGAACGATTGATATGGGAAAACCGGCGGATAGCAATCAACGAGATGGCTGAAATAGTGTTCATTAGTCATGGCTTGGCATACCACATCATTTACGATATGCTAAAGTACAGCAAAGTCTCCTCTAGGTGAGTACCAAGACAACTTGCCCCTGAAATCAAAGAACTTCGTGTGGATGCTTGTGAAACGCTATTGCGACGTTATGAAGTTGATGGGGATGACTTTTTACGATGTATCGTCATTGGTGATGAATGCTGGGTCCAATATTATTAGCCAGAGACTAAGCGAGCAAGCAAGGAGTGGCGACATTCATCATTGCCGAATGTCATATCCCCCATATTCACCAGACCTTGCACCGAATAATTATCTTGTGTTTGGACCCTCAAGAAGGCATTAAGTTTCACACGGATGATGAGATGAAAGGAGGCGGTTCATACTCGGCTTCACAGTCAACCAAAAGATTTTTCTTCTCGCTGAAATGCTGGTGCACCTGTATTGAACGTAATGGGGACTATATTAAAAAGTGATGAAGTGTTTTTGTTTGTATGTGTGTATATTTTGTCAATAAAAATCATTAAGGTTACTTTTTGTCTCTCCCTCGTATCAAATCTTGGTCTATTCTAAAATTTTACATAAGTTGTTTGTGTAATTTAAGATCCTTTTTGAAGATGTATATTACTAAAACAAGCATGTTAATGTTTTTTGGGTTTTTTTCTTTTCCCCCCTTAGATTATGAAGCTATAGTGAAGTTATCTGATGGATTTAATGGTGCTGACCTTCGCAATGTTTGCACTGAAGCAGGTATAAATTCAAAGATATATTTCTCGACAATGTATAATTTTGTATTTAGTTTATTGGGCTTTGATTTTACTAGACAATAATCAAAAAATTGCAATACAGTGAGCCACACAGAACCATGTTAAGATTAGTCACAGAAATTTAAATTGCTGTGGAACTTGAACTATATACATTACCACTTTAAACTATATACATTATTTGATTGACTATATAAAAAAAAAAAGTAATAAATTTAGATGACATATTCCAGATATGCTAAGTTCAAAAATATCCAAATCCAATTCCATTTTATAAATAGTGTGTTTTGAATTTCAAAAGTTTTTTTTGCTAGAAAAGTTCAAGTCATCACTTTGCTTGTCATTCTGTGTCATGCAGATAAATTCAGTCTCTGATGATGAAAAAAAATTGACAGTAAAGTGGAACCTGTAAGAATCCTAAATTATGCAAAAATTCAAACTGTAAAATGAACAAGACATTAATATTTAAAACCACTGGAAGGAAGGGATACACAAGTTTATATACCATTCGGATGGCACAATTTAAAAGAATACGATTGAAAAGCTTTAAAGATGAAAGAAGATGGTGATCCTGCCTTTAAAGTTAAGCTTTCAGTTTTCAAAGCCTTTCAAGGGTGTTCTCATAAAGATCCCAAGTTGTGATTTGGGATTTTGAAGTTTTGAAGATTTTTGTCCAACCACAAGCTTGAGGGCTAGTGACATAGTACGAATCGGAGAGTTAAGACGAAGAGAAGCAGGAGTTACCATTTTTGTCACTGCTTCAACTGAATCAAATGATATTATAAATTAACTGTCAGAATCAGAAATTGTTTTAAAAAGAACTAATATATTGAAATATATTTATCCTACACATTGGAACATACCAAACTCTGTTGTTGTTTTTTTTATACAAATTTATCAATATTTAATGAAAAGCATTTGCATGGTTCCCAAAACAACTGCCTTCAACACATCACCACATGCTCCTATGTGCATGTGCAAGATCAACTCTTAAACAGAAATAGAAGAGAAAATAAGGGATTTTATCCTCTTTTTATTTTTTACCTTGTCAAGGGGAAAATCTCTGTTGCGACAGCTGATTGAAAAAATTGATTTTACCTTTTAAAATGCTATTTTTACAAAAACGTATATATTAATGCATTACTGTAATTACTCCAAGCTAAAAGACCCTCTACAGTTCTGACACAAAACTTGACTGGAAATAATTGAACATTGTTTTCCTATTTAGCAGACTTTGTATAACTACTGTAGCTATGATGAATGGCCTAGCATTACTAACATAAGAAAGCAATCTCTCTCTCTCTCTAATTAGAGCTATTATTGTAGTGAATGTGGGTGGCAGAGAAGCCAAGCACTGCGACCGGAGGTCTATTGTACTATCCCACAAAAATAAGGACAGAAAGACTGAGAAAGAATGGTGGCAGAAGTGCAGGGGAAACGGGAGAACCCTGATAAAACCTGCCCAGCGCAGATCATCCACCATCACGAAACCCACATTAAATCATTCTCTTCCATATAGCTGTATGTATAGCTTTGTTAACTGCTTGCAGGAAAAACAAATTTGATTGACCTTTTATTAACACTATTAACTTATAGGATGCTGTCCCTTTGTTGCCTTTCCATTCATTGCTTTAACCAACATCTTCTGGAATCTTTACTCCTTTTTTTCTATTAATGCTCTCAGGGTAAGGTGGCCTTTGGTAGCAAAACCAATATCTTCATCAGCACGCAATGTTTCATTGCATTCTCAAAAAGATTACCTGCTACTAAAAAGTTCCCCCTCCAAAATAAAATGCTAATTTAGTTGAGCAGCAAAAAGCAAGTTTTGTAGCCTTTGGGTAAAACAGCCAAGTAAGGTATCTGATGAATTACTCCTAATGTTTAATTTACCCCCCCCCCCTGTTTAAGCCTAATGTTCTGTACAAATTCCATAATTTAAATAATAAGTTTTACTACTTTTTAATGATGTTGACTACACATATTCTGCAAATCAACTTCTGGAAGGCAATCAAAATTTGCTTTAGATTCTGTTTTGAAAGAATGGTTTGTTTATTAAGAGAAGCTATGTGAATTACTTTTGAAATGGTAAATAAGATACTCAAGTATTGAACTTACATTTTTAACAATCTACTAGCCATTTTTAGAATACTTGAGTGCACTCCCTTAGTTTTCAGTTTGAAAATATTGAGATGTGTTTTAGAACCTAGAATGTACTTTCATCTAAAGCCCATTGTCATTATTAGTTCCAGTAAGAGATGCCATCTTTTTTTGTAAGAGAAAATTAAAAAATGATGGCTTAACTAACTTGGTAAAGAATGAGAGTATACTGGGGATGAGGGTGATATTCACTCTTCAAATGTGTGTGATTACACAATTCTCCACAAATCACTCAATTCAGCTGATGAGCTTTGAAAAAAGGCAGAACAGTTGTATCCAATATACTTTTATATTAGTGAAGTGTTAAATTAAAAACACCAGTACCAAGATTTGGAAAAGTGCACTTGCTAAGATACTTATTTTTAATGGCACTTTATCTACAGCTCCCATATCAGTTTTCTGAATTAAGAAACATCAGTTAATTTGATCCAGTTCATTCACTCCAAGAAGTTTTGTTGCAGCGACTATTTTAAATAAATGTACATTTCTGGACTATTAAGTTTTTTGTATTTTTTCAGGTATGTTTGCAATTAGAGCTGAACGGGAGTATGTCATCGAGGAAGATTTCATGAAGGCCGTAAGAAAAGTTGCTGATAATAAACGTCTTGAATCAAAATTAGATTACAAACCAGTTTGATTATATAGTTAAGATAATTTAAGCACTGTAAGTTTAGACAATAAAATTTTGGTATTTTCAAGTTTTATTTCATAGAAAAATTTATACAATAATATTAAAAAAATTCGAACTAAACAATCATTTCTAATTCTCTTGCATACTCTACTGCTTGCGATGAAAGTTCAAAAGAAGGTATTGTCTCATCACATTTCTTAACTTCCACATTAAAATGATATTCATTGGACTTCTGAATCCAGCCTCTCTGTAAAAAGAAAAAAAAAAGTAATTATATACATTGCTAATCAAAAACTTTTTATTCATGGATGAACATCCAACGCACTTAAAATGCTGTTCTTTTCTGCTTCCAATGAGATCAGACATACATGCCCGGTTGCTCCAAAGTAGCGTTTAACTACGGTTTCCATGAACCGAGTTCTGCTTGAACCTCAAATTGAAGTTCAGCCTTGTTGCACCAAGCTATAACAAGCAGAACTGAACCGAAGTTCTGTGATCTGCGTTCATGGCGGCGGAAGTACGTCATGCGCTCAAAGCTGATTCCTGATTGGTTACAAGATTCGTCTTTCGTTGCGGAAAATCAACCCATTGTATTTGTTTCAGCAGCAACAATCTCATTATGAAAATGGAGTTCAGGAATTAAAAAACTGAATTCTGTCGAGTCCCTAATTATATAGAGACGAAAAAAAAATCCTTTTAATTGATATAATTGAATCATACATACATAACACATTTTAGAATGTAAAAAAAAATCGATGCGGAGTATTACTAATATATGTAATCGTGGAGTTTAGCGTCCCAAATTAAATGACAATAAAAACCTACAACAGTGTAATGACACACAGTCATAAAATATGAAATTTCACCACATTTGGATGGGTGGATGGCTATAAGTGTCCCACCCCCGACCGACAACGGGCCATCGTAAGCTCTGTTTTCGTGCCACCGCATTCTGGAGTCTGCTATCGCCGGCCTCCTGCCGGACCTAACGCATCAGCGTCGGCGGCACAGACTGTACCAACAGCGGCAAACTTCGGTGTGCGATGTCGGTGGGGAATGGGACACTATCCGTGCGGCCACCCACCCACCCAAGTGTGGTGAAATTTCACATTTTATGACTGTCATTTACTGTTGTAGATTTTTTATTGTTATTTAATTTGGGGCACTAAACTCCACGATTACCCTAATATACTAATCGCGAAATAGTCTGCCTTTTGGATACAAATGATGCAACTCTGTTAACAACTGAAATTTCTCTTCACAGTCACTGTCCAACGAATCAAATAAATGTAAAGTTGTCATTTTTAAAAGTTATTTCTGATAGTTGAGAGAAAACTTGCTTTGGTCTCAATTCGCAAGCGAATATCAGTAATGGTTCGAACGCCGAACAGCGGTTTTGAACCGAGTTCAGCGGCTTGAACGGCCGAATTCGGCAGATCAACTTAACGACGCTTTTGAACCGAGATTCTCATTAAACGTTGTTGGCGCAATAGGTTTAAGGATGATCTCTGTTCATCTTGCAGTTGGAACGTGGTTCAGCTCCTGAACTTCAATGGTGCAACCGGCCAACAGTCAAATCTGCATCAGTTTTTGCAAACCACTTCAATATGTGGCTAAACAATATACCAGGTTGTACTAAATATTTTCTCACGAAATCTTACTTGATGAATTTGGTTATTCTTGGATGAGAACTAGGTAAAATTAAAACAAGCCCAGATAGTGCTAGCTAACTGGGACATTCTGAAAAAGTCAGCACTATATAATGGGATATGGTTGTGTTACACTTATTATAATTCAGGAGAAAAGATCTTGGCAGCTCAAACATTTATTAAGGAAAATGCATACAACTATAGTAATTGCTGAAATTCAATGGCAATATCCTTAGTGGGCCAGTGAAACTGTCAACTGCATCAGTAAGAAAATAAGAACCCCCTTTCATCACCTGAAAGTTATTTTAATTTGTAAAACTAAGAAATACGTAACTCATGAAAACACAATCACATTAAAGATTCTTTAAATGACACACATGGAGGGTTGGGGCAGGTAAAATTGAACATGTTTGGGACCTCATGTTACGGACAATCACTCTGAATCAGTTTCCATTGCAGAAGGCTTGGGGAGTGTTTTCCACAGATCTAAATTTCCATTGGCCAGCTAACATACAAGCTGTGTGTTGTGCAAACCCAGATTTGAGAAGCCCGAAACCAAAGAAGTGCATTAGGGAGGCACATCAAGGGAATGATATGCATCCCGATCTCATGCATCTTTCGCTCATAATACTGGAGCGAGAAACATGTAGTATGGCTGATATTCACCAATGGGAAATGGCTCCATCACAGTCTCTTGGAAATATCAGCATTTACCTTGGGATTAGCAGCCACTCTGATCAGTAGGAGACACCCATTAGTATCCTGCAACAATCATGAAGCCTTTGCAGAGCTTTTTTTGCATTCAAACGTGAAGTCTGCTCGTCAATTCTCTCCGATATGCCGGTAACAAATTGCCCTGGTACACACATGCTTCGTCCAATGTAACGCTATTCTGCCAGGGTGTCACATGCAAGTTACCGTTTGTACAGTTTCTTGCAATGGTGAGTTTATGACCATGTGCATTGTTTTAGATAATGGTACTTATGTGCTACTGGTACCCTTTTTTTTCCTAATTGATTTCTGGCAATTTTTCTTTCTTTTTAAAAACATAACTTGTAGTTGTTGTTATTTATGATAAAGCTGGTCATTTCGAAATGGAAAGTATTTTTTTTTTTTCTGTTGTATTTCCAAACAAAACATCCTGGAAAGGATCCCACCTCAATTCACCTAAGCCTAGTGTTAATTAAATAGAATTTTTTTTTTCCCAAACGATATTGGCTAATATGTAAGTACCTATTTTTATTATACATTTGGAGAGGTGAATGATTTAAAATACATACCAGAAATCAATTATAAAAAATGGGTCCCGATAGTATGCAAGTACCCGGATGACATGTTTCACAGTCCGTTGTGATGTTTCGAACCTGTTGGCCAAGCAACGTTGAGTGGGTGGGACCATCACACTGATCTGTCCTATGGTAGCGAGCGGTTGGCTGACTTTGTCTGCATTATCGGGTTCTTGTTTTGACAATACTTTGGTCTGGGGTTGAATTGATGGTTTCTGCAGATTATATGGCTAATGATACTCTTACTGATCACCAAACAATTGTCAAGGCAATCTTTTCAATATCAAAATGTCCTACAGTGTGATTGCAAAAGGGCACTGAAGGCATTATTTTCACAGACATTGTTCAGTCTATTCAACAATTGATATATCAACATTATAGATTAATAATAACAGCTGCATATGTACTGCATTGCAAGGTGCAGGCACACGGGGTATAAGCTAGTTCGAAATCATTTAATTTTGTCTCCCTCTGTTTTAGTTAGGAAAAAAAAATGTTTTGCATAGCTAAAAGTTAAAAGCTGACTATAGTGATAGGATATTGAGATGATGGTATATTTGAGAACAACAGTAATAGAAAACAGATCATAGCTTTGCACATTAAAGAAATCACCAACCTACTACATGAATAACTTTTCATGGAAGTGTTCTGAAATTGCATGCTAACTGGAATGTTGTTTTCTCTTCTAATTTCCCAAGTTATTTTTTAAGAATTAATATACAATTCCAACAAAAGACATCTACATAAGAATTGAAGATGCAACTAACAGTCAATTTTTCGAAATTTTAAGAAAATTACTTTCGCATTTATCTTTTTTTTTTAGTCTTACGGCCATTAGTTATTAACAAAGTTTAGCATTAGTGCAAATAGTAACTTACCTTCTTAGCGTATTCCTTAATTGACGCAGGGTTTTGGAAGAAAAGCATTCGTGTGGCTTCATTCACTTCCAACTTTTCATAAGCCTTTTCAATACAACAAGCTCTTTCATCCCTATTTACATATAAAGGTTTCATTTAAATTGGGAACAACAGCTTTATTTATTTTCATAATTTAAAACACTGACTTTTGAAAATTAGTTTTTTTTTTTAATTTTACTGCTCCATTTATAACGTAGCCTGCCTAAAATACTGGCTTTTATTTTCTATAGTAAATGTTGATGAACTAAGATGATAAAAGAAAACCATGTATATAGAAGAATTATTACCTAATTGTATCCAACAGGATGTCTATGAAGAATTTGTAACCTTCAGCAGGAACATTTTCTTTTGCTAGGAATATCTGGGGGGAAAAATAAAATTAGACCTTTAAATACTTGAAAAAAAAAACAAACATTTTCAATGCTATTTCTGAAGTGAAACTTTTCATTTTTGTAATATCTCATACATATGCTTGACAGTCCACACACACATTCATTTAATATTTTATTCCAAATTCTCTACCATTCTAAATCTTGGGGAATTTTAATATTTCAAAGTCATGTGACTGACCAGCCCAATCAAAACTTGCCGTTTTTCTAGAAAAGCTTTTAAGAGAAAGATGGGCTAGACTTAAAAATGTAAAATAATAACTGCAAAAGAAATTTGCTTTACAGTTCTGAGCATATGCCATATTCTCAAGGCCCTCAATTATGAAAAAAAAAAAAAAGGACAACAACGAAGTAGGCAGAATATGCTAATGCATTAAGAAAAAAAAAGCTGTTTTCTATTCACTGGATTGGATCTAAACCTTTTATATTAGACTTAACTACAGAAGACAAGGCTTATACTACATCAGAGACATCAATTTGCTTACCTCTCAAGGTATGAATGCTAATGAGATTTAAATGAGGACGGGGGGGCACTGTTTGGAATACAAATAACATGGCCATAAAAAAGAGTAATAAGCAGTCTGTGAAGAACCTATAAATTACATATTCTTAATAATATTAGAGCACTAAACTATTCAGCTTTTTAGGGCACAAACTACAAAAATAGTAATAAAAAAGTGCTTTAGAACTCCATTCAATACTTGTCATTTACTGTATGGTCCATTTGCAGACAAGCTGCTGGCAGCAGCAGCAAGATTCAGAAAAATAACTTATGTTTTGACGAACTCAAAATCATCTATTGAAGCAATTCCCAACATTTTTTTTAATCTTGAATCAACACATCTTTCTTGTGAATCCACCAAACAAACAAAAAAATAACCTCGCCAAGCCACACTATCCAAACAAAACAAAAAAGCATATGATGCTAGCTAATAAGAGAATTTTTCCCACAAATCACAAAATGAAAAATTTTGTGCTGATCTATTGTAACATGCATGACATCCACACAAAATTATTAGGCACCATTTGTGAGGAGAAAGAAATGGATAGAAAGCACAATGATGATAATAATCACTCTTATCATCTGAAGACTGATATGCTGAAGATGCAGAGTCCACATTTCATGAAAACCAAAGTAAACAATGAATAATCTTTAGATAACCAATTCAAATCACATGACCAGACTTTTGCATCTTCATTTTACTTAACACTAGTTTCCTAATCTCTTTGGGAAAGGCTTTCTCTCAACTCATATTCCCTGTAAGGGTTTTTTATCAAGTTAATAAATAATTTACACTATAGAATCCTAATCGTTTTAACAAAAAAATGGAAGAGTCAATGATATGAGGAGAAACAAAACGAAATATACAAAATGCTATTGGCAAAGAAAGATTTTTAGAAGAATTTCAACTAGAATGAAAATCAATTAAAAGTGCAGGAAAAGATTTAAAATGTGTTGTAATTCCATTCAATATGATATTAAATAAATGGTAATTTAAAAAAAAAATGGAGAATACAATAAAATGCCTTTTTTCCCATACAAACAGTAAATGATAATGATCTTAATATGCCTTGACAAACAGTTAAAAAAAAATCACTGAAGCAAACTAACTATAATACAGAATTACAATAAATTTGAGGAGGGAAAAATAAGAAAAGTATTTTAATATTTTTTTTTGTTTTAAAATTTTAACTCTAGAATTGTTCTTCTGAAATCGTGACTCTTCTATCCTCATATCTTCTCATAACATCCCACATGTAGTAGAACAAAACTTTGAAAAGAAGGAACAATTTTCCAGATTTGAGGAATCATTTTCATTAAATAAGACAAATGGAACAAGATACAAAGATAAATAATAATAATAATGTTCTGTTACTTCTTGAAAATTAAAAAAAAAAAAAAAATCTTACTTTTTCTTTCCCTCATAAAAGTGTAATGTTTAGGAGAAACAAGGCACAACAAAATTGGACAGACAAACGGATGATATAAAAAAAGTTAATAACTTTCCCAGGGTTTCTCTTAAAGTTATGAGCATTTTGGGAGAAACAGTCAAAACAGATTTAGTTTAATTTTGTTGACCAAATTAGAATTTTTCCAGTCAATACAATGTCTGTAGTAGTAGTAAAAAATATTTTGCACACACATATTTGAATTCAAAACAAACAAAAATTAATATTCTCACTAAACAACTGGAAACCCTTGACTAAAATTACTACAGTTAGTGTAAAGATTTTTCACTACAAGTTTTGAATGTAACTACATAGAAATGTATATGTTTGGACAAGTACCTACATGAAAATGTACCAAAATATTGTGGACAATATGTCTGTAAGTGCTATTTATGTAAGCATATCATCAGCAGTACAATATAAACATTAATAATATTTGCATGTCTAATAAAAGCAATCATTTCTCCTACCTTATTATAGCTTCCTTCCATTAAGTACTGCTCCAGAGAAACTGGATGTCTGATATAAATATTATTTAAAATTTCCTTGGGAGGCAACAGTTCCAATTCCTAAATAAGTAAATAAAACAATTAAATCAAAGCCTTAATTAAATGTAAGAGGAAAAAAAGTAATGCTCAAGATAATGATACTTACACAAATTTTGTGTATTTTGTTATGTTTATAATTTCTAAAAAATTCAGGGATGAGAAAGTAACATTCAAAAAAAAAAAGTTAGAATTTTGAAAAATATAATCTTTACTTAAAAAATAACTAAGTTATTGTTACCGCTACTTTCATCAGTGTTATATAATGATATCACTCAAATTAATTATACTTTTCTCATGATTAAGATAGTGATTTCAATGGTTAGAGAGAGAAAAAGAGAGAAAGCTGGGGAATAATTTATAATTAACATGTGTTGCAGTTTTTTAAGTTTCATTTTAATAATAATATTACCTGGGCCAGTGGCAAATTCTCTAAATTATTTTCATTACTCTGTTACTGATAAAGTAACTTAGTTCCATGTTATAAAAGTAATGGCACTGTTAATAGAGCATATTTTTCTATCCATGTAAAAATGATTATCAAAAGTAAGTTATTTCAAAATTTCCAATTTTTTTTTTTAAATGAAATTTTACGATATAATTTCCATAAGCTCTTCAACCATGCTGATTCTAAATGTGTACATTTTTGTAGATAGTAGTTTAGCAATTCAAAAATGTTGCTGGGGATGGGAGGAGCGTCATTCTCTAATGCTGAAACATTATTTAATTAACGGTGAAATGGGAGGAATGTTCTCAGTCCAATTGAAAACTTTATTGTTTTTATTTCATCTCAAAACAGAACTAGAATTTTTCTTTTTCAATAAGTGTCTGATGATTCATCAACGGAGAGTAGAATGTCAGAATATGGCTTAGCCACCAATTCTAATCTTCGTTGCAAATCTTAAATCTGAATCCATCCTAAGATATTATTCCACAATCACTCAAAATTGAAACAACACACTGATTTTTACTTAATGAATTTTAATGTTATTCAAAAGATACTTTTTTAAAAAATTCATTTTATGTATTTGTTACTTTCAGTTAATTTCTTATGTAATTTGATGAATATTAAATTTGTTAATCCACTGTTCATTCATTATAACATTTAGATTTATATTTTAATATTTTAAATCCATTTCCTTTTCCAACATTTCATCGAAAAACCTTTTCCATTTCAATCAAAAGGACTTTGTCTTACTTGAAGTAATTATGCATGCAAGAATGTTTAATTTTAGCCAGTGAATTCAGTGATCTACTGTGTTATTAAAAGAATTAAAGGTTTTCATTATGATCACCTTAGAGGCATTTTACTTCCAAGACATAAGTTCTTTTCTGAAGTTTGAAGCTTGAAGTTTAGAGAGAATCTTCATTTAGTTTGGATAACCATCCTTTTATTGAAGGCATTCTTTCATTGCAAAAGTGAATATGAATCTTTTTAACATTAACTAGTATAATATTCAGCATTTGTATATGGGCTTAATCATTTCTTGCAAGATAGTTCTCCTGAAAAACATGGTATGTTTCTAGAAAAAAACTCTGGAAGTGAAACAAGACTAATGGCTGTTTTACATGCTCTCGAAAACTTGCCTCCAAACAGCAAGTGGCTCAAAAATCTCCCACTTG
Organism: Thereuonema tuberculata; assembly: GCA_023159025.1. NCBI lineage: Eukaryota > Metazoa > Arthropoda > Chilopoda > Scutigeromorpha > Scutigeridae > Thereuonema > Thereuonema tuberculata. The sequence goes on from JAFIDM010012231.1 coordinate 105,737,789, forward strand.
CTCTAAATACAATGAGCTCTAAATTCCGGCAAATATTAGAAGCAAATCAACACCAGCGCCCTATGACAGTGTTAACTTTGTGTTGAAACTGGATATTCTTTGTTCTTGATTTCAATCCCCAGCTTCATTCACCACATTCTCTTCCTCTAGGATTTTTTTTAACTCTGCTGTGAAATAAGTTGAGAATTATTAGCTAAACTAAGCTGCAAAAATCACCTTGTTTGTCACTTCAGCAACTGCGATTTATTTGCAATATCAATGAGATCAAAACAAGATTTGCAACATGAAGTTCTCTTCCCATGTAAAGCGATACAACAAACGGCCAGTGGCAACTGGCAAATCTTTGAGAGCGTTTGAGACAAGTTTTCGAGAGCATGTAAAGCAGCCATTACAATGGCAGAAAGCATTTCCAATTCTTCTTTCTCAAAAGACGACACTGCATATTAAAAATAATTTATCTGAATTCTTATCAACTTTTTTCTTTTATCCTTTGTAACAGTGGTCAAGTGAACACAACAAAGCACCAATATCATGAAAACAAATAACAAAAAGAAACTTACTTCCCTAGCACAATAATTGACTTCAAAAATGTACAATAAAATGTCCATATTAAATTACCTTAGCCCAAATTTAATAGGAATTTTTTGAAGTTATAATAAGTAAAAAAAAAGAAAAGAAAAAAAAAAGAAAAATATTATTGTGAAATCTCCTGCTCATCAAATCCTGCAAATGAATATTAAATTTCTTAATTGTAGTTCTTGCCCTTGTATGATGGGAAATAACTTGAAAAGCTGCCTGGGTTCCCAAGAATCATAAATTTTAATAACAATATCAAAAAATTTAATAATGACAATAAATCATGAAAACTATATTGACTAAACCTAGAAATAAGTGCAGACAATTAAGCAAAAGAAAGGTCAATCAAGTTTACAATATGAGATTTGTCCTTATTTCCTGCAAATAAATAACTACATATATGGCTGTTTTACATTTTAAAATGATTTAGATTAGTATTAAAAAATTAACTTACAGTGTGAAATTCTGCCACTCGATTTTGTGATAATAGGCACAGTAAATTTAGACCTAATAACTGATATTTGTAGGCCGACTCAGGCAAGTCATCTCTGAAATAATAGAAAGAAAGAAATAAGAAATTGATCAAAGTTAAATTCAGGAAATAAAATAGTTCTTTAAGCATTTTACTGATATTTAAAGTATAAGTTGTAGAAATGTTGAAAAGCTTCAAAATTTGTAATGGCTTAGCCTTGCTTTACTCAATTTGTTTTTGTAACTGGGCTATTCTTTTATTACTGCTAAACTTGTCTTGGATGGGAGAAATGAAGAAGATGACAAGGCATAGAGAGATTCTGAATCACAGGAGTCAATCCTAACTGATACAAATAACGAAAAGCAAGAAAAGAGCAAAGATTTTGAACAGAACAAGTAAAATAAAAAAAATGGTATCTAACATACTGGGTACAAAAGTTTGAGGGTTCAGTTACCCCGGGGAAAGCTAAGAAAAACTTCTTTTCAGCTAAGTCAAATCTTTTTTTTTTTTCTTTTTCGAAATGACATTATGCATGTCTACCACAACAAGTTGAATAATCCAAACATAGCAATCATTGTAGTTTTTTAAATAAGAAATATTTTAAAAATATTTTTATCATTTATCAGACTTTCCTAAAAAGTATTTCAAATCCACCCTAAATCTATTTATCTATTATAACCATTTTCCACTGCAAAGATATTCAAAAGATAGATAGAATTGTAAATAGGAAAGGCAAAGTTTTCAGATTCTGTCTAATAATTCCTGGACTCAGAAATGGTCATTTCTTACATGGATAATCAGGGTCAAAAGATGGTTTTATGAATATTTCATCTCTAACATATAAATATCAGTTAGTGAAAGATGAATTCAAAAAAATTCTGGCCTGAACCAAAAATGACAGTTGAGATACACTGGAAGATGAATTGCAGACATCTCTACATACTGGAGGTGAGAATTCTTTAACATCTAAAATGAAGAAATGCTTCGGTGGTGGCAATTCTGAAGGTAACAGATATGCTGAGAATAGTTCTGCTGATTATCTGTGATGATGACTCAGCGTCAAGAGTAAAAAAGAAATTATCCTTTTTTTTTTAATTTTTATTGGAATAAATTCAACTCCTGACAGTACTAATTAGAAGTGAATTGAAAAGCTAACCATTGTAAGAAATCCTAAAAACTACAAGTTACACAATGTTAATAAAATTGAAAAAGAGCCATTTTTGCAGAATTGGTATTAGTCTCCAAACTTTCAAAGCAGCAAGACACAAGATAAAAAACAAAATAATGAGTAATGATTAAATAATTAAGAGTAAAAATATTCAACTAAAATATTTAAAGTTGTAAAAAATAAATAAATAAAAGTTCGAAAATAAAGCAAATATTAAAAATTTAGAAAAAAAAGGATGTTTGAATAACTAAAGCACCACAAACATATTCAGATAAAGGACCATTTGTCGTTCAAAACTTAGTCTTAGGCAAAAGTCTCAAGTGACAGATATCTTTCGGCTGGCAGAATTTGGTCTTTGAAATATTCTACTTCACTCAGACAAGCTCCGTGCAACAAACCCCGACAACAAATTAGAGTGAAGCATTGGAACACAACGTCCTGCTCATTTGCATTGCTGTTTGTCTCCACTTCAGCTAAACAAAGAGCAATTACAAAATCATTATCACAGTATTAAGATTATCTTTCAAAAGGAAATAATGTTTACACTTAAATATATAAAATATATGCATCAGAATATATCAGAGAATATTCAGAAACAGGTTTTTTTTTTTTAAATTTCACTGCCTCGGCTGTGTTCAAATGGGATTTTGGGATCGCTGATCGCTTGCTAGTAAGAAATTGAAGATCTATTCCTAACAAATGGAAGAAATTCAAAAATAAATGTGCCAGGATGGATCTTGCAAAATTAATTTTAATTTCTGAATGTGACTTTTGTCACATTAAAGGCTTTAATAATTATCAAACTCAAAACTTTAAAAATCTTTACGCTGATTGGTTCACAGAGTTGAAACAGGCATAAAATCACTCAATATCCTTTAGAAACTCTTTCTTCAGAATGTTTTCTGGCCTATTCTGATGTATAAAATGAATATATTTCAATGTAAAGGTTGTTTCCTTTTAAATGATGATCTTATTATTGCAATAACAAATTTATGGCAGTTTTCAGTATATCTGAATTGAGAACTATCAGTGGAGCAAAACAGTGATATGTTTCAATCCTTCACTCTAAATTGGTTGAATCAAGGGAAGCATGTTCGATGAAACTGAATGATAAATGTTTACTGGTGTTCACCTAGCTTAAGGAAGCAAAAGCATTAAAGATGCATCAGAAAATAAAAACCTTAGGTAGTAAACTCGGGGGAGGGAGAGAGAATATAAATTTTGTTTAACATCTCTTAAACACATATTACTATTATATATCAAACAGGAAATAAAATTTCGCAAAAACATTTAAAAAAACAAAAACAAAGCACATTACATTGTCTGTTCATTATTTTATATTTAGGCTTGAAAATGTACACAAATATAGCATATATGAATCATTTAGCAAGGAATATTATATTATTATTTTTAAAAACTTGTCCCTATGTAGGTTTTTATATAAATATTTCATCATGGGATTTTTTAAGGAGTTGAAAAAACATATTATAATACCATAAACCAGGACCGAAGAAGCCACGTCTAAGTGCTGGCGAAAGCTATGGAACTACTTTTTAAAAAAATTTTAATGTTTTAGACTTTTATGCTGTTTGTGTGCGGGCTGAAATTTTAATCAACATTATTGGCACACATAAAAAACTTTACATAAACCAGAACATTTCAATCTGTGAAAAACTGCACTCTTTGTTAGAAGGTTTTCCAGCTGAAGATAATCGCACAGTTTTCCCAGATCGAAACATCATGGTTTATGGTATTATGTTTTTTGTTATTTTTTTAAAATTAGTGCGATATTTTATATTTATTGTTCGATTTTTAATAAATATTCACTCCCCACTTTAAAAATTGAACATATATAAACTTGAATAATTTACATGAAAATTATTTTTCACAAGAAATCTATCAGACGGCCACTTGGTTAATTGATAATATGCCCTCTTCTTTGAGAATTTTTAAATTTAATAAATCAATATTCAACAATAAAGCTTGAAGATTCTAAAGGGAATTCATATTTAAAAGAACTAATTCCAAAAATTTTGCTGTTCAATGCAACATTCTCAAAATGCTTTCTATTATTTTGATAAAACAATATTTAGGGAATGAAAATTAAGTTTAAAAATTTAAGAACTATTTTTTTTTTTATCTCCATAATAGCAACTGTCTATGTTGTTGAGGATAGTGGCAGCTAAGAGCAGTTGTTCAATTCTGCAATATTAGTGTTTTCAATTTATCTCTCTCTCTCCAGTACCATCTAACCTGCAGAGTGAAAGCTAAGTTCTCACTAAAACCCTTAAATACAATACTTTTCGAAAAGTATTTTTATCCTAGACATTAGTCTCAGAATTTATTCAAATATTGTTTTATTAAAGTAACAATATGATGGAAATTCTGTTAAGGGATCTACTTGACTTCGAAGTCAGGTCTTCGTTGTGCCCCAGATCCACAAAATTTTAAATGGCTGAGAAGGCTTAATGTGCGTTGATGAAAATGAAATAAACAGCATAAAAAAGTGATAACTAAGTAAGTGTAATTCATTTTCTATTTATTATCTTTTAGATGGCCATGTTTTAAGTCATTTTTTTAAATATTAAAGATCCTAATATATGCCGTACTTAAAAAAAAATCTTATACTGCCTATGAGTTATATGTAAAATAATGTGTTACTATTACCAAAATTTGCATCAATGGTTTTCAAAAAAATTTAAGTTTTTAATTAATAACATGTTTAATAAATACTAACTTACTCAATTTTTTTACTCAATTCTTTAAATACTAACTTGTAATCCAAATAATAGCACTTGAGTTGAGCCATGTATCTTTCAAATGATGGAATATCTTTCATTGCAATGCTCCATTGTGCTCCTGTCTCTAAAATATCACCTGAGAAGCCACATAATAAAATTAACACTGGAAACATTTAAAAAGTAATCATACTAAATCAAAGCTGAAAAAATCCAATAATAGTTAATAGTAATAATACTAAATAAAAGCTGAAATGTTAAAAATCCATTCATTACATTTTGAATTACTTGAATCCAAAAATATAAGAATTTTCCTTTTATTATTTTTCTAGTTGAATGACAGGAAAATCAATAAATTCTGATAAAAATAAATAAATAAATTTCTAACATATTTAATGAGGATATTTTATACTAATTGAATTCAGTTCTTAAGAATGTTCTCTAGCAAATAATCACAAATGGATCAAACTGCTATACTAATAATCGTCAATGGATATTTTGTTTCCACAAATCTCAAGTAAACTTCATTTTACAAAACTTCAACAAGATGATTTTAATCATTTCACAGCTATTCCTGGAATGCACTCTTTTATTTTATATTATCTGAACTGTCTGGTAAGAAGCATCATCTAGAACTGTCATGTTAAATTATATTCAAAACTGGCAGGTCATGATCATCTGATTCAAGAGCTTTGTTTCACAACTCAACTTTAATATGAAGATCTTATAATTTATAGCTGAACTGTGACGAATTATTACTAATAACTAATGTCTTATTATTAGGCGCTGGACTGCTGACGAATTCAATTCGTCGTGGTGATCAGGAATTTTTTTCCACAGCTATTTCTCCTTCAAAAGGAGCCTAGATTTCACCCAGCCTTCTTATGGGTATTGGGTTACTTAATTGCGGGTTAAGAGTGAGCAGGCATTGAGCTGCAGTGCAACCTCAACTAGTCCCACTGGTCAAGAATCACTGGCAGCCTAAACTTCCCACATACCCTAGGATCTGTATGGCTTGAAGCAGTTCAACTTTAATCTTTCAATGTCTTATATTTTTTTTTCCAAAGTAAGATTGCATTGCAAATCTTAAGATTTGTGTTTACATTACGACAACTGCATTTGATGAGTTTAGTTTAGTTTAGTGACATTAATTGTTATAAAACTTTAATATATGAATAATTATTTCCTTGAAAGGTTGTTTGTTTTCCTGGTTTGGTATATTGTTTTATGAATCAAGAGGTGGACTAAAGTCAAATGTCAAAGCAAGTGAGCTACAATGATAATAATTAGTGGCTGGAGAGAAAAGGTAAACAAAACTTACAGAAAGAAGGCACAGATAAAACTGTGAAGAATAAAATGATATATGGCAGCATTGTAAAGTATTGAGACATGGAATTTCAGTTAGTTAGTTTCATCAATATCCACTCAGTTTATAGAGTAAAATGAAATTATGATTTCAGCAGAACAAAGTTCTACATTTTGGCATCTAATGGTTTAAATGTTACACAAATCGCCACATATTTCTGCAAAAAGGAAGAAGATCAATTCAATTCTAAGTATTTGATATCTAATATCTAAACTTCATTGGTGCTTCTGATTTACTGTGTACAAAACAAGACAGAAAAAACATATGGATTGACTGAGTGCATGTTTTTAATAATACAATAGAATTCTGATAATTACTAAAATAATTCCTGATCTACACGATTTGTGCAATCAAAAATTCAAATAATTTGGATCAAGGATAAAAATGTAATAAATTAGAATGGCTTTGAAACTAAAACAAACACAACATAAAACATTCACTATGAAAGTCAAGAAAAATTTGAAATGAACTAAAATATCAATATGAGGACCGATTCTGTGATTAGAGGAAGGCATTTCAAAGACTGGACCTGTATTCCATGGTTATGGCAATTCCATTAATTGGCAGTTAGAATAGTTAGGCTTCGGATAATCCAAGTTTTATTTTATTACTAATATTAAGGTTTCTTAAATTAATGTTTGATTAAAATAATGAATCCATTGTTATTCCACTACATCCAATAAACAAGAGAAAACCATGAAATGCACAAAAACCTTAGCTGTCCTCTCTAAAATGGGGCATAGTAAGATCCAAAAGTATTTTAAAAAGAGAATGGGTTATCTAAACTTGCTAGTATATTTCAACTTTGGTAAATAATAGTTATTTGTCATGATAACTGCAGTTTGAAAGGTTTTGTATGTTAACTATAAATTCCTCAACTATTGGCACAATTTATACCAAAATCAAAAAGGAGATAACATACATAAACTAGAGTTATGGGTTTTTTAAGATAAAATGTCATGATGATAGAGAACTTAGTGGTTTCTGGTCCCAAATTCCTTACCTAGAGGTAAGGTGTTTACCAACGCAATGCGGATTTCTGTAAAGAAGAAACATTCCAGTTTCCAAGGATTAATAGTTCTGAGTTATCTTGATCTCAGACAGAAATAAACATGTCAAGTTAAAATGGCAATTTTTTTTTTTCTTATTCAAACCTTTTTAATGTCTGATACAAGTTAAAAGGAGAATTAAAAACCAAATCAACAAATCCTGTTTAGATATGCTTACCATACGGATATAAAAATTGCTATTGTTATTATTATCTCTTAATTAGCATTAACTTACGTGCAACTAACAATTCTTGTTTTGTGGCTGCATTTCCTGATGTGGGCAAAAACGTTAATTTTGTGAGACCAATCTGCAAGATAAAAAAAAACATTATTGGCAATTAGGTTTAGTTACACTGACAGAAGGATGATTAGTAGATTATTTATTAGCAATAATAAGAATGCAAGTATTTTTTTATTTAAAAAAAAATTAGTACGGCATAATTAAGCCATTATAGGCTATTACAAATATTCCTAATGAGAAGAATCTTCATTGCTATCAGTGTGCTTATGATTTTGGTATTCTTTAGAGTAAGTTAGTTTAAAACTTACTCACTGAAACCAGATATAAGTCCCTTTTAGTATCTAACAGCAGAAACAATCTGGTAGAAAACTTTCATTGATGAACGAAACAATTCTGCATCATAAATTAGGAATCCTGGGATTTACAAAATTGAATAGGCTGAAATCTACATTCATTTCAACCAATTTATTTTGTGTGTATCTACTATTATTATTATGTTTTAAAGTTATGCTAAAGAGAAGCACTAAAAGCCCAAGTATACTATAAAATTTTAAGTTGTTATTTTCCCCCAGTTATTCCAACATTGCAACTGTTCAAAATATAGAGCAATGCAACTTTTTTTTGGCATTTACTGTGTGTACTTATCTAATGATAGCTGAATGCAATTGATTTTTAATCCTGCAATTTTCTATTTAAACAAGTGTGACCAGAATCTTGGTTAATTATTTACTATTCAGAAACTAACTATCGCTCTAGTTGATGGAATTAGTGGCGAAATATATGAGGTAAGTTATCCTTTTAGTTAGGGCATTGGGTGGGGGTAGGGGGGCTTATTTTGAGGAAAAAACAACTCATGAGGTTGTCACCATATACTTATTCTAAAAATATTAAATTAATATTTATTAATCAATATGAAATTCACATAGGAAATTGCATGATTTTTTTTTTACTTATCCCAAACGTTGGCCCTTATATAAAATAGAAAGGGCCATCCATAACACTAAACTCTTATATAATCTCTACAATAATATTATCACGTAGATCAACGGCGTATATAGGATTTTATTTCGTAGAGGGTCAGGTTAGGAAGTCGAACTCGAACAAAAAAAAATAGTAGTCTTCAAAATTTCGCGGGCAGGGACCAGATCCTCTCGTTCTTCCTCTAAACGGCTATGATGTAGATCGTCCACATTATTCTTTGAATTCTATTAACATTTTGATAAAAGATCGAAGACATCACTCTACAAATATAAAATATGCCCTACGATAATACTAACATCGATTTCTAATAAAATCAGCACATATTTTCATGAATATCTTTCTACTTAATGACCTAGATTTTGAAAAAAAGAAAAATGAATAAATATAGCAAAAAAAAAAAAAAAGTAAAAACCATTTCATATTCTACATCGTCTGCTTGATCACATTGTTTCACTTCAGCAATAAAGTAAAAATATCAAATAAAAATTAAAACTAATTCCTAGATCTTTTGTGGTACACTAAGTTTGTTTAAAGAATCCAATTATTCAAATTCATCTCCTGGGATTAATTTTTAACAAAACTATTGTTTCAATTTTTGACACGAGGGTGGCCCAGTCAATGACGAAGCTGTTTTGAGATGTTTAAGTACCTACAATTACAAAGCAATTTCTGCTTTATGTAGTCTCTTTTATTTTTCTAGATTGTCGAATTAATCAATTAATTAAGCAATAAATTATTAAATTTGACAGGTTTTCATTCTTTCTTTTTTATTTCTGTATTATTTCAGTTAATGTAAAAGCTATAATTCAGTTATATTATTTACGAATTACGATTTATAAACTGCAATCAAATTGAAACAAAAATAAATCAGAAAAGACTGAAAAATAACCTTGCTGTACAACTAGAATATATGACAGAGCATTTTGTAGAATAAAAATACAAATGTATTAATAGATTTAAAAAAAACAAACAACACATTGAATACAATGAGTTAGCAAAGATGTCAATATAGTTACTTTATTTTTAAATAAAGTTTGAATTCCCACAATAAATTATATAAAAGCTTTAATAGTGAAATGGATATCACAATACCTTTAATTGATTTAATAACTCTCCACACATAGCCAAATTAGGGGGTTTTCTAACCCATTCTGAGGATAATTTTCTATAAAGTTGAACTACATCATTCAACGAAGACATGTCGACCATATTTGATTTCTGACGTCACGACCAAGCCAAATAATAAACTATTTAATTCAGTGCATATTTTTGCATATCTGAATAAATAAATATTTGGCAAATTTTCTAGAAAAATTAAAATTCAAGTTAACTTAATATTTTAATTAAAATTAATTATGAATAGAATTTTTAGTTTCCGGTAAAAACGGCGCTTGCGCAACTCTCCTTCCACATGGTGGTTTTGTAGCGGTGTTGAATGACGACGGACGGGAAAGCAGGATTAAGATCAGATTTCTATGTAGAAATTGCTTGAATTAAACATCAGAAGATGGAAGACGATATATTAGATTCGTTGGAAGACTTAGGGTAAGCTCTGTACTTGATGTGACTGTTGATGGCGAAAGACTTGGAAGAAGAATTGGAAAAAAAAAATCGATTTGTTTCGTAGGCTTTTTAACTTATTAAGAAAATTCTTATTACTCTCAATTTGGTCATACAAAAAAAAAGCCGACGATTTTTCTCATTTAAAATTCTCTAGTTTCACCAATGAATTGTTTTGAAAATGTAAATTTTAATCGCTTCACTGAAATCTTCTATTCACACGAAAATGGTTCGATTTTATTAAAAAATTAATGGTTTGACGTCGAAGCTTTAAAATTTAAAACCTTAAATACTGAAAATTAATACAAGATTCAAAAAAATTGTTTAAAAACCACTTGAGACTAAATAAATAAAAAGGCCGGCTCTTTTCTATAATATCGCCCCCCTTTGAACCTTTTCGAAATTGTTTACATTTTCAGAAAACCTAACAATAATTTTGTCTGACTTCAAACAAATTTTGAGGACCAGAGTAATTTTTTCAACTTCTACTTGAATTACTTTTGGAAAAATCCAATTCAAAATTGGAGAAGCATCCAAATAAATTGATAAATGTGTCGGATTGTTCTTTACGTCATCCAAATTAAGATCGGGTAGATTTTGTACTCTTCCAAGACGTATGTCGTGAAAATTATTTTGTTAGCTGCTTTTTTTCTTTTTGTGTGTGTGTGTTTTTGTTAGCTGCTTTTTTTCTTTTTGTGTGTGTGTGTGTATGAATGAATTTGATGTTGTAGTCATTATCCATTCTGGTTGCAATATCAACCAGCTTAACAAAACATTTATCATTGGATTCTCCAGCATTATAATAAATCGCCGATTCATTGTAGATAAACAATTATTTTTAAACCAATAATAGTCTTCCTTTACCTCTGGACGTATATTATATATTCGTAAATGCAATATACTTTAATTATTACGAATATTGCTTTCAATAAACTTCTGTCCTAATAACAGCTGGTCATTTGATGAATCGACCACGTCTGACGTTATTGGCCAGTTCCTAAGCGTTGACATTTTTTTTTTTTTTAATTTATGCATGAGGAAATTTAAAACATTCCAAATCTTCAGATTTTTAAAAGCATATTGGAAAAACAAAACAAATAATTAAATTCTATGCTCCGTTGAGAATTTTTTTTTTTGTTTATACATGAATCAGATTGCACGTTAGTTAAAATGTCGATAAGGAAATTGTGAGAAAATAAATAAGTATTTTTGAAAAGTTCTAGAAAGTTGCATTGTTCTCAAACTTTGTTTTCCTGTGAATAAATAGAATCTAAAATGTGTTATTGTGCTAGTACTCAAAATAAAAGTATACATATTTTTCAAAATGTAGTTTCTTTCAGCTACACTTAAAATTTGTAGCGATTAATACTGAGATGGTAGAATTCACACATTAGTTGCATGGAGAGATTCATATGAAATACCATTGAGTAACGCTCATTAGTTTTTTGACTTCGTGAAAGTTGAAAATTTTCAATATTGACACATTATCTCTAATTTTCAACAATATCTGAAGAATTATGTTCTGAGAAGCAGTTGTCAGCAATTTCCACTCCTTTAAAAATAGATCTTTCTTGGAAAGATCCTATTAAATTTTTTCGAGTGGATGTAAAGGTATTTTTGTCAGCCACATCTATCTTGACCTCTGCATTGTTTAGATTAACTTCATTGACTTAAACTATTCTGTGCATCAAAATATGACTGGTAATTCCCTGCAAATCCTCATATACAGAAAATCCATTAATCTGTCTTGTTAGGAAAGCTAACTTTAGCTTCTCTTCATTATAATATCATGATATTGTATCCTTATTCTTTCTGACTTATTTGAAGTTTACGTTACCCACTTATGCAACAGCATTACAGTTTCCTTGGTCTTCCAGGATTCCTTCAATTCTGAACTTCTTGCCAATTTGATTAAGGAATATTGATGCAAGGTTCAAGGACTACGGAATTAGCTAGACATCTCTGATTGATCTCCTCCGATTGGCTCTTTAAGACCTCCCATTCAAATGAATCTGGATGAAATTGGCAGCTAAATTGAGAATCTGTCGTAATTGTACACACATGTTTATGAAAAATGCAACACTATGAAGGAAACAAAGTGAGACTTACAGGAAATGTAAAGCAGGGTATGATATGCAAATGATTAAAATTTGGGAATGGTTGGGTATGCCTAGACTCAGCAGTGCCCTCTGAACTGTCGTACGTAAGAGTGTATAAGTAGAGAACTGTTGTGGATCCAGGCAAGTACTTTTTCATTGTCAGTGAGCTGAACATGTGCCTCCTGGAGTCAGAGTGCCTCGTTGACATCAAAGGGCGCCTTATAAGCAATCTACGGAGTTTGAACGAAGCCAAATGATCAGCTTGTGAACAGGATGAGTCCAAAATCCTGAAGTGGACCACAAAATGAGATGACACCTCATCCGGATGGCAGTGACGAGGCGTTCAGCTTCTTCTTGAGTGTTAGCACAACGTTGGAACATTGCAACAGGTCTGATATTGTCTGGTTCCCAAGGTTCAAAGGCATCTGCTACGCAGAGAACTGCGAGCATGCATTCCTTTGCAGATGATTCCCTTGGGCCTGAACCATTGACGCCTCAGGCTACAATGGGCTCTGGAACACACCCAGTGGCATACAGATTGGCACCATGTTGTGTTTTCAGACAAGTCACGCTTCAACTTGGATTACAATGATGGCTACTTACGCATTAGATGATATCAAGGTGAGCACCATCTTCCAGACTGCATTGTCCAGCGTCGTATTGCACGAATGCTAGGAGTGATGGTTTGGGAAGCAATCGGGTATCATAGGCAATCTCGACTGCTACAAATTGTGGCACTTTCAACATCAACCGCTACATCAGGGAAGTTGTGGAGACTGAAGTTGTACCCTTCCTTCAGCACACTCCTGGAGTTATAGTCCAACAAGACAATGCTTTACCATATGTCGCCAGATATGTCCAGGGCGTCTTTGAAGCAAGGCAGATACTCTTCTTCCTTGGCCTGCATGTTCGCCTGACATGTCACCTATTGAACATGTCCATGCTCTCCTCCTGACCATATCCTAGACAACACGCTGGTGTCCTGAAGAATGACTTATCCGTCATTGACTGATCTGTTTCTACTGTTATTGGAGCAGCCATGTCCAGCACTACTGCTGAGATCTCAGTCCACAGCCATTACAACATGCCTGCCCAACCACCAACACATGCAGCCTTTTTCAGCCCCATTTCCGTAATGGTCTAGCTGACAGGCTAAAATCTCTAATCCGATGATGCCCCTGGCCCAGTACCTGACCTAAGTGTCAGTAACCCGCTACCTATGTCACACACAGACAGCCACTACTGCTACTTAGATCAGAACAGACACAGGACCAATGTCACTCTCCAGACCGAATCTAACATATAATTTTTTTTATTCATTATTTTGTTATTTGTTCTTCAACGAAGCATTGAAACTTAGGGAGGGAGCTGTGATGCGAGGATCAAGGATTATTTTTCCTGCAATGTTTTTCATTTGCTTAAAGAGAAATTGAAAATAAATAAAATGCACTTGTAAGCAGGATAAAAGGAGAATAAAAAAGATGATAATAAACCTACAGTTTCGGAATACTGAGTGGATTCCATCATCAGAGATGGCACAAACATGTAGGACATCATGAAACGTTTAGGGTGACACGAGGTGAAGATACATAGTGAGAGTAAGGGAAGTGAAGTGCATTTTATTTATTTTCAGTTTCTCTTTATTTTAATACATGCACTTTAGCCTTCGTTTTCCACACCCCTATCACTTCAAATCTTCACCCAATTTATAAAAACTCATGTAATTATTACAAATCTATATCTATTCCAAAAACCCCATAAAAGTATCCTTCAGCAATATTTATCACCCTCCCGTTTATACCACATAATTCTAGTTGTTGTCTCCAGGTTAATATGTAGCGTTATTATTGCAGAACAACATCTTAGTTTAAATTGTCTCCATCAGGTTAATCTGTGCAGCTTATTAAGCATAATAATATTTTAGTTCCAATTGTTGAACAACAATATTTTTGTTGTCCCAATTGTCACCTCCAGGTGCATATGTGGAGCTTTCAAGAAAGTTGACAGAAGCTTTTTGAAGATGATAGTTGCTTTACTTTTCTTTCCTATTATTTTTTTCCTAAAAAGATAAATTTGTAAAAAGCTTCAGATTATTCTTTTTTAATTATATTCTTTTTTTAGCTATAATGGCCCATTTGTTCAGGAAGGAGCTTTCGAGAAAGCAATTGAAGAAGGGCCTAAATCTATCATCTATACACAAGTTGTGGAATGGCTTAGTAAAGAATTAAAAATACTATGCAAGTTAGAGGACCATGTGAATGCAATAAGCAGTAAGTATGATACACTCTTGTACACTTACGCCTAAGTATTAAAAAAATGATGGTTTTATTTGACATAAAAGATTTGCTGTAAAAACTGTTCTAGAAGTTTTTACATCTTTAAAACCATCATTTAATCTTTATTTTCAAATTGTGTAATAAAATGTTTAATTTCTTTAGTTAAGTAAATTTTCCTTGAACTACAGTGTGGCAGGAATGTTCCTGTATCCCTTAATTGGTAGTCATATTTTAAGAAAATATTAAGTGCACATACATCTGTGTATTCACCATCATTCTGTACAGACAAGTTTATAAGCCGCACGTCCTACTTGACATGTTTTGGAGCATGTCCTGTGTGAAATGTGTCCTTAACTGCATTGTGCCATTCTTCATTTGTAGCATAACGACTTCCAGACTTATAGACCTTGATGATTCCTCACAATGAGTTGTCAGGCGTCATGAGGTCAGTACTTCAGGGTGGTCATTTCAATGGAACTGGCAATGTTGGAGCACCGCTACCAGTCCAGCATTCTGGAAAATGTTCATGAAGAAAACTGATCACAGTAAAAGCAAAGTAAGCAGGTGCCCCGTCCTGCTGTAGCCATACGCATTCCATGATATTCATGTCTTCAAGTGGATATCTATGGGATTAAACATGTTTGTAATATGAAAATAAGTTTCACCATTAAAATGACCATCCAAAAAATATGGTCCAGACAAATTATAATAATACATAACTAGTTGACCGTGCGAATAATTCACATGGTATTCGAATGATAATATAATAATGTTGAAATAAGTAAATGCAATTATTTATTATTGAAAGGTATTTTATTTTGAAGAGTAGTAATTTTCCTGTGATGAGAAATGTTATCATATGGTGTACCAACAGAAAAACACCTTTGAGAAATAATAAACAACTCTGTCGTGCATGTTAATTCAACAGATTGTCAATAGATGGCGCCGTCTATATTTTTATAAAAAGTTTTTTAACGAAAATATTAATTTTAAACAATTTGTTTATTTTTCGTCATTAGTGGTGAAAGTAATCTTCAAAATGATGAAGTATTAAGGAAGATATGGTGAACCGACAAAAAAAAAAACACCTTAAAAGTTTAGTGGAAGCATACTTTGTCTTTCTTTAAATAGCTCATAAATAACAAATCATTATCTACATAAATCTGTGATATTTGTTCTTCTTAAAGTTACGATTCTAAACAAATAATTGCATTATCATTCAGAACCCACAGTCGATTTAATCATTATCAAGAAAATACATTTTAATCTGTGATTCGTGACATATTTGTACTGTACTTCAATGGAGTATGAAAAAAAAAATCCGTCGCCCTCCGAGTCAGGGAATCAAATCCGCCACTTCCAACACGCAGCCAAGAGCTCTTTCCACTCATCTACCGAGCCCATGCAAATAGTGAAGAAATAAAATGTTTTGAATAAGTTCATGCCTTCACTATTTGTGTGGGCCGGGTAGCCGAGTGGTAAGGGCGCATTTTTTAACGAAAACATTAATTTTAAACAATTTGTTTATTTTTCGTCATTAGTGGTAAACATAATCTTCAAAATGATGTCTTATTCATTGATTTTGATGAAGTATTAAGGGAGATATGGCAAACCAACAAAAAAACACCTTTGAGGAATAATATATAGTGATTTGGGGTACGGGAACTTCTTGGCCACATGCCTATTCTTTGCTTTCAATATGCTAATCAGTAAAATGGGAATAACAAGTGATATATTAACAATTGATAGAAAAATTATAACTATTAACATACATCAGTTGTAATTACATTTCTGTTAAAAGAGGCTTCAGAAAGATATATATGGGTGATCAGCAGAAAGATAAAGAAAAGCATAAAACAGAAAATTAGACATACATTTATCAGTTGAAAAAGGTTATTTCTTAACCCTTTTTTATTATCTCTCCTTTCCATAATGGTTAGTTCTGTTACCAAATTATAATTAAGCTTGAATTCTATTGAATGTAAAGGCCTTTAGTTAATGATGTAGGGAAATCATAGGCTTTAAGAATATATACCGGATAGGCATAAAATAGCGTGAGGTGTTCAGAGCCCTCTAGCAAGGAATGTATTGGACGAATCATAAGAACATTCGGTGGACATACAGAGTGGAACATGGTGGTTTCAATTTCTCAAAAAAAAAAAAAAAATTAGTACCAAAAGTCGCCAACAGTGGAAAATGTTATGCTGTTAATGCACTAATTTGTATTTATAACTGCGTTCCGTGTAGAGTGATCATGATAAAAAGAAAGGCTTGGAGAATTCACTTCACTCGACGAACTGTCTTTTGATGGCTCTTACCTTACTTTGTTAGTGAATTTTACTGACCTTGCTTTGTTAGTGAAGCTGTATTATCAGCAGGACAAGAATGCAGTGCTGCCATTCGGGAATTTCGGTGGTTGAAGACGCTACAGAGAGGACCAGTGAGCATAACAAATCTACGAAAAATGAAACTACTGGAACTCTTATCAGTGCAACCAGGCCAGGGTCACAAAGCTGTCAGTCCCAACATGAAGAAGTTGCAACTGCTGTTGTGGAACAGGAGATGACGAATGTGCAGGGTAACAGCAGTGCACAGGCAACATCCCGGCAAACAGATATCCCATACTCAACTGTGCCGAAAATCCTGCATCACATATTGAAGTTTTACCCCTATAAAATTTGTCCTGTTGAAGATTTGCGCCCTGGTGATGTGACCACCCGCATTGAGTTTGCATTAAGATTCTTAACATGCATGGAAGTGGATGAAGCATGGCCATGGCAGATTTTTTTTACTGGCAAAGCACACTTTTTTTTTTACTGGCAACTGCCACTTTTAGGCTGCGACTAGTCCACAGATTTGCAGATGCCTATCCACTCGCTGAAAGTCGTAGTTTTACGTCATCGTTTATCCTTATTTTTAAGAGGAAGCTCACCGAAATGGACCAGTGACCTGTTCTGTCAATGCTGCACAGTATTCCTATATGTTAAAGAATTTTGTGGTTCCACAACTGTAGCAAAGAGGATGTCTTGATTCGACCATCTTCATACAGGATGGTGCACCACCCCACATCGGATGTCATGTACAGTATGTGTTGCAGCTGCATTTCTCTGACACCAGAATCATTAGTCGTGCATTTCCCACAACATGGCCACCGAGGTCACCTGATCTCAATCCTTGTGACTTTTGGCTGTGTGGATTTCTTAAAAGCGTTGTGTATCAAGGACATGTCCCCAATATCCCGACATTGAAAGATCGAATTGCATTACAGATGCAACAAATCCATTCCGATATGTTGCGAGCCGCCGCGGAACATGTCATGCACTGCATGCAACTCATGGAATATCACAATGATGGTCATACGGAACCTTATTTGTAATTACCAATAAACGTTGTCCATGTTGTTACGATTCGTCCAATACATTCTTCGCTAGAGGGCTCTGAACACCTTATGTTATTTTATGCCCACCCGGTATATAAACAAGTACGGACAAATAAA
This sequence comes from Thereuonema tuberculata, assembly GCA_023159025.1. Lineage (NCBI taxonomy): Eukaryota > Metazoa > Arthropoda > Chilopoda > Scutigeromorpha > Scutigeridae > Thereuonema > Thereuonema tuberculata. The sequence continues at coordinate 105,755,811 of JAFIDM010012231.1, forward strand.
TAATAAGTAGATAAAATAAATGATTGACAAATGCGAAATGACTGATATACAAAATTTCAAAACTAGACAAAGAGCAAGTTTTGCAAAACAAAAAACAAGGATTTCACAGATACATTCCTCGCTAGAGGGCTGTGAACACCTCACGTTATTTTATGCCCACCTGGTGCACATGTCCAAAACTTAAGGACGAACGCCATTCTTAAGGGTTACAGCCACAGAATCCAACAAAACAGCTTGTGGTGATTAACATAACTGTAGATGTTTAGTAGAAAACAAGTCCAAATGCAAATTTCAGATTTGCACATAAAGGGGTTACATGGTAGCTCAAAAGCAGATAAAACATAAATTGGCATGGCTGGGGAATTGTCTTTGCCTGAAATTCTGGACATGAAGGTCTAACTTTACAAATGTGAACTTTGCCATGTCTCAAAGACATCATCTCAATGATTTCACTCGGGGAAGGATTATCGGAAAGTTGGAAGAAGGCCACACAATCACCGATGTTGCCAGGAAGTTTGGAATCACTCATGCTGCTCAGAGCCTGAAGACAATACTATATCAAATGACTGGAATATGCTCAGATGCACTGGAGGAGGTTGCCCTCGCTCTACGAATGCACTGGCAGACTAATATTTACTAGCGACATCTAAATGCAATCAGCATCAGATGGCCAGTCAGCTTCCAAGTCGCCTCCATTCCAGCACTGGAACGAGGATATCTCACTAAACTCTGCCTCGACGGCTGCGACATGTAGGGCTTTATGCATGAAGGTCGGTCATCTGTGTACCGCTATCCAGAGAGGACCATATAAGGCTTTTGCAGTGGTGTCAGATCCACCGAAATTAGACTATGGATCAATGGGCCAATGTGTTGTTCTCCGACGAGAGTTGTTTCAGGCTGCAGTCTGATTCAAGACATCAGGTCATCTAGCATGAAAGAGGCATGGCATACCAAGAGGAAAATGTACAGGAAAGAGATTGATATCGTAGTGCTGGGTTAATGGTTTGGGGTATCGTCATACTTGATGGTCGCACTGAGCTATAGTGCTGGAGACTGTCACTATGATGGGTGACCGCTATTAAATGACGTTCTCTTCTGTGGTGCCATTGGCGAAACGTTTCTTTTTATGGATGAAAACGCCACGCCTCATCGAACCAAAGCAGTGGAGAGCCTCCTGGAGACCGAAGATAACCATCGAATTGGTTGGCCTGCAAGCTCTCCAGACCTCAACCTCATTAAACACGTATGGGGCATTATTTGGAGACGAATTGCAGTTCACAACCCCAGTATTGAAAATAACGATGACTTATGTGCTCACCAACTGCTTGGGAAGATGATTAAAACGCGTGACAGTCTTCTTTGTCTCCCGTGGATAATTTAAGAAAATCCTGGCAATATGCAAATCTCTGGAAATTTAATGTGTGCAACTAATGTGACTTTTAAGTTTAAAATCAATTAAAAGCATACAAAAGCTAAAACAGAAATAAAACCATTACTAGTTTCAGACACCCTTACAAATGTAAGGGTCCTTTTTTCAAACGTAAGGCAGCAGAAAGAAGGTTGGCTTAAAAAAGAAATATATAATATTTGGAAAAGAAAGTAGCGATTACTTAACGTAAATTTAAAGAGTCCATCTTTATATTAAACTATATAACAACAAATTGTCAGCAGACTGCCAGTGCTTACGGTATCCATTAGGGATTAATAGTCCTTTTTTTAGTAATTCATTTTGTTTTTTCCTTCTTCTTCCTCATCCCTCCACCCCTTTCCCATCATCTATCATTGATTGGTCCATTTTTCAACGTTCCTATTCAGCTCATCTCGCACAATTGACTCTACCCATATTAACTTTTTAATTGGTCACATTTTCTTTTCAAGCCTACCTTCTTTCTGAAAAAGGATACCATAAAACTAGTAACTGTTTTATTTTTGTTTTTAGCTTTTGTACGTTTTTAATAAATTTTATATTTATAATATTGTATTTCTATTGATTGTAAGTGCGGACCTGGCTGCAAGAACAGCGTAAGTAGTAAAATCAGGTTTTGAGAAAACTCAGGCTGAAGTTTTAAAATTGAAGCAAAGGAAGAAAACAACACCTAAGCATTGAAAACTTTTTTTTATTTTCTTGTAAGTTTTAGTTGTTTTTTCATAACAAAGAACTTTGATATTCACGATGTAAACAGTGACCCCTCAATGACTAAAAACAAGAACAAAATTCACTGTTTACATTGTGAATTCCCAATTCTTCCCCTGGTATGCCTTTAGAGTCTTGCACTGGCTGAGGAGAGTTTGAAACGGCCGTCTCAGAGGCTCAGCTCGACTCAAAAGGCATTCTTATTTGAACTGATTGTTACCCTTTAAAGGAGAGCCCAACAAGCTCAAAACTGCCATTCCAGAGTCTCAGCTCGACTCAAAATGCATTCTTATTTGAAGAACTTTGATATTAGAAATATACAGTTATTAAAAATGCAATTAATGCTCTTCTTGCTTAGAACTAGATTTCTTTCCCTAGCTCTCTCCCACAGATGTTATTTCCTTTAAGATGAATGGGGTATTGTGTAGGTCATTATTTTGTGTTCTGTCAGGAGTAGTAGAGGGTATGGGGGCAAAAACTAATTAAATGCAGCTTTTGAGCCCTTCACTCCTTCTCAGAAGCATAATTAGACTTAGTGTTAGAAACGTCATCAGACACATACATTGCTGACAATCTTAGAAAGCCATTCAGCTTTTTCTACCTAAGATATTTGTTAAGAGACAGGACATCTGCCCTTTCAACAGGTTTTACATCTGTTTTGTTACATTCACCAAGTCCTGCATATTCGATAAAATCTGTGATCAAAATACCGAAATGGTTGATGTACTGTAGTGTATGTCTCAGACCCTGCCACTGTGCCCATCTTAGTGTAATGTATACCAGCAAATTTTGGATTCAGAATTTATATCATTGTGCACGAGGAACTTTGAAAAACTTTGGGCAAGTGCTGAAGCCGAATCTTTAATTAAATGACCATCCATAATAGACTCAAAAAGTTTAAGGTTCTGTCTGCAATCCTTCATGATCATGACATATTGATCAGGGACCTCTATATTTCCCACATGCTTCAGCAAAGTACCATATGTATGCATTTTCATTATAAATAATTTCTTCTTAAGATGAAGTATTATCACTCTGCATATGTGCAGCCATTTTGAGATAGTCAAAAAATGCGGGCGAACAAGAAGTATAGCAAACATGCAAGAACAGTGGTGCGTGCAACTTCCTTTAAGGTCATCTCCTGTCATCTATGTGAATAATTGAGAACTAAGAATTACTGCTTAGGTAAACAAGGGTCCAAGCTTTCTATGAGTAGTTTTAAACGATAACAACATTAAACGATTTACGCTGTTATTGCATCCAGGTCCTTAATTACTTTAATGCACAATTAACTACAGTCATGTTATACGTTGCTATCTGATGTATCTATTTACAGAATATTTGACTGAAAATATCTTGAATGGGTCTTTGATCAAGAGAGATAAGTTAGTAAAATAAAAGCTTTTACTCTAACTTCAAAAGATGTTTAGAAAAACATTTCAAAAGGATAAGTTACTATCTTAATTAAAAAAAAAAAAACAACAACAACAACTTAGAAAATGAATGATTTGTGTTGTGCTTCTGTAGAAAGCCTTAATTTAGTACTGTTACTGAAGTAGACTAATTATTCATGAAGATACATTTTCTGATTGGTGTGTGTCTTGCTTATTCAGAAAACTTAAATGTTGAGTTCCAGTATTAGTCATTCGTTTTGATATGAAAGAAAATTCACAACTTTCACATTGAAGTTATATTATCACTTGGTGCTTTCATTTCAATTATTGATTTTTATTAAAAAATCAGCAGTTCCTTTTCAACGCTTCTGCCTGTAAATTGTCTTTATCAATCAGCCTTTCTTCATTTCATGAGATTGTGGAATGATAAAATTGTAATGTGTGAGCTTACGTCTTGATTAAAATAATGTAAGCAAATGAAATTTCATTGTTTGCTTTAAAAAAAAAGTTATTATTAAATACAGTATTAAGTTCATTGATAAATATATGGATTAATCTTCAGCAAATAAGGTTTTTGCTAATCTTTTTTATTTAATTTCTTTAGACCCAGACGATTCCAGTTCTTTTCTGCTGGAAGTCAGCAGTTTCCTTAAAGAATTATGTGAGTAATTCATTTTTAAAGTTTTCCTTCATTATCTTTTTAGATATTATTTTATTCATAATATAACTACAAAATTCAATATGCATTTTCAGAGGCGGCTTTAAATTAATTTACAACGTAATGTTTTTGGTTCAGTACTAGTAGTCCTCCTATAGTTGTAATAAGGTTGGACAGAATTTAAGAAAATGTTTGAGAATTTAATATGAAGTTTGAGATCATATTTCTCTTGACTGTCTTTCCTAAGATAAAATATGCAAGCAGTATTCCTGTTTTTTGCCACTGTTGTTTATCAGTTCTTAAATACACTTATATTCTTCTCATTCTAAATGATTTTTTTTCATTTCAACAGAGTTTCTGATAATGAAGAATTTCACAGAAATGGATATTTTATCTTAGTTTAAGTTTTGTGTTGTTTATCTCCAAAAACTTCTGGACTGTCTACATTATAAATGACAGACAGTTTCTTTCTATTTAGATAGTATGTATTTTACATACGTCAGTGATTAGAATTTGTTAAAAATTATTACACTATAACTAATACACATCATTGATTAATTTTTTTAAAAAAATTATTACACAATAAACAGGAGGAGGTATTCAAACCATGTGACTTAGAGTTTTACTGAAATCACCTTAACCATTTTTGTCATTTTTTTAGTTACTGTACACATTAACTTCACTCATTAAAATCTTAAATTTAACACTAAATTTTTTATTATAAAATTCTCCCTTACAAAACCCTTTGAAAATAAATAGTTATCATTGCTCTATTAATAGTTAATCCTAGACAAATTAACTATTAATAAATTGGTAGAGATATTAATGTAACTATGAAAAAGTAATAGTATAAATGTTGTGGTAATCTAATAATAATCTGCTGGGAGAAAGGGAGATCTTTCAAATAGTTGTAAGAACAATATCTTTAGCAGATCACTTTTCTATAAGTTTCCAGTTTGAACTTATTACTGTCTTTAGATTTTTAGGCACAAGTTAAAAGATAAATTTGTCATTAACTACTCAAAAAAATACAAAGCTATTACTTATTCAAACCAATAAGCCCTACAATTATTTCTGTATTGTATTCAGAATTTCGCTTGTTCCTATTTGTCAATTGTTGATTGAAAAGTGGAGGATAAATCCAAGAATGCCTCAGACAGTTGGAAACAGACATGTGATGTAGCTCCTTAAGAAAGTCTTTAAACTATAGGCATTTTGGGGAGATATTTACAGTATATGATGAGGTGTTATCTTATTACAAAGATATGAAATCACAGCCTGAACAGTGATCAAGAGTTTTGAGACATCTGATACTGGATTGAAATTTTTTATCTCTTAGGATGTGTATCTCGTCTTTTCTACAACATATTCTCAATAAAATATTTGGTCCTGATACATAGTCTCCTTTGCTATTGCATCATTTAAAATCGAATACTGAGTAGGTATTTTACAAACTGACTAAAATTTTATCAGTATATCAGTAAGCAGTCACACTTCCTATAATCTTCAACCCAGGCACTGATATCATTAATCCTGACACACCATATCATGAAATCACTTGTTGAACTATGAGTTGTTCCAGAACACTATTCCAAAGCCTCTTATTGTCTTTGTTATAATCATATATGAATAGTGATTCTATATTGACAGAGAAAAGCAGGATTCCTCATTGAAGAAAATCTAGTGCCATTCTATAATCGACTAGATTGCTTAGGAACAAGATCAGTCCAGATGTAATGTAAAGTGATGATAATGAATCATGTGCAAGTTTTGCTTATGATACCTCTGAGCAGAGTCAGTGCCATATGGTTATGCATTGAGGATGCCCTGTCTCTCAAATTTATTATTTTGAAATGGTTCAGTTTTGTCAAAGGATTTGTTAATCAGTAGTGTCTAAGACTCCTGAAATCTTCATCTTTTTATCTCAGCTTTCACTGATTCTGTTTTAAGCTGCAGTGACCAGCTTAACAGTATCTCAAAAGATTTGCAGGCAATCCTTCTAATTTTGCTACTATCTTCTCTTCAAGGGTTCTATTTATTATACAGTTTACATTATTCTTTATATTTTGCTTTGTGTGGAAGTGTGCTTTGTTTGACATTCCATTTACATCAATCTGCTGCAGTTTTCATCTGTATAATTTAATATACAATTCTAACTCTGGTTCTTTTGTATGCTTTGATTATCGATGTGCATTTTCTCTGCTTTACACTTTTATTATTTACAGTTTTATAACCACAATGTAATATCATATATGGAAATTGATCTTTTAAAAGTCATATCAGATCTTTTTAAAGTAAACATTCTTCAGTTTACAGGTTAAGAAATCTTAGAAGTAATGGATATTCACAAATAATTTTCTTTTTAAATTATACATTTTTAATAGTAGTTTCTCGTTCTACCAATATTAATACAGGCATTTTTTGTGTTAACAAATCTAAAACATTTGATTAATTGGTTGTTTTCAGGTTGCCCTTATACATCATTAACAGAAGGCTCTGTTAGTCAAAGGTTACTCAGTAAAGAAAGCAGGCTTCAGCTTATTGGTAAGAATACAATTCCCTTTGTTTTGTTTGTTTGTTTGTTTTTTTTTAAACACATGACTGCATTACTTCTAATATCAAAAGTAATCCTAGAAATTAATTTTTTTTTTTTTTTTTTACTGACCCCAAACACAAAATGTAAAAAAGGGCGAAGTTCTTAAGAAGGATCTGTTTCCATCTCTAAAAACTATAAGTTGTATAGACATAAGTGATATCTAATTAAGAGAGCTTATGACTTGTAGAGATGGAGTAAAAATACAAGTTTCAGTCTACGGTCACTTCCTTTCTCACAAATAGCAGAAAATGAAGCATATTTAGGCCACATTTTTTGTTAGGTTTTATGTGTAATATGAAACAAGTTTTTTTCTTCTTTCCTTTTTTTTTTTTTTTTTTAATTGAAGATTTGGCAGTTCCCGAATTAAATTTTTGCTAATTTTTGCCCGAGTTAAATTTTTTAATGGCTCTTTTGTGAAGAACCTGTTGAAAATAGACTCAGATGATGCACAAAAACTTTATATGTGTGTTCTGTAAATATGAAAATTCTCAAATGAAACCATTAATTGAAACTTGGGTTTTCACTAACCAGCTTTTTTTTGTAGTGGGAAGATCTCTCTTCAAAATAGACTAAGCCATTTAGAATTTGACTTCAGGACATGTCAAAAGCCTTGGAAGGTTGCAGGACATCTGTCGCAATTTATTTTAATAAAAGGATTCTACAACTTCAAAATTCAGAATTTATTTTGAATTTATTAAGACTTAATTTAGCTCTTATATTATGGCAATTTTAGGCTTTGTCTCACTGGTGTATGGAAGGACGGTTGATAGGGGGCTAGAATTACTTCTGAAAATGGAGGGATTTTGGATCTGATTTTTTTTTTCTTTGATTGCACAATTACGAACATCATAATCCCTGCCATTCTAAAATCCTAGATACAACTCTGTTTTGACTGATATTAAAAAGAAGTATCTTCTCTCACTAGTATGGGGGGGTAGGGGTCTGTCCTGGGCAGCACTTTTGGTCTAATGCAGTGGTTGGGGAATGTCCTATATGTCGTTTTGACTTTTTGTCTGTGTATGTTTGATTATTGAGAGGGGCGGCAAACTCGGGGACCAACTCGGGCGACACAAACTCTTGCTACGCTACTACTTTTTCTTAATTTCTAACAATCAAAGTGGGCCAATTTTAAGCTGGCAAATGAGGCATCACACTTAAGATGACATTTTCATATTAATTCATTCTGTATTGCTGAAATAGAATATTTATATAAGTGAGTTTCATGAGTTCGTCAAATTGAAAAGATAATTTGATAATTTAATACCATTTATTTTTGACAAAATGTAGATGAATGAAGTTTGTAATAACGGCTGGAAAATAAGATTAAGATATAGTAGAACGCCAAATATCCGGATCGGTTTTCAGGGGGG
>JAFIDM010012231.1:105775414-105792375 GCA_023159025.1 Thereuonema tuberculata
TTTTTTTTTTTTTTTTTTTTTTTTTTTTTTTTTTTTTTTACATAATTCCTTTCCACTCTAACATGCTTTCATTACTTTCTGCTTTCTGTAGACTTAAGACTAGTTTCTTTATCTTTGCCTTCAGCTGGAAATTGAAACAACTAGTCTAGTCTTTATTACATCCTATCCTTTGGCGAAATTCTGTTTGGCTCTTAAAAGGATTCTTGTAAAAGCAGCTGATGCTATATCTCTCTTTTTGTTATATATTTTGTAATAGAAACTATAATGAAAGAAAATCTGTTATTTGAATAGAGCTGCAGTAGTTTTCTCTGATGCATACAAGAAAAGAAAATTCCTGCTTGTGATTTGATTATCAGAATTAGCATGATTTTTTTTTTAGATGGCAAGGATGTGTTTCATGTGAATTTTAAAGCTATCTGATCTTTTTAGAAAAAGAATGTTTATTTTGAATGTTGTTATGGAAGCATTAAAAGCACATTGCAATAATAGCACTTTTTTCCCAATAGTTCCTTTTGAACTTGAAATTTTAATTTGAACTGCTTTTAATTCCAAGCAGTTAAAATTAAAAGAAAATCATTAAAGTCATTTTTATTTATTTATTTCTATTTTTTTTTTAAGGTACCTGATCGTGGTGGACGACCCAATGAACAGCAGCCCCCTCCACCTGAAATGCCGAGTTGGCAGAAGAGAAGTGATGGAGGTAAAATTGCAATTAAAATTGATAATTTTTAAGGGGGTTTTTTTTTTTTTTTTTTTTTTTTTTTTTTTAATTTTTTGCTTTTGTTGATTAGCATGTTTTGATTTTTTAATATTTGACCAAATTAAAAAACTGAAAAAGACAAACAGCAAAAATAAAGACTCCTGGTTTTTCCCAAGGTGGGAGAAAACGCAAGTTCGATGGCCCCCATGATCAGCGGTAAGAGCAATTTTAATTCTGTCTCATTTACTGGAATTATTTTATTTTTAATCTCATACATATATCATTGTCAGTTCATTAACGATTAATTGGCATTCTGTGGTTATTATTACTTTTTTTTAACTATTTACATAGATCATAGGAGATAGAACTAAATAAATTTTAGAAGCTGTATGGCTGCTAAAAAAGATAAACGGAAAGTGCCATTTTTGTTTCTTGTTATTTCAAAAATCAAACTGATTTTGATCAGTCCTGTCTCAAAATAGAACAAATGTTGTGTCTTAAACTTCCTTGTTTGTGGCTGTGTTATCTGGTTAGTTGGTGAATTTCATATGCAACTCTTATCAGTATGATGTCATATGAGGTATCTGCTGCTCCATAAATAGATTCATGGAATGAATGCAAGCATTTTTGTTACACATATTTTTTTAGATAACTCTGTTCAAAATTCTAGTCTGAAAGTTAAAATTGTTTCTAAATATCTATGGTTGTAATATTGTATAAAAACATTTATTGCAAGGCTATAAATTCTTGTTTTCTTTAGTATTTCATCAGATGGCTTCTGATGCTAATTGTGGTCCATAAAGATAGCAATTAAGTGTTCAGCAAACATCAGACTTTTGGAGCAGCAGTTGCAGCAACCTTGACGTGATAAGCCAAAAGACAACATATGGGCTTTGTTTCATTTCATGCCACATTGTATATCATGCATAGTAGCCAGAGGCAGCTGAACACAGTACTAATCATAAATATAACAACGATGCTGCTGTTCAATAATAAATTTATTTTTGATTGTGAAATCTGAATCAGTCAAATCTGAGCAAGAAATAATCTTGGAGAATATTGTAGTTGCTCAGTCAAGACAAAAGACTTTATTCACAAATTTATTCAATATTTATTTATTTAATTACTAAAATATTTAATTAAAAAAGATTCTTTGTTTTTTGACTAATATCTCCTAGTAGCCTGAAAAATATTGATATCATAACTGTTAATTCCTCTAACATTATCTTTATGTTGCAAGTCTAGCAATGTTTTCTCTTTAAATCTCATTTTTTTAAACTTCTAGCTAGTATCATTTCTATTGCCATGGGATATGTAGATTATCAACATCTGAAAATCCTCAACAAAATAAAGTTTCTTTTCATCTGAAATCAAGGATTGGCATTCTGATCTTGACTTAGTCATGGGAATTGAACATTTACATTCAATCTCTGAAACCAATTGCTTTATAAGAAGTCTTATTAACTCTTATTAGAAGGACTTCTTAAATAATTCAACCCTTGAAATATTGAAAGATATCCTAGGATTTTTATTTCGAGAAGTTAAAACTTATCTGAATTAGATTGAGGTGAGAATATGTGACCAGTTTGATATCAGAAGGCCTAAATATCAGATTAACAATTTTATCAGACAACAAAAATTATTAGAGTCAGCTTTGAAATATATTACCCTTATCGTTTTTAACTACTAGTACAAAAAGATTTTTTTCATAAAAAATAAACTTTATTAAATAAGAAAAATAAGAGAATTTTTTTAACAGTTTGGTTGATTATCACAGAATCATGTAACTGCATTTTGTATGTGGTGTGCAGATTTAAGAACTGCATTCCGTAAAAATCAAATCAAGTTGAAGTTGCTCAAGTTCATAAAAATATAAAAATAGAAAGAAAAATAAGAAAAAATGCACAAGACTGAGAGTTCAGTGATCTGTTTTTGGAAATTGCGATACCGGGAACCCAAGATGGACCATTTCTGGTTTGCTGATCTTTGTCAGTTGGGTCCGTCCAGTATCCTACATTTCAGTGAACTCGAGAAACATATAAATAGAACAAAAGTAAACATCAAAACGGCCCTCCAATTAAAAAAACATCAAAACCTAAATAAAGAATAAAAAGGGCCAATAAATTAAGACCCGCTTAGCATTTAAGAGATTAATTGTAAAACAAGAAATATACAATGCATAAAATTAATAATTAAATAAAATTATTTTTCTTTTGTTGTTATACGCACATTAATTTTATACATAGAAATTAAAATAAAACCAAAAAAAAAAAGGTAAGAAATTGAAGGAAACTGTAATGATAGGGCTGTTAATTTTTATATTTGATATTCATAACAGTTTTGTACCACTGCTGAGCATGTCAGTTAGGTAAAGTTAGATAAGGGGATCTCATTATTTTTTTAATTTTTTTTTTAGAAAAGTTGAAGCAAATATTTACATAGGCATAAACTTTCATAATGAATATTAATATTTCGATGCATTCTCCCTCTTCATCTTCTTCAAGACATTCTAATTCTTCTTCGTCGTCTCCTTCTTCATCTTCTGCTTCAGCAGCAGCTTCACCTTCGGGAGGAGGAAGTGGCAGCAGTAGGCACACAATGGCGCCTCCTTCGTGGGTGGGACAGTTTGGTTCAATGGGCCCCTTTGGCTCATCTGGAGCCAACCCCAGAGCCCTGCAGAGGAAGTGACACAGGACCAAAAATGTCAGAAACATGGTGCCGGGCCTAACTTATCGATTATCAGCGTCGGCTTTCATTTACATGGAAAATTTAGACACATATCATTCTCTTGAGGATGTTAGACCATGATGGTCCACCGGCATCTACACCCAAATTAATCCCTTAGGGCACCATGTTTCTGACATTTTTGGTCCTGTGTCACTTCCTCTGCAGGGCTCTGGGGTTGGCTCCAGATGAGCCAAAGGGGCCCATTGAACCAAACTGTCCCACCCACGAAGGAGGCGCCATTGTGTGCCTACTGCTGCCACTTCCTCCTCCCGAAGGTGAAGCTGCTGCTGAAGCAGAAGATGAAGAAGGAGACGACGAAGAAGAATTAGAATATTAATATTCTTTATGACGAGAACTGAAAATAAAAGTGGATTGTAGGAATCCTAATAAATAGAACAGCAAAATTAAAGTAAAAATGTTGCAAGAAAAATTTGTATGTTTGTATAATAAGGAAGATTTAAGTAACTTTTTTCTTTTTCTTTTTAAGAATTTGAAAAGTTAATTTCTAAAGAACAAAAGTTTGCTGATTTTAATAAAACTAAGCTAAACAGAATTTCATAAAGATGAAATAATTTAATTGAATATATTTGAAAAGTGTATTTGGAAATGAATCATTTCATTAGTTTATTCCAATTATTTCTAATGAATTATAAAAAAAAAAAAATTGTGGAAAAGTGAAACAAAATTTGAAAGAACCAAAACAGCTTGTATCAGAAATTAAAGCAAAACGTATGTGATGCTCAGATTGGAGACAGAAGGAAAGAAAGAAAGAAAAACTGCAGGAAGTGGGGGTTTTGTTCACGATAAATGCAAAGAAAATTTTTAAGCTCCTTACCATTATTTCAGTAAAAAAAAAAAAAAAAAATGTACTTATTGGAAGAATGAAATTGAATCAAACAGTACATATGAAAGTAGTTTCCTTGGGACTAACAAGGATATAGAATACCCTGATATCATGGGAGATGAAAGTACACATGAAGTAAGAAAAACAAAATGCATATAATTAAATAAGGTTCTCGCACCCTAAGCTGTTATCTTGAGAATCTGGGACAGCTGTTTCTGTCTTTATTAGGTACCATCAACCAGATTAATCTTAATGATAGCCTGGAGTGCTGGCAAAGTTAAAGATACCAATTCAGCTCCCTGAAGCGGCAGCCCAACAAATCAACACAGCAATATAAACGCAAGGTGTCCAGCATGGCCTCAAATTCCTTGTCCTGGGCACTGTTGGGCTCAAAAGAATTTAAGTAGGGAATAGAGAACTCAAAACCAAGAATTCAATAAAAATAAATTTACATGCATAAATAAGAGTAAGGGAAAAAAATGCACACAATTAAATAAGGTTCTCATATCCTAATTCATATTTTGATTGTTTTTTCTTACTCTTATTTATGACGTTAAATTTATTTTTATTAATAATAGGCAGAAACAGCTGTCCCAGATTCTCGAGATGATAGCTTAGATGCAGAACCTTATTTAATTGTGTGCATTTAGAATTTTTTTTATTTTTTTTATTTTTTTGTTTTTTACTCATTTATGCACATTAAATTTATTTTTATTCACTAGTGAAGTACTTCAAAAGTATATATATGGGTTTGGAACCAACCATCCACGGATTCTGATGTTGTTTTCATTAGATTTCCCTTAAAATCTTATATGTTAGAAATCTGGTATTTCTGTTGTTGTCAGCTCTGATGATATGTTGGCCTCTGTGGTGAAGATCCAATCCATTGTATGTTTGTTGGGGTTTTTTCTTCTTTGCTTTTTTTTTTTTCTTGTTCTCCATCATTTATTTTTTTTATTTTTTACATCTTTTTCTATTTTGGTTTTCTTTTTCTTTTTCCTCATATTAATATACTTTTTTTTTTATTATTTTTGTTCTTTCTGGCTTACATGAAGTGGCCACTCTCACTTAATTGGTTTCATGTGCATTCCACAGAACATCCGTTGAGGTTTACGACACCTATGCTTCAAAGATTTCCTCAATTGTGATTGGTTGTCAATGTCCATCATGGTAGACGTTTCTCTGTTCGTTACAATTGGATGTAATCAGGTTAATGTTTAACTTCCGAACAGATTTTATATTATCACCTCATTCGATAATGACAGACGGATAGCTGTCAAAATTAATAGTGTCTGTATTTATATTAAATATTTTCATATCTTTACGAATGTGTGATTACGGCTTTATTTATCTATTGTTTAATTAGAAGATAAAGTAAAATGTTACTTTATTTATTATAACTATTATTTATATATCATTTATTTTCTTCTTCTTTTCACTTTATCTTCCTTATTTTCCTTCATTTTTTTTTCTTTTTCATTATGCTTATGCAGTTTTGTTTATTACTTACATTAAAAAAATTAAATTGATAATTTACGTATTCTAATTTTATTTTATTTTTGCTAATATTAATGATGTAAGTAATAAAAAAATATATTAACATAATAAGAAAAATAAAAAGAAGAAGAAATTAAATTGAGCAGTTATATAAATAATAGGTAAAAATAAGTAACATTTTACTTCATTGTCTAATTAAAGGGGATAATATTTAAAATTTCTAGTTGCATTATTAATGTAAGCTACAAGGCACAATAATAATAAAATTATATTAATATAAGAAAAAGAAAAGCAAAACCAAGATAGCAAAATAAGAAATCATTGATGAAGAATGGAAAAAAAAAAAAAAACATACAGCGGATTCGATCCCGCGATCTTGACTACAGAAGGCCAGCATGTTATCATCTGAGCTATCGCCGACAACAATAACATAAAAACTACATTTCTAAAATTTAAGCTATTACAGGAAACCCAATGAAATCAACATCAGAATCTGTGGAGGATTGGCTCCAAAACCTATATATATTTTTGGAATTCTCGATGTGTACTTCATCTTCCAAAAGGACATCAAAAATCCATGATATACAGGGTATGTAGTCACCTTGTAAAAATTGATAAAGCCTCATATATAAAGAAACATGATTGATGTTGTTTTTGAAGGCTGTATTCCATCAGGATAATATAGTAAAATAAGATGATTGATGTCACTGAGGAAGATCATTAGTACTTTGATAGCATGAAATGAAATGCTCCAAAAGAATAAATGTTTTATTGATATTTGCGGATCTTGGTTGAGATATGATGAAGAAATAGGATCAGTAACTAGAACAGATTATAGGCTATTACCAGCCAGGAGCTTAGAAAGATCTGAATTAAATCTTCTTTGTGTGAGCATTTACAGAGGGTTGAACCATGTTTATAAGAACGTTTTCAACAGCGAATTGTTATGCCCACGTGAATTGAACCAGAAATCCTGTTGTTTGTTTTGTTACTGAGGGAGTGAAGGCAGTATTAACATAGTACATTCGTGTTGTGTGTTCGAATGGCTCCACGAGCACCGATTTGGTGGGAAGGGTACGTTGTAGCCCTTTCCGATGCAAAATATTCTTATTCCAGAATAATAGAAATGTGTAAGCAACAAAATATTAAAACTTCCAAGTCTGTTATTAGTCGAATTATTGCCGAGTCACATTTGAAGGCTGTTAGTGAAGTGAGGAAGAAACCCGAGGGCCGCAACCAGATCCGCGAAGTGCTGCAACTCCAGCTGTTGACTGTAAGGCTAAGCAAAACATTATGAAATTAAACCCCAGCACCCATAGAAGTCTTGCACAACGAACTAGTGTTTCCAAAACAACCATAACACGCAGAATTTATAGGGACCTGCATCTAAAGAAGCACTACAAAGCAAATGTTCACATGCTATTGCCTCGACACATCGCCGAAAGTAAGACAAACAGTCGAAAGTTGTATGAAGAGCATTTGTCGGGGGACAAATGGAAATATGTTGTGATGTTGGACGAAGGATGGATGTATCTCAACAACTGTAACAAACTACATGCAATTTTTTATCATCGTTATGATGTGAAAGGTCGTTCAGAATGGTTCCGCCAATGTAACGAACAGTTTTCAAAGGGCTTCATGATCGTGACTGATTACAGCTATCGAAGGAAGTTGCCTTTGCGAAAAATTGATGGAAAGGCAAAGATTAATGCTACGTATTATCAGGAAAACATCTTACAATCATTGTATCTCAGTGACATTCCAGCACTGTACGGTACTGCGTCATCTGAAGTATGGATCCAAAAGGACAAAGCGTCGGGTCATACAACAATGTCCTACATGTCATGAATGGCCAACGAAATAGGAATTCGATGAATTCTGTACGGTTCGATCCCAGTGACATCACCTGACGCTCCCCCTATGGACTACTGCGGCTTTGGTCTGTTGAAACGGGCATTAGGAAACCGACGACCTCCAACTGTGGCTGGTTTATGGAAAGCCTGTCGGGAGGAGTGGAACAAGATTCCCCTTGCCACACTGCAGTGCAGCCTCCTCCAATGGAAACTCCAATGTAGGGCCATTCATTGAATGCAGGGCAGACAAATAGAGCACAACAGATGGGGGAATCGTGGCTTTTCTTGGCTTCTCATATCAGAAACTTTGTTCTGATAAATGTGGTCCAACCCTCCACATTTGAATTCAGAAAAATAAAGTAAAAATTATACTTGCACTTTGAAAAGAGGATCTCCAACTGACAAAGAAAGAATTTGAGAATTTGCAAAAACTTTTCAAAGATTATTTTATCTGTATGTAATGGAAATCATCATGGTCCTCTCTGTTCTACATATTTTGTAGTCAACATCGAAAGTTCTCAACTCATTGGAATTTATAAGCTCTAATATTCGATTTTTAAATCAAGAAGTACAATTTTTATTTTGTTTTTCTGAATTCAAATCAATGCACACCATAAAGAAGACTTAATCCAGAACTTTCTGTCTTTCTAAATAGACCCAGCATTGTTAACTATGAAGATGGAATACCTATAAAGAAAAGTTTTTGAAGTAATATACATCATTTCATCCTTGAAAAGTAGTCGGTGAAATCTAAAAATAAGGAAATTAATTAAATCGTAATTTGAATGAACTCAATTATTAGTTGAATGTTTTTCATTCAGTAGATATATAGAAAACTACCTGAAATACCCATTCTTCATACGATTGCAAAAAACGGTAGAAGTATCCTTCAACAATGTTTGCCAATTTCCTCATCAACCCTCCATTTCCACTTCTTAGGGCTTGATACCGAAAATTCAAACAAATAGCATCTGTTCTATTTTGACAAATAACACGCGTGTCAAATTTTGTGTTTCCAATTAAAGCACTTTTATGAATTAATATCAAGAACAGAGAATATAAGACTTTGCATCCCTTTCTGCCCTTCTCCACACCCCTGTCACTTCAATCCTTCCCCAATTCGTACGCAGTCATGTGATCATTACAAATCTATATCTATTTTGAAAACTCCATAGAAGTATCCTTCAACAATGTTTGCCCATTTAAATTAATAATTTTTAAATTCGTTGAAATATTGATGAAAATATTTGATTAATGCTCATTTAAAAAAAATCATATGCTTTTTTTATATTAACAAAAGCTGTTATGGTGTATGTGTGTTTGTATATACGTATTCTCTGTTAAACCATTAGTTAAAAAGTAAAATGGGTTGATTGTTATTATTTTATTTTTTTTATTTTTTTGAGGCAGATAGCTTTCAAATGTTCCTATAGACTGTTGTTGCAGCTGGGATATGTTGTGACTTTTGAGTTTTTGCCATGTTCTTTAATGTGGATATTTTTAAAACTTGTTGCCTGTCCAGCCCAGTAAATGCTTGAATATATTGAGTTTGTCATCATCACTGTCCTGAAATAATTAATCATCATCATGTCTGTATACATTGTGTGTTATCCGACATTAATAATGTAAGTTACCTTACAAAAAGTATAGTGAAGACCTTTTTTTTTTTTCTTGAAAGTCCAGCTCTTTTTAATTCAGGTTGAATTTTATTACTCTGTTGCTTTCATTAATGATTTTGAAAGTGCTAAAGTTATTGTTTGTTTGCAAAGATGAATGACATAGTTATGCTTTTGTCTATGCCTTAGGATTACTTTTTTCTGCTCTGGTAGTTGTTGTGGCTTTTGTTGACTGCTTTGTTATAGGGAGTGCCTCGATAATGTAATGTATTTGATTTGAGTAATTTCTCTCTCGAAGTATGTCGATGAGAGCCTTTGTCTCTTCTGCAGTAGTTTGTGGGCATTTTTAATGCGGTTGTGAAGACATTATTAAATGTAAGAAGAAATTTGCATCAGTGATGTCAGATTTTCTGTTCATGATGTTCGCAAGACCAACTAGAGGGTATGTTGTATTTGATGCCATTTAGCTGTAATGGACATAATTTATTTTTAATGAAACATTTGTTAATGGTGTTGATTCTTAAAAACTATTACTCTTTTAGATTTACAAATGATATCCATAAGTTTCCTAGCTCTTTCATTAAATTACCTTTCCTTCACAAATGGTGAAGATGCCCTTCATTACTTTTTGTAAATATAATTTTTGTTATACTTGTAATGCACCACAGTTTTGACAGTCCACCAGACAGAAATCAGAATTTTCTGTGGGTGCAAGTAGGGTTTGGACATTTGTTTCAGTGGTTCCTCTTTAGTGAGCCACTGCACTGTTCTTATTCTGTTGTCATAAAGCACCCATTTATCATCAACCGTAAGGATCCGATGCAGAAAGAGTGCTAGCCTCATGTGTTTGGAGGGCAACGCATGTTTCCAGACGCCATATCTGCTGCTGTTCAGTGAGTTCATATGGAACCCAGGCATCCAGTTTTTTAATCTAGCCCATAGCTGCCAGGTGTCTGAAAACTGTCGCTGGTGATATGGCAAGTTCGGTACTGAGCTCACTAATGATGGACGTTGTTTTTTTCTTTCAATTTCTGCTTTAACTGTACCATGTCACACATAACTGGTCGACTGGCTCCTGGCTTATGGTTGATGTCAACATCAGCGGCACGGAACTTGGAAAACAGTCTACGGATAGTTCTGTCGCTCGTTGTGCCGACAGCCCACGCTTTATTGACATTGGCAACTGTTTCAGGCAAATTACGTCCAAGTTTGAATTTGTGCAAAATCATTAATCTCGTTCTCCATCACGTCACAAACTGCTTTGATCTGACTAAAATACCTTGTTCAATATATGGACTGAAGCCATTCACTTCGCAGAAACGTTTCGTAGTTCCTACTAAAATACATCCTTTCTAACTAGCTCTGCAAATTACTCTTGCAGGAATCTGCCAATAATTATAAAACAACCCAACAGTTTCAGAATCTTATTTTTCAAAGGTAAAACATAATCGGAGGCCTTAAAATGATATGGATTCAGTCCAAACATAATGAATATTCATAGATTTGAAAATCACTTCAATGAAATTACATATGAAGTCATTAATTTTATGATGTCCAAACTACATTAGCTATGCCCAGGTAAGTTTACTAAGGAAACTCAAGGCAGTGATCAATTATTTCTGAAATTTAGCAACTGATTTCTGTTTTTGACAAATGAAGCTTAAGCATGTCTTTTCTTTAAGTATTTATCCTGCCTAAAAATCTTGTAACAATACTATCCAGAAATATTTACAAGATATACATATATCTGAAATGAAATTGTCATTTAAATGTAGTAGACACTGTTAAGATTTTTTTGTTGTGAAGAAATAATTTTGTTCATTACCTTAGCAATGATTACAGCAGTATTAAATACGTGAGATAAGAGAATATATTTCATTCAAAATAAGCAGGTAATAATCTCTAGCTTCATTAAACTACTATAATTGTGGGAGACAGTTTCAGTGGCTACTATTTTGGCCATGCAGAGAACACTTTCTATATGCAAATCAGGAATTCATCATTAGATAATTAATTTTCGGATTGAGTTGATTGTAAGTTTCATGATTAATCAAGTCACAATAAAACGTTAGATCAAATATCCTCATATCCAATTTTTAAGTTGTGATATTTTTTTTCGTATAGATAGAGATATGGACAATTTCAAATGGTAGCTGGGAATGTATACAGGGAAGAAAAAGCAGGAGGAGGGGGTGTAAGAAACTTACTTAATAATAAAACACATTCTTTGAAAAAAAAAAAAGAAGAAAAAAAAAACACCTGGAAGGAACCATCCAATCAAGATGCCAATTGGTAGGCACATGGATAGGAAATGAAATCTTAACAGTTTCAGAGCAGTTGGGCTATTTATTCGGATAAAACAGCTGCACAAATAGAACAAGTCAGAACATTATAATTCCACTTCTAGCTCATAAAAGCAATTACTCGGGTTGGCAAAGATGCATACAGTTCACGGACATTGTCCTGAGATTTGGCATGTCAGATGGTGTCTAATTGGCAAGCCAGTTTGATGACATTCCAGGATGGACATAGGCAGCATCCTATCATGGTCCAAACATGTTTGATTGGTAAGAAGTCAGATGATCGGACTGGCCATGGAAAGGTGTTGACGTTGCAGAGGCAGTTCTGGGAGAGCCTTGCCATATGTAGCCAGACAATATCCTGTTGAATAATGACCCAGGGATGCTGCGATAGGAATGGTAACAGAATATGTCATAGAATGTCATCTCCGTACCACCCTTCAGCTATGAGGGTGGTACGGAAGACTACCGAGGTTATTCAGCTATCATAGGAAATGCTCCCAAGACAGTCACTCCTAGTGCGTGAACCATGGGCTATTCCATTGTAAAACTAGGATCAGTGCATTGACCAGGCTGTCTCCAGACAGGTATAAGATAGTCACTTGTGCCCAATGCAAACTGTGACTAATCACTGAATATACATGACTCCATTCACACTGTCCCACTTGATCAGGTCAAACAACATTGCAAACGGTGAAGCAGTTCTCTGCGGTCAATGGTAGGCTGTGGACTGGCTTTCTCGAATGTGCTACAAGTCATCTGGCAGTGGTCCGAATAGTCATTTATGTACCTGTAGACACTGCAACATGACCTTGGGGGAGTGACAAATTTGGTTCGTGTGGCTCTTAATTACTTGATCCTTGCTTTTTGTCATCTCCCTCGGCCATCCATTGCCAATGTGTCACTGAGCTATGCCCTTTCCAATTCATTGGTGCCAACATCATCCAATTGCCAAATGCGCCGTCCCAAATGCCAAGCAGTAGGACGATCTGAACAACAGCTCATAATGGGCACAGATCCAATGTCGAGGCATCCTCATAGTCCATGAAGGCTAATGCCACTGCAATCCGCTGTTGCAGTTGTCCTTGTGTGCGAGCTTTGCTCTTGATATACCCTCCTTGATTCATGGTTCCCAGGTGCTGTGGCGGGTCACTATTTACGGGTGTAGCAGGACACCTATAAGCAGACTACAAGCTGCTAAGATGAAAATGTGAATAAAAATGGATAAACCAAATCCAAATTATGGAAGATTACCAAAGAAAGTAATGAAATGTAAGTTGAAAGGACAATAAAAGTATAGAAAATTCAAGGAAAAGAATGTTAATATAAATGTTAATGCCACAACAGACCAGAGGCCTATCTGTGAATGGAAGAAAAAGAATAATCCATGCATACTTTTTTCAGGGTGTAAAGATACGTAACTATAAAGCCTCCAAATAACTGTGAAGAAAGAAATGTTAAATGTTAGGTAAGAGATATTTGGCAACAGCAAACCTCATCTATTGGTGTATTTTTAAACTACAATAATATACATATAGTCTCGCATGACCTTCGCTTGGATAAAGACCTTCAAAAGGGAAGCAAAGCAATAGGAAAGTCGCGCTCGAAGAACAGCCGAGCAACATAAATTTAGGGAATCTAGAGCTGCCCATAGAATCTATGGCAATGACCTGAAAGTGTTAATGAAAAATTATATGGAATCAAACAGGCAAGTAAGATTTAAAAACCATTAATTTGTATCACAATTCCTAAAGAGTATTAAATGATGGCTTGCTTTTTTTTTTTTTAATTTAGTTGCAAACTATAACTTTATTGGCATTGCCAAGATCAAGATTTAGTCTTCAATGCTCCTATGAATCTGTATTTTATTTTTGGTGCATGTAGTATCCATTTCCAAATCTCTGAAAAGCAGAGTGAAAGTAGATTTCTGAAGTTGATAGTCTTCACTGCATTTTTGTTACTGTTAGCTGAAGAAGCAGAGTACTCTAGGGAGAATTGTCATCCCCTTCCATATAAAGTCTCTTTCATCCCTCCGATTTAATGCAGCCAATCTGAATCTTAATAAGCTCTTCGAACATTTTTGGCAATTCTTTTTTTTACCTTGAAATCTTTGTTCATTTTCCTTCTATAATCAAAGTCATTTGTAGTATTACAATTTGATTCATTCTAACAACTTGGACAATTTATCTTTGCCATCTTTTTGAAACTGTTTCTTGAATGATCTTTGTGAAAAATAAGTTTGGTCTTTTCATATGAAAACATCATATGAAGCAGCAGCATTTCCAATTGTAGTGAAAAAGTTTGCATGTTTACCCAAGTGTTATGAATGATAGAATATTAAGGTGTGGAATTTTAAAATTATAATTTCATTTATAATTTTATTGTATCACATCAGCTACTTTCCTTCTGTCTGAAAAAGGAATTTTGTCACTTTCAGATATTAAACTTGGCGCAGCTTAGCCGCAGCTGCTTTTGCACCATAAAACACCAACCAACCAGATATTAAACTCTTATTCTAATAATTCAATACATGCATTCTTAGTTTCACATTTAGAATAACCTTTTCTTTTTTCCTTGACCATAGTGAGCAAATTTTTGGAAATTTTCGATTACGTACACTGAAGCTGCACAAAGCACGAGGTCACAAGCCTGCAGAGCAGCATATGGCTCCACATTCAAACACCCAAAAACTGTATAAACCGCTATCTTGCAAGTGAAAAATGGAAATTTGTCATGACCCTAGATGATGCATGGGTGCACCTCAACAATACCAACAAACCTCAGACCATATATTATCGCTCCAGAGCAGATAAAGGACGCTCTGATTTGTCCAAGAGTTCAGGGAAAACTTTTCAAAGAATTTCATGTTTGTGGCTGGCAACTGTTTGCATGTCAAGTTAATTGCATAAAGTTCCTGGGAAAGTGAAGGTAAAATGCAGCCTATTTTGAAATTTGTGATGAATCACATAAACTATGAAGACATCCCCAGACTCTATGGAAATGACATGGTCCATAACCACATGGACAAGGTATCCAGCTACACTTCTTAAACATCAATGATATTTTACGAACAAAAAGCACATGGCACTGGAATAAATGTAATACCCTTCAGCTCGGTTCCTATTAAGTCCTCCGATGCCTCACCAATGAATTAACGAAACAGAACATCGCAGACCATTGACCTACAACAGTGGAAGGCCTTTAGATGATGTGTGTACAGGCTTGGGATGCAATACCTCAAGAGCAATTAAATCATAGGCTTTTATAGTGGAAATTGAGGTGTCCAGCTATTTTTGAAACAAGGGACATCACACTAAATATAACAAATGGTGGAGGAAAGGGTTGTTCTAGCATTACAAGCATTTCAATTTGTGCCATTATATCTGATTCAACTCTTCATAGAATTAATTTAGTTAATGCTGTCCTTCATTTTCATTCACTTTAAAAAAAAAAAAAAAAAAAGTGAAACCTTAAAGAAAAAACCAATGGTGAGAATGTCCCTTGAATTTGTCTTTCCTTCTACTGCCTAATTCTCATGTGTATAAGATAGTGAGATACAGTAGACTCTTCTTTTCATTCCTTGTAAAATGGAAAAAAAAGAAAGAAAAATCATAGGAAGAGGTGAAGTTCAGATATTCACCCCTCTTCCATTTTTTTTTAAACTAAACAGTTTATGTTTGAGTTGTAATGTATCAATAATAATAATAATAATAAATGACAAATTCCCAAAAGAACTTGAAGCCTATTTTTGTTACAGTCTTGCTTCTTGAAAAGGTACGAAAATATCAGAAATGAACAAGTCCATTGTTTAGGTATAATACTTTTTCTATTTTTTGTGACACCAGGCCATCCCCCTGTCTCCCCCTGGCAAGTTTGAGATAATCCAAGAAGAATCGATTCCAAGCGGTTATGGCAAAAAGTGATATTTTATTTCTTTTTGATTGAACTCATTATTTGATAGCACGTGAACAAATAGAATAAAAGTAGGATTGGATATTGGAGGACCAGCAGTAGTCCAATGGTTAGGTTCCTGACTGCGAGGATGAAGGTCCTCAGTTCAAATCCCATGCAAGGCGGAAAAAAATGAAAGAAAAAGAAAATTTTATAATTGATTTTCTCAGCAAGGAAAACTAATAATTAACAATTGAGCCGGACAGACAGACAGAGAAATAAAAGATTTTAGTTATATAGATTCCCATACTATTTTCTTGACAAGGATCCACATGGAAAAACTTAAGTTAGATTGTCTCTTGTTCTTAAATATGCATAATGAGTTTCAAGAAGATTCATCTAACAGTTCCAAAGTTATTGGGCTGCTTTCAACACAGACTGACTGACTTGATGAAACTCACTTTCGAAGGAAATTAGGGTAAAAAACAAAGGATTAATTTCACAGATCTACTTTTCATTGATTTACAAGCTTAGTATTACATGCAGAGATGAAACGTGAATGTTAGATAGTTACTCGTTTTCACAGGTACGACTGAATCGTAAATATTTTAGGTTTAAAAACAATAATTAAAAAAAGATATAAAGAAAGAAACAATTTAAAAATCTTCAAAAATTAATTGATGGTTGTAAGAACTTTTATAGACTGCAGTGGTGGTGATAACAGAATTGTCATATCTCATTATCCTATTTATAAATTATAATCAACAACGTATAGAAAAGGAAGAGAGGAAAAAAAACTATCAAATGGAATTTTCACATTTTTTTTTTTTTTTTTGCAAATTTAAAGATAAATAAATTTAATTGAAATTTAGTTGGATAAGTTGCATTTTTTTAAGTGTAGTCATGGTGCGGTTCAATTTCACAATTTAAAAGAATATTAATTTTTCCAAAAATGTAAATATTTTCAGAAACCATATACAGTGGTACCTAGGGTTACGAACTTAATTCGTTCCAGAACTCTGTTCTTAACCTTAAACGTTCGTAACCCGAAACATTGAAATCAATGAAATAAGAGACGATTCGTTTCAAGATGAAAGAATCGTTCCTTTTTATTAACATCCGGTCGTTTACATGACAAAACGCAAAAATACTTCACATATTAAATAAAGAGAAAGAAAACAACCAAATAAATTAAATGTAAAATAATTACATTTAATGAATACATTATACAAATAAATATATTACGATGTCTTGTTTACATCGGAAAAAGAATTATGTGGGCGCGGAGAGATACTTTCAGATGCTAGGTGAGACGCCTTTGGTGTGATCCGGCCCCGTAGCTTGTGACTTTGTACTGTAAGCGATCGTTTGTCTCCAACGTTAAAGCTTGCTCCCTCTCTCTTACCTTCGTTCGTAACCTGAGGCACTGTTCGTTACCCGAGACAAAAAAATTTCGAAGTTATTGTTCGTAACCTGAGTCGTTCGTAACACGAGGTTTCACTGTATATACTGTATACATATATATATATATAT
>JAFIDM010012231.1:105792775-105820089 GCA_023159025.1 Thereuonema tuberculata
TAAACAAAGATAAATCACTTAAAGTAAATGCGGTTTCTTTAAGTATTTTTAAGAAATCTGTATTACATAACAAGAGGATTAGAGATTTCTTGACTTTAAAATGAGCCCATATCTTGATCATTTACTGTCAATTGTTTTAATTGTTATTGATTGTTATTATGTTTTGGTTACAATTCATTTGTTATCAATGATTATTGGATGCTAGATGTTATAAGGTTTAATTATTATATTTTGCTTTGTATATTTTTGATTATTGCTTTGTATCTATTCGATTATGATTTTAAAGAGAAAGAGGATGTTTTTTCTTTCTCTTATTTATGTATTTTTATTTATATTTTCCTGAAGAAGTCCCTTAATTGGGTTGAAATATAGAATTGGAAGTTATGAAGAAAATAAGGAGTAGTGAATTGTTTCGTTATTTTGTTATTTAAGAAAGCGTATATTTACTTTATTAAATACAAGTTATTAATGAAATGTGTAAATAAACAAAAAAAAAAAAAAAAAGGATTCAAAAATCATGAAAATTAAAAATGATTTAACTTTCATTTTCTCCTTTCTTCTTCTTTTTATTACAGTTGATTTGTTTGGATTAACTTGAAATTTTATTTGTTAATGTCTTGAATTTCTTTCATAAACATTTTGTTTGGAAGTTCTTTAATAGCTTGTGTTTACTTTATAAGTTTCTAGTTTTCTTACAAAAATAGGAAACATAAAGCAGCAGTCCATTAGTGGGTCCTATTCTTGTATTTGTCCAATTTGTTTGTTTTTTTTTTGTTTTTTTTTTTTTATGTTGCCCCACATTTTTTAAAAAGCATTTAATACAATAAATGTCGATAATCATCAATTCCTGTCTTCTTTATTTCGGTTTTCTTAATTAGCCATTCTTTAATTATTTTTTCCTAGTATGTTATTTGTAGTTTCATTCTAAACATACTTTTTACTTTCTCTTTCACTTTTTCCATAACTATTTCATTATGGACAATATCTTTCTAAGTATTTCAAAGGCCATATACTTCATCCCCTGCCCCCTTTGTTTTTTGTTGTTGTTTTTTAAATAAAAGATGGTAGTCAATGAAACATCAAATTCAAATAATAAGCATTAAATTTTCCATTGACAATTATCTTATTAATTTGATTTTCAGTTTCGCCATTAGGTAACATTGAATCTGTTTTGCTTCTTTCTTTGTAAATGTATTTCCCACCAATACGTGAAGAATATAGTAATAAGATTTTTTTAAGCATTTAATATCTCGCCCATTCCACGTATCCTCATCTGCTAATACTTTCTTTCCAACTTTTGCATTCATATCTCCTTACGAATGATAATATGTTTAGGGAGTTCGTCTATTATCCTTCAAAAGTTGCTCATACAAAGGCTCTGCATTACCTGCATATGCATAGACTATTTCACATTTACGTCAACAAGAATCTATTAGTGATAATTCTATTACTCAACTTATTTTAACCAGTAGAGATTTTATTTATTTATTTTTTTGTGTGTGTGTATGTGATTTAATTTGACTTTTAATTGTATGACTACTTGTTTTATGGATTCTGAACTTGCCAAACCAGTTAATCAGATCTCTTGGACATTCCTTAATAAGTAAATGAAGATATTCTTTGCATGATTTATATTGTTTTGTCGATGAGAAACATTGTTCTTTGACATCCGTATAGTCCAATAAGAATAGGCATTTAATAGTAACTTAGTGTGATAAGTAACAACTTCCATCGCATGGACACTTCATCAAGCTAATAAGCTAGCTGTACTGCACTCGTGAATAATTATCCCTAAAATATTAATCTCACCAGTTCCATGTTTGCCAATTTTTACTAAGATGGGGGATCGACTATCCAACCCTCCTTCTTTTGCAGCTTTCAGCGAGTTTTTAAAAGTTTGTCACAAAAGCATGGAATCATTCCTCCATTGGCTGACAGCTATTTTAGGGAGTCAAAATTTGAATAAGCCTGAGTTGTGCCTTATTTGAATTCCGATTATAATTGAAAATTTTGTTGGTTTAAATCATAAATGGCAGAAAGTAACTCATGGTATAGAAAGATATATTCAACTATATTCCCTTATGAAGGAATATCATTTAAATTTATTGCTTTTAAATCACTCCGTTTGGAAGATCGTAAATATAGATCAGTTTGCTCTCTTATTCCAGATGAAAAGAATGTCAAAAAAAAAAAATGTCATAACCATTATTTTACTTAAATGATGTCACAAATCCTTCTACTGTCTTAACAGGTCTAAATTTCCTACAATTGGCAGAAAGCAAATTCAAAATTTCATAATGTACTTTAAAAACAAATAAATTTACATTCACTGATAATAAAAATGCAAACTAAACATTTAAGATACTACAAATCCACAGATAACAGCTTTAAATAAGCTGTGGATTGGGATTATTTTGTTTATGGCATTACACAAATTAATAGATTTCTGCAAGTTCTATGAAATTTAAGTGACTATATAGCTGGAGATAGGAGCCTGGAAACCAGAATCTTGAATTATTTTGAATGAATTTTGGTTTGATAGCAGTGTTCAGGTCTTTTAGCTTTGTACTATTTACTTTCTGAATAAATGTAAAGCATTTGCAAAGTTTGTTGTGCAGATTGATCATTCATATGTAAACCATCTCTTCTGGAACAAACTAGACTCAGGAAATGTAATAAAATCAGCACAACCTGCAGTCATTCCTAATAATACATCTTGGTCTTTAAGTTAGTTAGTATTGACACATGGTACCTTTTTATTCTCAGAAAAAAACTCGGACATTTACTATATTGGAATGTAAACGTTTAGAAAGTTGGTGTCTTTTACAACCCAGGACAGCTGCATCAGTCATTTCTGGATGCTTCTGTCTAAGTTGCAAAACTGAGCAAGCATAGCCGTTACACCAATTTTATTGACATTTAGTTGATTAAAACACAGTTTTTAAGTAAATTATTCTTCAATGGAACATGGATTGCTATATGTATGCTTTAATATAAGTGATAGTCTATTATAAATAAAATTTCAGAAGAATACAACTTGAAATGTGACTTCTCCAGAGAATGAAATGCTTTTTAAATTATTTGGTGAAAATAAAACTAGATCAGTTTTTGAATTTGTTAAAATTAAGACCACACTTAATATTTATTATTTCCTGTTACTTAATTGTATAAGTTTAAAATCACTTGTTGTGTTTTATATTTTTCAATAAATTACAGTAAAACTTGCTCAAAGCGGAATCGCATGGGACCAACTTTTCTTTCCACATTGGACAATTTTCCGGATTATGGAAATACTGTAAAATAATTTACATGCAGGACAATATAAAATAGTATACTGTATTACTGTATAGTACGTATCATTTTTACTTACCTAGGAATTTTTTCTCCACTGTTGGCTGTCATTAATTAGCATGGTAGCAGATCTATGTACAGTAGCAGGTTGATACACTCGTTTTTTGCTTCAATTAAATTTAATCACCACTTTATTAATAACTAGACTACTAACTACAAAATGACTAACTAATACTATACACTTTTTACACAGTATGAGACACTAAGTCTGCACGGTTGTGTTAGTTCTTCTTCCACAAATCCAACAGAGACACCTGTTTCCACTGTTTCATAGTCATGTCCTTTTCAATACAGTCTTTAACGCTGTATAATAATTCAAGAAGCCGGGGATTGTTTTTGTCAATCGCGAACTGCATTATGTCACTGATACTCTCAACAGCCTGTTCATGGGTGCGAATTTTTAACGGAACAGATTGTTCTTCACATTTATCATCATCATCTACTTCTTTTTCTTTCTCTTGATTTTTTATTGCCAGTAAATCTGTTGCGGATTCAAAAGTATAGTGTGTGGCAAGATTTTCATCAGTGGAAATGAAATGTTCTGCATCACTAGGCAAATTCTTTTCGCGGCAAAGCGCATTTATTGCCACTGAATTTTCACGCGCTTCTATCATAGTGTCAGCACCATCATCTTCTCCAAATCCTGGTTTTTTGAAGCACTTTATTATGGTCTCAACTTTGATTTGTTTTCCAGCCAACACAATCCAATTTACTGCATCTAAAACTGAAACTGATTTTGCCAAAGTATAGGAACTGTCTGCTGTTTCTATGTTTGCTATTAATGATTGCATTAACAAGCGCCTATAGCAAGATTTCGCGATTATTCAGTATTTCGTGCACTGAAAGTTTATCTTTTTCTTTCGCTTCAATCACTTTCACTTTTTCATTAAGTGACAATGTTAGGTATGATTTAGCCATTTCAGAACTTGTCTTTCACTAGTCTGATACAGTAACTGCTGTTGTACTGTACTCGTAAAAGAGACTGACTGGATTTCTAAAACTTTTTTCTTAAGCAAAGAAACGAACTCGAACAGTGATGCACCTGTTGTTTTATGGTTTGTCTTTTGTCTCCTCTGTTGAGGGTGGAGGGAGTGGTTTGCCACGGGGTATATTCAGCGCAAACAGTTTCTCGTGCCTGCTAACATTGTTTTTGACGCGGCTAGTTTGAGAAACAAGAACAGCGAGATTCTGTACAGTGAGTTTGAAAATACTGTACATATACAATACTGCAATAAAAATACATTTATTATTTTCCGTTTTATAGAAGTGATTTTCATACTTTTTTTATAGGAATATCTTTCCGTTTACACGTTGGACAAAATCCGTTTTATACAAAATAATTTACGTTAAATTCATATTATTTTCGTCGGGACCATTAAATTTGTTCGCATTGGACAGATTTCCGCCTTATTCACGGTCCGCTTTGAGCAAGTTTTACTGTGTAAGAAAAATTGGAAATTTATTGAAAAGCTTTAAAACGAAGTAAAAAACAAAACAAAAAAAACCAACAACTTAGTTTGAGATTTTCAAATTATAATAATAATATCTCCATCTTTAAATGGATACTTTTAATTTATTAGTTTAAATAAAGATGTAAATATTTTTTTTAATCAAATGATAAATGTTATCTAAAATTTATGTTAATTCATTTCTTGAAGTCTTAAATTGCTATAATGAAAACTGCTTTTACATTTATTTTAAAATGTTTGTTACAAAAGTTCAAAGGGTTTGCAGGTTATGATCTGGCTCTTTTTCAAGCAAATGGGGCTCCAAGACATAAGAATATCCATAAAACTGAGATGCCTAGTTATAGAAGTTCAAAATTATCCAGTCAAATCTGAACATAACCAAACCTTCAGAATATCATCACAATATAAGAGCAAATATATTGCTTATATTTAGTGCTTTGATTATTTTACTATATTCTATGAAATTTTTCCAAAAACTTGTAACTTAGAAATCCAACTCTTTTTTATTTTTTTTGAAATGATCAAAATTATTGTCAGTTTTCAATTGATTTAATGTCATGGATTAATTTCCATGGGAGATGAAAGAGTGCATCATAAAATAAATTTGTTGAAACTTGAAATAATTTTCAGTTGATTAGATGGGATGGTTATTATTGGTACCAATAGTATTAATTTTTTTAGATCTTTTTAAATATATAAAAAAGCTGGAAGCTTAATTTTATAAAGAGACTTTTTCAGTATGAAATTTGATTAGAATTTATCTGCAATAGACACTATTAAATTTGTTGATTAAATTTTTACACAGGCATTTTATGTATATCTAGTAGAGGGGTCTCAAACTCATTTCAGTTGATGGCCGAGATAGATTGCAAATGTGATGTTCACATGCAGACCACAAACAAAGCAAAATTTGTGAACCTAACTAATAAGCTTTTTACATCATACCCAACAAGATACTTTCATTCTGACCAATTTTAGAGGATTTCCAGAACAGTACCATGAAGCAGAATACAAACTTACTTAGCTAGAACAAGCATGGATTGCAAAACTTTTACTTTTTTGAAATGCCTGGTAGGCCACACTCAAGTTCTTTCTATGAATTTGAGACCACTGCTGTAATATATATGTTTATTTGTTACCTATTCTGTTATTAATGAGAATAAAATGAATGTGTTGTATATATTAGTAGAAAATATTTAAAGTTGTTTTATTTTTCACTATTTTCAGGAAACCGTGGGGACGGCAATCGAGGGGGCGGCAGTGGTAATGACAGAGGAAGAATACAAGGTGGTTGGTCTGGAGGAGGTGGAAGAGGAGGAGGAGGAGGAGGTGGAAGAGGGGGAGGCGGTGGAGGAGGAGGAGGAGGACAAGGTTATCAGGGAAATAACAATCAGTATGCAAGCAGAGATAATTACAATTCATGGGGTGGTGGAGGAGTAGGAGGAGGTTATGGGGGTGCAGTCCCAGTGTATGCTACTGGAATGCCTGTGTATGTTGCACAACCTCAAGTTGCCTATGGTGGACAAGGTGGGTATCAGACTGGAGGATATCAGTCTGGCGGTTATCAATCTGGTGGCTATCAGACTGACAACTATCAGACTGGCGGCTATCAGGGTGGTGGCCATCAGGGTGGTGGTGGTGGCGGCGGTGGATATGGTGGTGGTCAAGGAAGAGGAGGTGGCTATTCAGAAGGTGGGTACAGAGGCAAGAATAGAGGACGGGGAGGAGGACGAGGTGGCAGAGGAGGACAACAGCACTATCAATCCAATGATCGATATCAACAACATCAGTCGGGATATAACTATTCGTATGATGCAGGAGGATACAGATGATGTATCCAATCAGTGGCTTAAACAATATGCAAATGAATCTTGTGGAATGAATGCAATATTTCATTTTGGGTTAATCTCATTGTTCAACTACCCTGAAAACCTTGTCTTTTTTCTGTTTTTTTTTTTTTTTTTCTCTCGTAAGTCTAACACTGCTTTCAGTAACCTATTTATGCATGTCTTAATTCGGAAAATGAATTTTTATAGAATCAGCAGCTGACTTACAAGTATAACTGTTGGACTTGCAAAATCTTCTGTTCTCTTTATTTTAAGAAACAATTGCAAAACAGTTTTGCATTTTTTTTTCTTTTGACCAAAAAATAAAATAAGGTCAGTTTGTAGTGGACTTTTGTCTTCCAAATATTAAACTATTATAGTTTTGTTTTTTGTTTTTTTTTTGTTTTGTTTTTTTCCAAGAAAAATAAAATTGATATGCACATTCAGTTTTAGTCCCTGATTTTTTTTTTTCGTCCAAAGATATATATATATATATATAATTTCTTCATGAAATTAAGGAAGGAAAGCTAAACAGGCATCGGTTCTCTCAAAAATGCCTGGACAAACTTCTGTTATTGTACATAATCATTGTGAATGAGTTAATTTATTTTTGTTTTATCAAAAATTAGACCTCAGTCATATCTAATAGAAATGTTAATGTAAGAAACAAAATATTACCACAGATAAAGTCTTAATCACTTTTTCTGCAGTTATGGTGAAGGAAAAAAAATATTTCAGAGTGTAGTAGTTGTAACTTGCAAGGGAACTCTCCAAGAATCTGTCCAAAAATCTTCCCTTCGATTTGACCAAATTTTGGATACTGTTTAGAAATAACACTGGACAACTTAACATCAAATAGTTTTTGCATTGCCATCAATAATAAAAAGTGACAAAACTTCAAAATCAGCAAATAATCTTGACATTAATTTACCAGAAGTGGCAGAATGCAGAGCTATTTCCAATGTATTTCAATAAGTTGCAGTTGAAAAAACATTGATGTGGAATGCATAGATTTTTACATTTTCTATTATTATTTTTTAAAATATCGTTTCTCTCTATGCTTAATGCCAAAAAGAGGAAAGAAGTAAAATCGAATTACTATTTTATTATTATTATTATTATTATTATTATTACAAGTATGGGCATACATGAGGTCAACGAGAGCCACATTCTTGATTTTCATGTATAAAGAGCCACACCATAGTCACGTTCCAGAGTATTAAATACACAAATTCAAATTTAATTACATTTCTACACAAATCCTAATTGCTATATAAAGTATAAAAAATACATATATAAGAAAATGGAAAGGAAAACTTGTGAAAATACAAATATAATGGGGCAAGAAAATACCTATATTTTTATCAAGAGATATTGGGAGCCGCATTGAACCCAAGGAAGAGCCGCATTTGCCCACATCTGTATTATTAGCATTTTACTTCTTGGTAAGCAGTATTTAACAGTGAATCTAGAAATTAGTTTAAAATGTCACAAGACTACTATTAGACATTCACAGTGCAACTGATTATTATTCTATAGTAATGAATGGTATACATTTTGAAGATATTACAGAGGGTGGCTTTAAGATAGAGTATAATCCTGTAATATTAAGATATTTATGGCCAATTTCTTCAAATAGTTGTAATCTTTTGAATTCAACTTTTGAAGTCCAATTGAATCTAATAGAGTTGCAACATGAGCTATTGGGTTGTCTGCAAAGTTCTGAGTATTTTTGATAAGTGTATGTTTTAGCATTCTGTTAGTAGTCTTACTGTTTGAAAGCATGTGATATGTTGGCATCACATGCAAGGTGTCGCATGACTGCATCTCTCAGTAAAGGTTGGTCGCAATCAATAGAAGCTGGTTTTTTTAGTTTTGAATATGGATATGCAATATATCTCTGAAATGTATGGAGAGGGGGTGGGCTGGTGAATCAACGGTTCGGAGGTGGTTTGCGAAATTCAAAGCAGGGGATTTCAGCTTAGAAGACGCGGATCGTCCTTCGTCAGTGGACAACGATTACGTAAAGGATACATCTGGAGGCCAACCCAAAATCAATGATTCAGGAATTATTGGATATTCTGAAAATTCCTAAAAGTACTGTTCATGAACATTTGGTGAAACTTGATGTTTGTGTCCAATACAAGCTGTCTGAGAAAAACTGCATCGACCGGTATTTCCATTTGCAACATGGTCTTGAAACTCAATAAAACAGACCCGTATTTGAAATGAATAGTGACTGGAGATGAAAAATGGATGTCTATGACAATGTAGTGTGGAAACAATCCTAGTGTCAAGCTAACGAAACTCCAAAACACATGCCGAAGTGGAATATTCATGCAAAGAAGGTTACATTCTTGTCTGGTGGGATTTCAAAGGCATTCTTTACTTTGAGATATTCCCACACAATCAGATTATCAATTCAGATATGCACTGCTGCCAGTTGGAGAAATTGCAGCACAATATTCAGCAGAAAAGACCAAAACTAGTGTTGTCTTTGGTCATCCGCAAAAAATTGCATAAGATTGGCTGGAATGTCTTACCTCACCCACCCTATTCCCCAGACATTGCACCATCCAACTTCCACCTGTTTTGGAACCTGCAGAATGCTTCGAATGAAAAATTATTCAGTGATTTCAATGCTGTGAAAAAGAACGTGGAAGAATTCTTCACCTCCAAGCCAGTCTTGTTCTATGTGAACAGAATTTTAAAATTGCCGGAAAGATAGACTGAAGTTATGGAAAAAAATGGAGCAATGATGAATAAATATTGTTTCTTAAACGATATATTTGTTTCATTTCCACCTGTCAAAATGTTGTCATTCCGGACAACCCAGTAATATAAATACTATTTGGAGAAATTGGCCGTTATTGTACTGGTTCACTAAGGTCACTGTATTTACTCCCCTTTTTTTTTCTTTAAACATACTTTTCCTAGAAAAATGAGGATTCATTCTAATATCAGGGTTGACATTGGCGACTAAAAAGCGACTATTAGCAACTATTTTTGACGTTAGGCAACTGTGGCAACTTTTTTAAGTTTTAGGAGACTTGTTTTCAATTTTGCAATAAATTCATTTTCAAAAAATATTTGTAACAAAGATAGCAACGGCGATTTTAAATGTCAGTACTGGCATTTTCTGAAGTACGATTGTAGAAGAATAAATAATTTTATATTCACCAACAATAATAAAATTATTTATTCTTCTACAATCCTACAATATCTGAAGTTTAACAGCACTCAGATCTTTGTTTTAAATATACTTTTTATTCACGACAGTTATTATAAAAGGTAGGACAAAAAATATTTGTTTTATTATTGTTGTAATAGTTGAATTCTAAAGTAAATGAACTAAAGGAAGGTAAAAAGAAACGAATTCAATTTTAGTTGAAGGAAACAAAGGTTGGCTTAAGAAATCAAAGTTTTGTTTGCTTGTAATTTATAAACTCATACTTACAAGGGAAGTAGGTGACCTCGAATGCTGAGAATCGCACGAAAATGTGCTTAGAATATAAATGGCTCATCCCAAAAACAGTGGTATGAGTCCTTCCCATGCAAAACGCAGCTGTTGTCTGCTGGCGCCATTCGACGGTGGCATATTGTACCTGTACTAACAAGTACTTAATCTTCAGGTCAGTAGGAATAGTTTGTTGTTCAGATACTGTAATTATTTTAAGCAGAGGGAAATAAAGCATTATAGTCGCGACATTGAAATATGTGTATTTTTGGTCTTATTATATCGATATTTTGTGTCTTCGCGTTACCAAAGTTCCTCTCTTGGACCTTTAGTAGATGATCATTCAAATGTCTCTCGTGGTAAGACGTGCAGTTTTGCATGGGAATGACTCATACCACTGTTGTTGGGATGAGCGATTTATATTCTAAGCACATTTTCATGCGGTTCTCAGCGTTCGAGGTTACGCACTTGTTACTATTGTCTAGCTATGTTTCAAATTTTTTTATTCTATGTCCTTTTTTTTTATGTGATTCAGCATATAAGGATAATGGAAAAAGACTACTAATAGGCCAGATAAGCAACTAAATTATCGCTAGGAGGAGACTATTTAGACTACTGTATAACTATTTTCAATGTATAGTTGTGATGGTAACCCTGTAATACCCCTTGTGCTTTTTTTCTTTCGCTATTGTTGTCAGTCTGCAACTTTTATTAATTTTAAACCCTATTAAAAATTAGAAACTTTCATAAAAATAGAAGTTAAATCATTGTAGTTTTAATTCTTAAAATGCATTTTGATTTATAAGTGTTAGTTTTATTAATAATAATTCCCAAAGTAGGAAAAACTACACAAAACTTTGGCAATTGAAAATTATAAGCGATTGAAGAAGCAAAATATTTATTACTGATATGAGTTTTTATTGTAGTTTAAGAAAAGGCTTTTAAAAAATATCATAAAAGTTAAAAATCATAATGTTTCGCATCGGTTTTATTATTTTATTTTTTTTTTATTAAATTTTAACTGTTAACTTAAAAGCTGTCAGTAGATTGTTCAGTAAAATCTGGTATTTTTTTATTATCACAAAATTTGGATTATTATTATTAAAACTATCAATTAAAATTAAAATCCATTTTAAAAATTTAAACTACAATTCTTTCATATTTGTTGTGAAAACTTTCGAATTTTTCAGTGCTAATATTCAAGATATGCTATAGAAAGGTCGAATAAAGGAAGGAAAAAACACTTTGGGTTTATTTCCACTTTAAAATCAAACCGTCTTGTGTTGTGAGACCACCTATAAACTTGAATAGATAGATCCTCTTGAAACTTGACATGCATACTTACGGACAAAAACGATCTACTTTTGTATTTAGAAAAGTTAATTTTAATCAATAAATAAATGAAATTTTTATTTATTGTTATTGTAATATGCAATAAGATATCCTAAGCGACTTACTTCTGAAATGTGGAATTTGTGAAGCTCTCCAGGAATTATTATATCGTTATAAACTTTAACGAATTATCGTTATAAACTTTAACGAATTATCGTTATAAACTTTACAAAATTAATTCAAGTAATGTTGAACAGTTAGCATTTATAAGATATTCCCAACTTCTAACGAATAATGCTGTAATATTATTGGATTCGTTGAACCACTGTAGGCTACTTAGAAAGCTTTGGAGTGCAGTCAGCTGAAGTTTACAACCCTCTCTCATGGTTTCATCCAAGGAAGTTTCACACGCAACCAAGCTCTGCCCTTCAAGTTTTAATTCAGTGAATATTCTAACAAAAAAATTCAGAAAGTAGAGATATTTTCTGTAATCTTTTTTTTATGTAGAATTTCAGTTGGAGTAAAAATATTGATGAATGAAAATGGTGAAAATACATGACATGCTGTTAACATATAAAAATAATACTCCCTCTGTCTCATAATAATAGTAGCAAGTAAATATTTAAACGGGAATTATTGGCGAATGCAGCTGTAAGTTATGTTGTACCGCAAAATTGCGAAGCCTTCAATCAAAATCAATGTTTCACGACATCTGTCATTTGTTTTGACACATGCACACACCTTTCTTTTTTTAGGTTAACCTAATTATTATGATTTATAACTATTTTTCTAATTTCATCCGCTGATCGAAATCAATTGGGTTTTTGTTGTTGTTGTTGTTTTCAGTTGAATATCAACCCATTGTATAAGTAAGATATTAAAAAAAAAAAAGGAGTTTTCAAGCAAAGATCGAGTTGCGATTGTCCAGTTCTTGATGCATCAAAAGAAAAACGAAAAGTTGCAGAAAAGTGCAATTTTGTTAGCTGCAAAACAATAACCAGATTATTGAAACATTTAGAAACTATCTGAACACTCAAAATAAAAATTAGGAGTAATATTTTTAATTTATTGTTTAATTTAATCTAGTTTTTTGATGATAAATATTGCGTTATATATTTATTTTCTTTTGCTACTATTATTACGGGACAGAGGGAATATATGTTACAGACCTCTGATCGCAGTGCTTGGCTTCTCTGCCACCCACATTCACTACATAACATAACATCATATGTTAGTCGGATGGAATCATAAATGACTTTAAATTAACATTAATTTACTAAGGAATCATGGGCGCCCCCACAAAAAGGCAGGGGGGGGGGGGGGGGGCAATTGCTCCATCCTGAAAAACATTTTTCCTGTTAATAGGACTAAAAGATAGAAAACTGGTAAATTTTATTATAACTAATTACTTTAGTTTCCTTATATTTATTTCATATAATTTCACAATATATCACTGTTTTAGACTTTTTTCACTATGAATACATTTTGCCGCCGCCCCCCCCCCTCCCGGGAAAAAAAATCCTATGGACGCTCATGAACGGAAACTAAGTAGATATAAAGTATTTCCAATGGTATCAAGTAAAAGAGTCCCGATAGATAAATTATTATATATTTCATTTTAAAATCCTCTCTAATTTTGATCGTTTCAATTTAAAGCCTGTCTATAACGCCGGTCGGAGGACGGAACACCTCTGGGAGATAATGCTTCAAATATATAAGACTATCTGTATATATGATTAGATAAATATATAGTCTATCAGGATTCTAAACACGTTAAATAATATCTTTAATGTATGTATAAGAATAGTGCTGTCAATTTATTACAATAACTACATTAAATAAAAATTCAGATAGTCGTATAATCTTAGTCAATAATGATAAAAAAAAAAAAAAATACAATGATAAGAATTCAACTATTTTTCGTCCCTTTGCTCAAGTTTCTATAAAGTAAAAAAAAAATGCTCGCACTTCGCATGGTTTAGGCAAAATTCCCCACAACTGATAAATCTGTAACCAATATCCATTGTACCAAGAAATTCAGCGAAAACATACTTAATTTAACTTTGATTTTTCTAAAGTGTATTTTCTATCGTTTATGTAAATTTACGATAGACTAAAATTGATATTTACATTTAGTAGTTTTGAATCATTATTTCAACTGCTTTGTTTTTCGGGATACTTAGAAAGGACGACGATCTTCTGTCTCCATTGATTTTTCTTACTGCTTATTCCGTGTTTGAATAAATTAAACAACCAATAAATTAATCCTTGGTTACACTTTTAGAGGCAATTATGAAGAAAACGAAAATGATTCATTTATGGAACTTCCATCTCCTTTATTTAAATCAAACAAATAACAGAAAATAATGTTACTTAATTTAACAACAATTGAAAGCATCTAATAATTTTAAATGGCTTCTGTGTCTCTCATATCAGTTCATAATGGCTTCATTAATTACGTATATTTGTTAGTTCTTTACACTTACGTCCCTTTTTTTTTAATGTCACAAAGATCATTTGTGTTTAATATTTCAGCATATGATTTAATGATCTTTTAACAGTCTTATATAATAAAACATTCTTTTAAAGTATATATACCTGAATTCAGCAGCACTTCTCTGATCAAAAACCTTTTTTTATTTGGCCGCGTAGAACGCCATGTACAGAAGGGGGGTGAAGAAGGAGATGAGACCAGCGATGGGAAGGGGTAAAAGGGCCAACTCCGATAGCGCAATGAAGGACATGATGGAGGGAATAATGAACACTACCATCCCGCGGACTGAAGTGTTCCTTTTGAGGGTGGATACTATAGCCGATGTACCCCTAGACAATCTCCGCATTACTCGATGGAGAACTCTTTCGAAGCCGTGACCAATACTTGACATGGATTCTGCCATAGGTTCAGTAAAAAAACGCACGTTAGTTTCGTTGAACGATCTCTCCTGGCACGAAGCATCGACAGTGTTATTGCATGACAAGTCCGCATTGATGAGGGTCTGTAGCTGTGAGAACCATAACTTCATTCCATTTATAATTCTCGCAATTACAGGGTTTTTATTACTGAGTAACTGTAGCTGACCAATCGCTCCCGTGGCTGCCATTTCCAGTGCTTTAGCGAGTTTTGATACAATGGCGGAGAAATTGCCATCCGCAAATAATGTTTTATTATATAGGAGAGAGTTCTGCGCAGGGATGTTTTCTTTCAAAGAATTTGTTTTCGTAGAAAAATGCGGATTATTTGTTGCGTTTATTGCTATTTCATTTTCCTTAGTAGGTAATGTCCCATTGCTGTCCATGGAAGTGTTGGAAAGACTACACTTAGATTTCACTTTGATTTCGA
Organism: Thereuonema tuberculata; assembly: GCA_023159025.1. Taxonomy (NCBI): domain Eukaryota; kingdom Metazoa; phylum Arthropoda; class Chilopoda; order Scutigeromorpha; family Scutigeridae; genus Thereuonema; species Thereuonema tuberculata. Next base: position 105,807,551 of record JAFIDM010012231.1, read on the forward strand.
TCGCCTGTGATGTAACACTGAGAAGAGAAGCTGTTTTGGATGATTTTGCGTGCTCTTCTCCATTTGCCCTCTGTCCATAATTTTGTTTTTCACTCGGATAGGATATAATTTCAGATTGTTGCTGCTGAAGCACTGAGCGGTCATCAATTAGCCTCTTGGTTCGTCGTCTTGGAAGAAGTGACACTAACATGCGATTTCTTAGAGTGCTCACTTCGGAGAGAGAAGGGGCAAATGTAGACGTTGCTTCCGTAGTATTTGAAGAAACCTTCAATGTAGCAGTTTTTAGCAGTGCTTTGATTGTGGAGGAAATCGGTAATTCCGTCGTAGTTTGTGAACGGGAACTTATGCCTTGAGTGAAAGGTTGGAACGGCAGTTGTTCGCCGATGTTCAGTTTATACGAAGGGATGAGTGGGTGTCGTTGAAATAGAGACGCTCTCCTCGCTGCCTCCAACATTTTCCTGCCATCATTGTTGTGGGTGTTGTTATTCTGCAAATGACGTGAAACTTCTTCTTTGTCTGACCAGCGCTTTGTTCGAAGCAACTTCTGTTGAATCAGTCCCTTGTTTTGAATCATCGGTGCTCCTTGGATGACAACAAACATGAAAATCCATGCAATGCAAGAACAAAGAAGCGATGTCCTCGTCATTGGAAAGCATTCACTCGCAATAGTCAGACACACAGAAGAAACATAGCATCTTACCCAAATATTTTCTCCATTTTGCTTATCACTGACATATCACTTCGCAGACATATTTCAAAATACAATTAGAACTGAATCCTTAATTCACTCGTGTATCGCAAAGCTTAGTCTAGTGTCAAGTATTTTTTTTTAATTGTCCTTAAATTCAGTTCTTTCAGATAATCCAGTAAGTTAGATACCAATGAAACCCTAAGAACTGAATTATTGATGTCATAATCACACTACTACGATAGAAATTCAAAAGAGAAATCTCAGGAACAAAACTTACAGATCTTTCTTCCGCTGTGATGCTTTCGCTCTGAGAGCAGCGTCCAATTCACTGATGGTTGCAGTTGGTGACAGAGCGTGACCAAGATAATGACCTAAGCACAACCAAGTGGTTAAATTTGGGTCTTTGTATCAACAGCACTTCCACCCTCTAATATTTCTCGAACTTTGATATTTATGAATGCACAATAATTTTTGTTGATTTCAAATGTAATAGAACATTTGCAACATGTTCTTTTCTTAAAAGATTTCTTTTCTTTCTTTCTTTTTTTTTCTTTTCTTTTTTTATTTGTAGTGATATATGTTGTAAGTTTTATGATTATCACGTTTTTCAGTAAATAAAATTCTTAAATTTTAATATCTTTTTTTTTTTTTTCATTTTGTTTTCTTCTTTGATTAAACAGAGAAGACCCTTCTCCATTTTTCTTTCTGTTTCAACTGTTTTCTAATCAAAATTGATTTATACAAATGGCTTAAGTGCGTATGTCTGTCTAGCTGCTTGTTTGTGAGTCGTCCGTAATCCAGAGAGGGGATCTTCTTGATATTTGGTAGGCATGATCACGGAGAAGAGATCATCTGTTTCAAATTTTCACTGTAAATTCCAGTGAAAAAAATTTGCTCACTAAAGTGAAAAAAATTCCTATAAAAAAAGCATTAGAAAAGAAACAATTCACTTCACTTTCTATTCATATTCAACAATTGATCGTAAGTTAGTAGTGACATGTGATTATTCATTTGTATTGCATCAGTCTTCCACCAAAATTTATTGGATTTAGGTGATTTGACGTAAAACTGTGTGGATTTAATCAGGAATGGAAAATTTGAAGATGGCTTATATTTGGCGGATATTATAATTTTTTTTTGTATTGTTTCCACGATTTCAAAAAACAAGAAAAGTAGATTTTCTGTTTATTTTTTAATTTTTCAAATTTTTATTTATTTATACATCTTCAAAGGAAATCTAATATTACAAAATTAAGTAACTGAAAAAATATGTACTACGCAGACTTACTTCAATATTTCAGCTTTCTGTTTTTATGTAGAAGAAGAGTGATTTAATCATTCTTTTCTCATTTATGTGATATATTCCTGATGAAAACTTTTGATGAAAAAGTTGAAATATTGAAGTAAGTCTGCGTAGTACGTATTTTTTCAATTACTTAATTTTCATTTATTTATTTTATTCACTTTTTTTATTTAATTTGGTTTGCTCATTTAAGTTATCGGTAGGGTATTCATCAAATCTTATTGATGTTTTTGCAACTGAATATCCAATTATTATTAGGGTTGTGGCAGTTTTTACCTTCTTATATTTAGATATAATGACTAAATATTTTATTTTGTTTTTTATAAACAATTTGTCTTAAAATTATACCATAAGTCTTAAAATATACAAGGGAGAATGAGCTATATATATTCTGACCTAAAAGCTGAAATAAATCAATGTTGTTTTTTAGTTTTAGTCGCAATGTTGTTTTTAAAGCTTTTTTTTTCTTCTGTAATTCAAGTTCCTTTGATTCTTCAACGGAAATCCTTGCTGGCTTTTAGAGAAAGCGACTCATTACTCTAACTATGTAATTGCAACGCAAGCTCACAAAGAATTAAGAGATTAGCGAAAGCACTAAAGAGATTCAAATGCATTAAAGAGACACTCGGATATCTTCTTACGAAATTTATTCAATGAATAAAACTTTCAAATAATCCTAATTTTCACATTATTATTTAAAACTTAAAATTTATTTTCTAATTTAGAAATATTTATAAATTTCACTTCATTTGTAACTACATAAATTTCTACTAAATATTTTAATAAAAAACAATCTTAGTCATAATAATAATAAAGTAAATAATTTAAAATTTATGTGAAAGTATAGAAATTCATGGTTATATCCGATTAAAATACAATTACTGTATTTCAAAGCAAGGGTTTCTTCAAGGATTTGGTAAATTATTTATAATCAATAAAATAAAATGTATGTGAAGTTGAATTTTATGCTTTTCTAATGTTTTTTACTGTAATCATGCTGCAGTAAAAAAAAAAATAAACAAACTCATATGCATAAATGGGATTTACGATTATTATTTTTTTTTTCATTTTACATTGTCAGAACTACAAAGATGGAAAAAACCAACGTTTGTTCTATCTTTGAACCCGTTAAATTTGTGTACATTTTGTTGTCGGGGCAGTAGGCTTTGTCCTTCCGGATGTAATCAACTGATCGATAAAAAAGACCTTGTTCGTTGTCTCCTTATTTTAATGAAGAAGCAGTCATTACAAAGAAATGTCCTCAGCTGGTGGCAGGACAGATACGCTGTGACCGCTGTTCACCTGTTCACTGTACCGATCCACAGGACAAATAGGAGCAACAGAATTCATAATAGGATTTCATTAAACTAGAGAATAATTAATTGCTAAAGCAATAAAACTACAACTAGAGCAGATTTCTTATTTATTTATTTTTTTCACCTGTTTCTTTCGTTTGAAATAAAACTGATTTTAGGAGGGTAAAAATAACAAAGTAATCATAATACAGTATATCTAATGATCACTTGCGACAAAAAATTGGCTGAAGTTTGTCCAAAATATTATAAAAGACAAATTCTTGATGTCTTCTTCTTTACTTTTTTTTTTCACAAACTTTTTTATTTATTTATTTATTTATTTATTTATTTACTTCCTTACGTATTTAATGTTTTTGTTGATGCTTTGTTTGTATGTTTTTTTTTTGTTTTTTTTTCTTTCTGTCACTCTTACCAATTTTGAATAAGTTGAATTTCCCTGTGTATTTTACGTTTGTGAAATAAATTGATTAAAACTTATTTTCTTGATTTATTTCTCCTTTTTTCTTTTTTTTACTTTGATGTTTAAAATATCCTCAAAAATGAAAATTCTCTGTATCTCGCCCACTCCCTAGATTTCGAAATGTGTGTGTGTGTGTTTTGACTGCTTTAAAAGGACTTTGGCGCCTCTCAAAATAAAATCTTATGTAGCCCCTATGCGACCTTTTGAATGTTTTCTGAATTTGTACTGTAAATAACTGTAAATTCCCTTAAAATTAAACTAAAACAAACATAATTACAATAATTTACATAATTTCAATTTCAATTGGGAAAAGAATGTTTCTGAAACCAAATCGAATTTGGAACCTTGAAATGGATCTTTCACTTCCTCTGAATAGGAGAGAACAGAAGGTCAAGTTTGGTTTCTGTTTTCCGAGATTTATAATAATAGTAACAACAACAGACAAACAAGCCTCGAAGTATATTTAGATAGGTGAGTTTCAATATAATAATTCTACAGAAAAGATAAGGAACCAATTTCACAACTTCTTTTCTAACAAGCGGAGTTTGTTTTCTATCTCCTCCAAAATCAATGAGTGCTTATGTTTTTTTGTTTTGTTTTTTTATCTAAAGTAATGTAAAACCATAACTTTAACTTGCTTTATCAACTATATTTTAAAGTTTTAATTGAAATTAATTATCCGGTTTGACGTTACATGAGGTACATCTGGACAATATTCTGAATAGTAAAAAAATGCTGCATTAGGCAAGAGGATATGCATAAAAACAATCAACATACAAATTACTGTCCGTTTTTGTTTACGAGAGCCTTCAACGCTTTTGCGCATGCGTCAGGTCTCCTTCGATTTCTTCAAAATAGGGGTAAGAGGAAATAAAGAGCGGATGTTAACTTTTTATCAGTGTTAGTTTACTAGTAGCTGCGTTTTATTTGCGCTTTTCGGGAAAGAATTATGGAAAGAATAAATACTATTGCAAAAATAACAGGTGCTAAAAAAAAGACAGGTCTTAGGAAAGTGCCCATCTCAGCGTATCACCCCTTTGCAGAGTAGAATCGTCCGCGATTTCTGGTTCTCGCTTTTGAAACCGAACAGTACCAATATATAAAAATAATAAATACCACGAAATCACTTCGTCTCAATTCATTGTTTACCAATGGGATTAATATCATGAACAAGAATATGATACCTCCAGAAATTAAAATAAATAAAAATTAAAAATAAAACAGGAAAATTCATGTGCCAGCCTTCCCCAGTCTCAAAAGAACATCCTTAGGCATAAAAAGAAACATACAAAATATCTAAAATTGTATAAACAACAATAGTTGAGACCAAGTGTTTACAATGTTATATCTCAGAATGGCTGTTTCACACTTTATTGGCGATCATCAGCTGAGAGGTGTCTTCTGTTAATGGCAAGGTCCAATACGGAGGTCATTAGAATTAATCGTGAACAAGAATATGGTATCTCCAAAAATAAAATAAAATAAAACAATATCAATTTCAATTGAGACATCATTGAAGATGTTTCCTTTCAATGATGAATTCGCAGAAAGAAGATGAACAAAAATATTTTTAAAAAGTTATAAAATTTGACCGCAACTCTGCTTTACTTACTTTAAGCGTGAAATAGTTCTAAATTTGAGTAATAAAAAGACCTTCAAAAGTAGTAAAGAATGTTTTAATGATTCATTTTATGACACTAACAATTTTAGCCGGAAGAACTATCATTAAAAAAAGAGCCATTAAGATGGAATGTAACCATAAAAAGACTGACATAGATAATTTGTCAAGACTAAAACAGCAATTGTTAAAAATGGTAACCGATAATAAGCATCAAACCCTAAGGATAAAGAAATAATTGTTTAAATTGAATAGCTTAATGGTATTACAAAACTTATATAAAAATATATATTTAAATAGCTATTCAATGTGACTATTAAGTGGGGAAACAAGATCCCTACATGTGGAAAATCTCTCAATAGGGATCCTAGATCGAAACTAAATCCACATATACAGTACATACTGTATATGATATGTTATTACTATAATTACTTTTCATATGGATAAGGAGTGATTGCCATTGTGGCTACAATAGAATAGTTGCAACATATAATTACTACTACTACTACTAATAATAATATACTGTATTAATAATATTATTTTGTAACAGTAAATCTTGAAATATTTTTCAGTCTTCTTCCGTTTATCTCTGTAAGCTAAATATAATAGATTCAATTCTATCATTGCCACCTGAAGAATAGCGCCCCCTACCAGCAATCTTCCTGAGTTATGCAACAATTTTCCCGCAACAGTTCCTGACTAAATTTTAACATTATTCCGTGCATCTGCTTATTAATTCTACTGTAAGCACGAAATAATTAGCTATTTAATATGTTTCAACAACTTCTCATTGATGGAAAATAATATGAAACTAGTTGCGACCCGTGAAATATTCACGGAAGTAAAAAAAAAAAGCCACATTTTTGAAAAACACAAGATTGAAAAATATGTTCTAAGCTAATTTTTTTAGAAGCCATGACTTCCACAATAGCCCTTATATAATTTGAATATCGGCTTATTTGTTAAAATAATATTATAATATTGTTAAAAAAAAAATTGATTTACCACTTTCGTAGTAGCCAGCGCTGCGGTTTCTCATTATGAAACATAATGGCAACCTGCTGCCCTAAAAGAATAAGGTCGTAGAAATTGAGGCAATATTAACGGAAGTAAAACAAATGCCACATTTTTGAAATATCCTGAAATTTTTGAAAAACACAAGATTGAAAAAGATGTTCTAAGCTCATTTTTTAAAAGCCATGACTTCCGCAACAGCCCACATATAATTTGAATGACTAAGCCAAATTTTGTTAAAATAAAAGAAAATAAAAAATTTATTTACTAGTTTCAACAATAACAATAACAATAACGAATGTCCAACAGCCAATACCAATAATCCTGTCTGGACAACAATGACGGCATGTGCTTCGTCATTGTCCCCTACTTGTTGAGTAGTGAGCGAGTGGCTACACAGCCGAAATTATGGAAAAACCGAGGTTTTACAAACTCTCTGATAAATTTTGACGCATGAAATTCATGCATTTCAATGTAAACTTCATTTATGTGGGAAGGAAAATTTCAATACGCTGATAATAATTGTATAATCGCGATCCGTCGAGGTGAAGTGGGAAGAATATTCGAGGCGCCATGTTTAAACATGGGCGTGACGTGTTCTAACGCTGCACTGTGATTGGTCAAATTACAAATTTACAAATTTACAAAGATCCGTACAACTGTGCCTATTAATAGGATGGTCTCTGTGAACTGAATCAGCAACATCAAATTCGTAATAAAGATATTAATAATTCTCAAGCCGGTTTTTCCTTTACCCTCATATAAATAAATAATAAAAAATAAAGTATTTAATATCATCAACAAGTTCTTTGTATATCCGAATATATTATTAATTAATTAACAAAGTAACTTAATTAATATTAGGAAAAAATTAATTTAATTAGGTTCTTTATTACACATTTAAAAGTTAAACCCAGTGTAAGTGCTATGTGATATCTCAAAACAGCTGTTTCATGGTGTATTGCCGATCATCAGTTGAGAATAGTCACTATAAACACCTACGGCCTTAATTCGGAGGTTAATACCATAAAGGTGAAGGTGTAAAGGTGGGGAAAAGAATAGGACATCCAAATCTATATATATAAAATGAATGTATCTCTGTTTGTCCTTTATACACTCCTAGACCCTTTGACCTATCTGGACCAAACTTTGCAGAATTACTCTTTAGGATCCTGCGGAAAAGATAGGCTACCTTAGAACCCGGACCGCCCCCCCCCCCAAGGGGTTGAAAAGGGGTAAAATCCCTGAAATACCCAATATCCACCTGGTGGTGAAAATGAGAACTACACAAATATTGTGTGAAGTGAAAAATTCGCTCTCCTATGGGGGGCAGGGTGGGGGGAGGACGACACAAGGGCCTAAGTTTCCCACCCCCGATCGACACCAAGACCTTATATTTAGGGCCCCTTCTCGGCCCCCCCCCCCCCAAGTCAATTGCAAAAAGGGAAAAATTCGCTCTCCTATTGGGGGCAGGAATACCACATTTGGGTGGGGGGAAGGCGACACAAGGGACTAAGTGTCCCTCACCCGACCGACACAGGGACCTTATAATTAGGGCCCCTTCTAGGGCCCCTAAAGTCAATTGCAAAAAGGGAAAAATTTGCTCTCTTATGGGGGGTAGGTATCAACAATACACCGTGAAACAGCTGTTTTGAGATGTCACCTTTGCACTTATAAACACTGGGTCTAACTTTTAATGCGTTTTAAGCATTTTTAGGCGCTTTTTCTTAATTGATACACATAGAACATTCATTGCGGCCAGCGGAGACTGGCACATGAATTTCCTTTCTTTACTTTTAGTGTGAATTTCTTGTTTTTTACTTTAGATTTGGAGGTCCTATTCTCTTCCCAAAGTTTTTTTATTACTTTTTAATTAATTCATTTAAGGTTGAACGAAAAGCTGATGTATGAATTATTAAATCACTTATATTGAATTTATGTTTGCTTTTAACTTTTTGACATTATTAAGTTATTTTACATGATTGAACTTTTACATGATTTACATGATAGGAGTATTGAAGCTTTGGCATCTACGACCGTTTGGTTGCAGCTGATGAATGATAAAAATAGTAAAACAACTGTTTAGGAGTTTTCTTCAACTGATAAAGGTCTCGTTTGTTATTATTAATTTATTATTATAAAATAATAATAATACTAATTTACTTGATCGCAAAATTATGATTATGAATACATGTTATTCTGCATTGCGATCTGCTAGGATATAATTTTTGACATCATCTGCACAGATGACTCTAATCTTTTGCAAATTCAGTGCGCTGCCGCTGTATATAATTTTGTAGTCTTGAAATTTAGTGAATATATTGAATCCACTTAGTTCGTGGACATTCAAATTTTTCGTCCAATCGTTCCTCTGTTTAATTTTTCGACCAGTCTTGCATATAATGCTAAATTAAGTATTCTATGGTGAGCCAATATTTTCGAACCATATTGGGGTTGATTTCTACGAATTGTGTCAATTATTAAGTCACTACAATTTAATTATTTATTTATTGACAACTTATTTGTTTTCATATCTTTGTTTATTTTCCTTAAAAATTTCATTTCAAATGCTGCCAGTCTATTTTTTTTTTTTTTTTTTTTTATTACCACGCTTTATTAACTCACACTGTCTGCTTTTCGAGTCAAATCTTGTAATCGATATTTCACCCACTTTTCGATGAGCTACAGAGCTGCAAATTGGCACACACTCATTTTGAATGACAATGCACTTCGATGCAGAAAAATTACAGATAAATTGTTTCGTTATCAGGAATTAATTATTTAAATTTTTAAATAAGCTGCGTGTTTTCCTGCAAAACTTTTAAAGAATTGATTGTTCGTTTTCCGTTTTTGAATAAAACTCCGCGCAGTTTTCGATGAATTAAGTAGGGCCTTTGTATTCCCCAAGCAATAATACATTTAATTCTATTATAGAGTATGAATTTGTAAGTAAATTACAGTGATGGCGTTCAAATTATTGCGAAGAGATAATACTGGGTCATCGGTGAATTCGCTTACGTCGTATATAAACAAGAGAGTTGGTGTTGATAAAAATTCCAAAATTGGAACCCAATACAGAGAAGTTATTTGTATGCGAATGAGAAAATGTAGTTCGATAGATGAATAAATATCTGTTTTGAAAATGACAGAGATTTTTAGTCATTTGAATTTCTCGATTACAAAATACAGACTAAACAGTAGAAAATAAATCTCTATATATTGTATAAAAATGAATGTTTCTTTCTTTGTTTCTTTGTCCTTTATACACTCCTAGGCCCTTTGACCTATCTGGACCAAACTTTGCAGAATTACTTTTTAGGACCCTGCGGAAAAGATAGGCTACCTTAGAACCTGGACCCCTCCCCCAAGGGGTTGAAAAGGGGTAAAATCCCTGAAATAGCCAAATATCCACCTGGTGGTAACAATGAGAACTACACAAATATTGTGTAAAGTGAAAAATTCGTTCTCCTATGGGGGGCAGGGACACCACACTTGGGTGGGTGAAAGGCGACACGGCTACCTAAGTGTCCCATCACCGACCAACACTGGGCCCTTTTATTTAGGGCATCTTCTCGGCCCCCCAAGTCTATTGCAAAAAGTGAAAAATTAGCTCTCTTATGGAGGTGCAGGGACACCACACTTGGGTGGGTGGAAGGCGACACGGCTACCTAAGTATCCCACCTCCGATCGACACCGGGCCCTTTCTTTCTTTGAGTGGCATTGCAACGCATGCCGGGTACAGCTAGTTATAAATGAAAAACAGATTTTTATCTTTAATAAGAAGTGTTACGAAAAAGTAAAGACTAAAAAGAGTTTAATAAAATTTATAAAAAACAAATTTTTAAAACCACGCTTTAATCTAAAATGCATTAAAAAAAATAGAAAATATTTTTATTCCTGCTCTGTATAAAATTTAAAACATATGACTAAAAATAAAATAGTGGGCGTTCATTGCAAATATTTCAATGATGCTAGAAATACAGTCATCATTTTACTCTGCACTCTTAACAATTACGTAATATTACTAATACTTACTAACTTTCAATTTCAAATACATTACTTTCTGAATACAGAACCAATTCCTAAGATCAAAATGTTATTTAGACTTAAGAAATATGCTAAAAGTAATTAATAAATCGTTATGTGAGATTTTAAAATCATTAACTTAAACAAAATGTAGGAAAAAAAAAACAGGTTTTTTCTAAATTGAGATTTTATACCAATGAAATTTAAAAACTGTATGTTATGCTAATTAGAAGTAATGCTACGAGTAAACGTATCATTTAACTCTGCACTCTTACTATCCTTATATATTATTTCTCAAAGCTGTTTTTCTGTCGGAACGCCGTATTTCCGTTAATACTTCATCAAATTCAATGATTGAGACATCATTTTGAAGATTGTGTTCCCCGCTAATGACGAAAAATAAACAAATTGTTTAAAATTAACGTTTATTTAAAAAAACTTTATTTTAAAAAAACTTTTTATAAAAATATAGACACGCTTTAACAGTAGCGACTTCTTTACGAAAACGAAACCTTCTAGCGTCGTAACCTTCAAATATATTCTTTTTTAAAATAAAAATGCTCTATTATAAAAATGATATATTATCATTTATTTAATAAGAACAGATAAAAAAACAAACAAAGATTTATATTTTAATAAAATTAAAGGAATTATTACAATAAGAAACCTAAAAATTTGTCAACTTCTCATATATTATTTATCAAAGGCGTTTTTTTTTTTATTTCCCTTAATACTTCATCAAATCAATGATTGACATATAACTTTGAAGATTATGTCCACCGCTAATGTCAAAAAATAAACAAATTGTTTAAAATTAATGTTTTCGTTAAAAAATGTTATTTTAAAAACCTTTTTTAAAAACCTTTAGTTGTAGAAGGCACACTATGTTTAACAACTTTTGGAGTTGCTTATTATTTCTCAAAGGTGTGTGGGTTTTTTTTTGGGTCGGTGCGCTCATGATTGAGACGTCATTTTGAAGGTTACGTCCACTTAAATCAACGTTTCTCCTCTCAAGTAAGTACCATATATTATTATTTATCTATTGTTTTGTATTATTTATTTATTTTTTTATTACTTAATTTTTCATTACTTTACAGCGTTTGCAACGTTACGTTATACTTCTCCTAACCTTAATAACATTGATCTGCATGACAAGCAAAGGTAAAACAAACATTTATTGCCGAGAATTTTCTTATCCTTATATATTATTTCTCAAAGGTGTTTTGTTGTCGTTACGGCATATTTCCCTTAAGACTTCATCAAAATCAATGATTGAGACATCATTTTGAAGATTACGTTCCCCGCTAATGACGAAAAATAAACAAATTGTTTAAAATTAATGTTTTCGTTAAAAAACTTTATTTTAAAAACCTTTTTATAAAAATGTAGACATGCTTTAACAGAAGCGACTTATTTTTCGAAAGCGAAAGAAAATTTCAAATAATGCTGTAGCGTCGTAACTTCTAATACATCCTTTTTGGAATAAAAATGCACTTTAAAAAGATATTTCATCGTTTATTTAATAAGAACAGATAAAAAAACAAACAAAGATTTATGTTTTAATAAAAATAAACGACTTATTACAATAAAAAACATAACAATTTGTCAACTTCTCATATATTATTTCTCAAAGGTGTTTTTTTTGTTTTGTTTTATCTCACTTAATACTTTATCAAAATCTATGATTGAGATATTTTGAAGATTACGTTCACCGCTAATGACGAAAAATAAACAAACTGTTTAAATTATTGTTTTCGTTAAAAAACTTTATTTTAAAAACCTTTATAAAAATGTAGAAGGTGCCATCTATTGAATCTGTTCATTAATTTATTTCCACATTACCATTCGGCGACTGATCAAGATGCCATGCGAATTATTCGCACGGGTCAACCTTTTTATAAAAATGGAGAAGGCGCCATCTATTGACAATGGGTTTAACTAACATGCACGACAGCTGTTTATTATTTCTCAAATAATTTGTTTATTATTTCTCAAAAGTGGTTTTTTGGTGCGAATTATTCGCACGGGTCAACTAGTTAGGTAATATTACTAACACTTAATTATTTGAAATATTTGCTATATTTGCTTAATTACTTGAAATATTTGCTATA
>JAFIDM010012231.1:105823917-105839998 GCA_023159025.1 Thereuonema tuberculata
ACAACTTAAAAAAAAAAAAAAAAAAGACCCCTGTTCTATACGATATCTTTCTGCAGCCCTCACTTTCGTTCTGCGACATTGTCGCCCCGTCGCTCGATATTCTGCTTTGGGGCTCTGATGTTTGAGAAATAGTTTTGAATTTACTCATATTGAATCTTAAAAACTGAACAAATAAAGGTAGCAACATTAAACGTTATATCGGGTTTCCCATTTTATTAGATTTTTTTTTAATAAAAATAAATAAATAAATAAATAAATAAAGATTACAGTGAAACCTCGGGTTACGAACTTAATTCGTTCCAGAACTCGGTTCGTAACCTGAAACGTTCGTAACCCGAAACATTGAAATCAGTGAAATAGACACGATCCGTTTCAAGATGAAAGAATCGTTCCTTTTTATTAACATCTGGTCGTTTACCTGATAAAACGCAAAGAATACGTGTACTTCACGTATTAAATAAAGAGAAAGAAAACAACCAAATAAATTAAATGTAAAATAATTGCATTTAATAAATATATTATACAAATAAATACATTACGATGTCTTGTTTACATCGGAAAAAGAATCATGTGGGCGCGGAGAGATATTTTCAGATGCTAGGTGAGACGCCTTTGGTGTGATTTTTGCCCCGTAATTGTTTCTATATTATCAGGTAAGATTTGCCCGCACTGTAGGCTAACGTAAGCGATGTCGGTACTGCTTGGCCTTCGTTTGTACTGTACGCGATCGTTTGTCTCCAACGTTAAACCTTGCTCTCTCTCTCTCACCTTCGTTCGTAACCCGAGGCACTGCTCGTTACCCGAGACAAAAAATTTCGAAGTTGTTGTTCGTAACCTGAGTCGTTCGTAACCCGAGGTTTCACTCTATTACTTTTATATGCATTATTTTGACTAAGTAAAGCATCTCGTTAATCCTGTGTGGAAAGTTTTAGCGCAGATGTTAAAGATTCCAGTGATCAGCAATCTAATGGAAGGATGTGGTGGTCAGAGATCAATCCAGTGTTTAATTTCCAAAAATGAAACTTGCTGTCCATGTTGTAGAAGGTTGGCCGAATCCTTGGGTCGGTATGGAGAAGAAACAAACCATGAAAAATCGTCGATCCCTATAAGGAATCGAATCCGGAAATTCTATCCTGTCGTAAAGCATCTCGTCAACAGTTTGAATTTATTCAAAAAAATCTTAATTGGAATAAAGACACTAAGAACAAAAGGGTAATTAAAAAATAGTCATAAATACTAGTAAGTAAAAGCAAACAACATTATGGCAAAAAGAATTAAGTGGTGGTTTTTTTTTTGTTTTTTTTTTCAGATTTGATTACATTAATTACTAGTTCCTTCTATCTTTATCTTTTTTTTTTAAACCCCAAATATCATGTAACTTTAATAAATATTTTTTTTTTTTTAATAATAAATCAGCTTGGAAGTTATCTATAAAAATAATAAAAAATATTTTATTATAATATTTGTCTTAATAATATTAAGTCAACAACTAAATTAGTATTTATTATTTTGCTGAGTTCATATCAAAAAATACTTGATCATTTTTACGTAAAGCGCCGTAGACTTCGATCTACAATGGCGGCGTTTAGAGTGATCACATGACTTGTGTCCTGTCATTGGTGTATAATCATCCTTGTTTAAGATGTCGTCTTGTCTATCGAGTTCGTAGAAAACGAATCAAAACAATGGCAAGCGATGTAGATGTATTCGTTGGCAATAACACTCTCATTGATCAGGATGTTTATCAGCTATGGTTGGATGGCTACACCGGTGTGAATCATTTAATAATTCTTTCATTCGGTTACTAGTGCTAAATTCAGTGCACAGCTTATTCAGTTTCTTTTCTTACGATAATTTAATGGATAGTACGGAAAATTTTCACAAGTTCAAGAGCAACAAGTGAAGAATAGACTATTCGGGCATAATGCGAGATTCAATTTGCATTTGTTCTTCCAGCCAGTTGTAATTTTTAGTTTGCAGTGGGCAAACTTTCGAAGCATTTAATAGGGATGGGTTTATTCACCTCCTCCTAACTTGGGATTGGTGATCATTGCGTGACTATCGTGGAAGAAAATTATTATTGTAATTTGCTATTTCTCTTCAGAGGGCCGCAAGAGAGGCTAGAATTAAAGGGAAGAAAAGATTACATTCTACTGATGGTTTTGCAGAAGGAGGCACGACTGGGAAATATCAAAAAAACAAACCAAACCATACCTTAGTTTGGAATCAAACCCATGCTCTCTTGTTACGCAACCCGTGTACGAAGCTGAACTCTTTAAGATACCCAAATGTATTGTCTATATTCAGATTACATCTTATAAAGCAGATGTAATTTGAAATACAGTATATTGATAATTTTTCCTAAAGAAACAAAATATGATTAAGACCACGAAGCTGAGCATTTGGAATAAAAAAAAATCGCCACTCTATAAATATGAAACTTATTTGAAAATTTTCAGTACCGTACTTAATATATTTTTAAAAATATTTATTCTTATCAAACACATTAATGTTAATAGCAAATTTAAAAAAGGAATTTTTCTTTAGAATAAGATCAAATTAAATAAAAAAGTTCTATAATAAAAGTTTTAAATCCATATGTTTCCAGCGATGCAATAAAATTTAGACTATCTTGAACTGCTACTTTCAATTCTTTGCCATAAATGCTAGAGATGCAATATCTGTCCAATTAAGTGAGAGATTTAAATTTGACATTCAAAGTGCAGTGTCATTCACACAGTCTTAATTAATTAATCATATGGCTGAGGCTTGAAAATGTATTCTAAATTATCTGTAAAAATTCATGTTTTTTTTTTTAACAGTGGAAAATTTTCAACAGGACATTAGGATATAATAGTAAACATTGATAATTAAGGTTCAGAGTGTGTATTTCAATATACTTCTTGAACATTTAACTGTTTGTTTAAAGGAATTCTTTTAAGTCATTTGAGTTTGAAATTACCTTGAATCAGATAGTTGTGATTATTTTTAACATCCCATTGTATAACTGTTATAAAATATAATAAAACAACAACAAACTTAAGAGCGAGATATTAAATGCAAACTATTTTTTTAAACAATTGAAAAAACACTTAATAGTATTTTTTTTTTCATAAATGTAAAATATATTTTGAAGATAATTGATAACGTGATTCTTCAACGATCTTCCTTCTTTCCATCTCGAATATGTTAGACAAATATAAACTCTTCCACACATCACATTAGTATTTAGTATTTAATAAATATTTTAAATACTAATGTGATGTGTGGAAGAGTTTATATTTGATAACATGATTAATCTGAAATAAGTTCTTGCATTTTAAATTTGATGTAATTGAACAAAATAAGCATTTCTGAAAATGAAATAAAAATTAACTTATATCACATTGAGATAAAAATAAAAATACATTTAAAAACAAATAAGACTCAGAATAATTATAGATTCTCATTTTATTAAATAATAACAATAATATAACAACAAATAGGCATAAATAAAGATAGGATGGTTCTGTACGATGACTCCATAAACAATGGCCAGATATAGCATTAACCTGTAAATTAACCTTATAATATTATTATGTAAATAAATATAATAGAAATTTAATAATCATCCAAAGTTATGATAGCTGTTTTATTACTTCTTTCTTTCACTTCCAAAATTAAATTGCAGAAAATTTGTAAGCAGTTAAAACCAAAATGACAGAACCCTGATAAATAAGATGTAATGTGTGAAGGAATGCATGGCTGTGAGTTAAATTTGTCAATAATAAAGCTATGTTTTTAGATGCTTTGACTAAATAATTGCCAACTGTTTCTCACTTGAAATGAATTGAAATGGAATATAGAAATAAAAATTATAAACAATGAAATTGAATAACACACCAATATAAAATGTACATCACTGAAAACAACTAAATTTCAACAGTTTTATATTTATACAGTGAAGTCTCACTTATACGAATATGAGAGGGAACCAAAAATTATTCATATAAGTGAATATTTCGTATAAGTGAATTACATATAGGATTATGGTGTTTCACAGGGAAATGAGAAATTCTTCATATAATTGAATATTTTGTATAAGTGAGACTTCACTGTATTACTTTCCACAATTTCTTGTTCATCAGCTTGTCCAAATATTTATTAATTAGAACAGCATCTTTTTATTTTAAATATTTTTTTTCTTAAAATTATAACTTTTCACTAACAAACAACTCGTGTTCCTGTGTAGCTGATTTATTTTTGTCCACCTAATATTTCATATTGCTTTATATTTGACTGGTTATTCCAATATTTACCCTAACTTTTAAATTACAATATCCAGAAGCATAGGCATATGCAGGATTTTGGAATCGTAAAGGCTATGTTTGTAGCTGTCAACCAAAAAAAATATAAAAAGTCCTGTTGTTTTCTGAATTGGGGGAAGGTTACAAACAAAGCAATGAATTTAACAACCAAAAAACCGGGTCCATAATCTTAGATTTATTTTCCATTTTTGAATGTAATGGAGGAAGGAGTTACAACCTCTACCAATCCTCCCCCTCGATACACTAATGTTGAGAAGTAATGTGATAGCAAATCAGCAGGCAGCTGCATTGTAAATGATTAAAATATAGCAACAAACTGACATTGCCAGTTTACAGTGCAATGCATCTGCCTTATGATTATATCTAAGACCTGTAACTAGTTTATTGATATTATGATTAGTTAATGGCAATTTTTTAATGGGAAACATTATCTTTTGATTCAAATTGTGACTTCTAGGAGAAAGTAAAATTCTAGAGAAAGCTAAAAGATTCAGTGACCATGTTGCCAGCTGACATATTGAAAGAAGTTAATTTTGTTTGTAGTTTGGTCTTAATATAGATAATTTTTCAGATTAGTCAATGAGTCCATGTTTAAAGAATGTATGGAGTGGAATAATAAAAAAGAACGGTGAAATTACATAGTCATTGCAGCAGACAGCTTGGTCTAAGAGCAATTAGCTATTACAAATCAAACATCTCTCGTGTTCTTTTAAATTTTTGTTATTCATTTTGAAAAAAATGAAGAAAACCCAACATTAAGAACATTTTCAATCATATATTTGATTACAACTCTGTAGTAAAGAATTAAAGAAAATTAACTTTTCTAAGTTTGAGAAATAGACTTTGTAATGATATACAGCATTAACAAGATTACAAGATTTCGAATGAAAAAATGGGGATCTAAAAATGGCATTTTGATTTTGTTTTTGTTTTTTTATCTTTATAAATAAAAAAATGAAGGAAACTTCCCAACTTAAGATTTTAATTTAATAATTTCAAAAAAATCTACAGAGCATTTAAAGAGAATATCCATATACCGTGTTCGCAATTTTGTAAATTTAGACCAAAATTTGTATTTTTAAAATGAGCAACTAAGACCTATTCTCTGTGTATATGTACCACACATGCAAATGTGGAATTGATATTAGCTAGCTGTGAATTAAAAGTCTGAATACAAATAATTTGTATACTGCACAGCTAACTTGATTTGCAATCTTCCATTGTAATATGCTTTCCCCTGTGGCAATTGCCCTGAAGTATCTTAACATTGGGGAAGAAAATTGAATAAAATATGATTTTCAATGCATATTATTGAATTCAATTTTGGATGCAAATCCAAGTCATCCATTTATCATTTACTGCCAAAATTTGAAAATAACCCCATTTAACCACTGCATTGGTTTTTTTTTTTTTTATCTTGAACCTGCTTCAGTCATTAAACACTAATAGACAAAAGGTTAGAGATAACAGAATCTCAGCGTATAGTGGAATGAACCCAAGCCAAATGTTCCCAATAAATAGATGGACATCTGGACTTCCCAGCAATATATCGCAATTGATGAAGATGGACTTAGTGACTTTGGACATGTGAACATGTTGTTAGTGCAAGACAGATGGACCATTCTATCACTCAAGTGGTAACTACCCCTAGGGTTTTGAGGCATCTGTATCTAGGGTCTACTGCAAGTATAGTATTGACAGACATATCAGCATCCAGCGAACAAGTGGGTGCGATATACCATTGATGACTGGGGTTTGGCATAAACTGTTCAGGCTCATACAGATCCACACAAATGCAATGATGGCACAGATTCAATGTCATCCAGTTTCAATGTCGGAGCACCAAACAATGCCAGTGAATGAAATGGTAAAGTGCACTGCTTTTTACTCTAGGCTATGGGATATGACACCCTACTCATGTGCCATTGTTGATTGCTTTTCATCAAACATTGTGCCTTGTCTGTTGCTGGGAACATCAAAACTAAATCCTCCAGAGTGGCAATGGGTCATATCATTAGATGAATCATGTTATTGTACTGTAATTGCCCTGTTATTGTACAGTACTAATATGACTGTCCGTCTGCCATATCAGCTGTGAATAAGGAGGTGATGGCTCTGTAATGGTTTTTGAGTCTTCTCTTGGGACACATAGGTCCCTTATTGTGTCTGGAGAGGTCCCTAAATGATTCGAGCTACCAGAATATGCTGACTGATTACCTACACCCTTTCATGGCCTTCATGCATCCTGCAACCGATGGTGTATTTCAGGAGGACAGTGCACTGCCCCATTGGGCTGCTACCATCCAGGCTTGCTTGAGGAACTCATCTGAGTTTGCTACCAAGGCCTGAATGGCCTGCAAGGCCCCTGTATTTAGACTCTCTTGAATGTTTCTGAGATGTTGAGTCCATGAATCCGGCACTAATGCCTAGGGCAGAGTTGTGGATGATGGTAGAACAGGCATGATTTGCACTGTCTCTGGCAACCCTCTAGCGAGGGTGGAGTTAACGCTTTGGCGTGTACAGGCTGTTCTTTGTGCTAGAGGAGGACCGACTCGCTATTAGTTATATGTCTCTAATGCTTGTCTGTTCAGTGAACATCTCCCCCATTTTTAATGAAGCCCCTGATAAGAATAGATAAAATTGAAACAAAAACAAAAATATTCACTGGTTTTTGGATAGGTTTCTGCACATTCCATTCAATAACAAGTAGTGATATCTTGACTTTTTGTCAAATAGGCAAATGCCTATACATTTGTAAAAGAATGCAGTGATGATTTTTTTTCTTTATTTTATTTTAGCAATTTTTTTCAAATGTATTATGATTCGAAACTCTTCCCCTTGCCTGTTCCACTAGGCAAGGAACTAAGAATTATTACTATATAGAAGATTACGAGAAACTAACAAAATTGAAAGATTAAATTTATTCTAAAGGCATTTCAATTTTTTTTTTAAGATAGGAAATGGAATCTCTTTGCTGAAAACTACTCAAATATTTTTATTTATTTTAATTTTTGAATTTGCACTAATAATAGCTAAATACGTAAGATTTGAAGAGAAGCTCTTTTTGAGATAATGATAATGAGTACCCTGGGATTTCTTTTTATCCATCTCAGGATTAAATTAAAGAATAGCATTAAGTGATAAAAGAGATTGTCATATGACTTCTCTGAAACTTAGAGATAAAAAGAATAAGTAATAGTTACTATCCAAATTCTTGGCCGCCTTTTTTTTTTAAATGTTCTCCAGTCCTATTAGGTGTAATTACTTAATTACTCTTGTATTATGGGTACTGGAAATTTGATGTATGTTAATAACATTACTACAAAGAAAATTATTATTAAAAAAAAGTAATTTACAAAGTTTTAATCTCTTATCTAACATAGAATTCATCTATATACTTTTAATATTAATTTAATATTAACATATTAGAAATTCTTTTTATTTTATTATTTAGTATATCATAAACCAGTTGATTTTTAATCGCTTTTATGCTAGCACTATCGTAATTATCCCAATTTATCTGACCAAAAAGTTTCGAATAAATATGATGGGTGTTTCGGAAATGGAAGGCAAAGCGAAGAGATAGGGGTTCCAAAGGTCATTTTGAATCGAAAATGTTCTATGACATTTTGTTGTAATGGGCCGTAGTTTTAGAGTTAGGAAAATGAACGCTTTGGGAATGGTCCCTAATCAAAGAAAGCTCAGTTCACATTAGGAAGAGTAAGTAAATAAGGTAAAGGTTTATTACAAAAAGCAATCCAGATTACAAATGTCATGACTGAAAACAGATTTGATAATTCTTACACTTCCTAATATGAACTGAGCTTTCTTTGATTCGGGATCATTCCCAAGCATTCATTTCTTAACTCTCAAACTACGACCCATACAACAAAATGTCATAGAACATTTTTGACTTAAAATGACCTTTGGAACCCATATCTCTTTGCTTTGTCTACCATTTCCGAACACTATATTCATTTATTCTAAAACCAAAATTATTTTTAATTTTAGGTATTTCAAAAACTTTTCACCAATTTGATCTAGTACAAATATTTGAGATATCTTTTACAACTTTAATTGTATAAATATTTTTCAGAATAATTTTATAAATAAAATTTTCTTCAAAATTTAAAATTGTATATTTGGTTCTAATTTTTAATTTATTTTCCAAAGGTTGGTGCTTATAATTAAGAAAAATATGATTAGTAATTTTGTATATCAGTCTATTTACAGTCTAACAGATGGATGTTGACGATCGTTTGCGTGAGAATTACGGAAAACACAAGATCTGGCCATTAGTCTCTTCAGCAGGTCTCAAGGAATTTAGTATTTTGAATGTCTGTCATTAGGAAAATGCTACCTAATGAATTGACTGTTTTCAATTTATGAAAACTATATTAAAATGTAGTAAAAGTCTCGTGCATTTCCCCATATTATAATTCATTTAAATCTTTCAATTTACTTCACCATTTTGTGAGAAGACATGGATAGAGGCTATTCTCGCATAAATTACATGAAATCACGAAAATACAAGATCGTCAAGATCCATCTGTCGGACTATATATTATTTAACTGGTATTTAGTTAGGAAACACCAACATTCCAAACCATAATTTCAGACAGACTCAACTAGCTAATTATAAATAATAAGCTTTTGTTCAGAGTTATACATATATATTTCTCTTGTAATAAAACATATATATAAAAGTGTGTAATCTATTGATGATATATTGTTTACATCAACTGTAATTATCATCAATATAAATCCCTAAATATTTATAATTTTTTATACACATAAAAAATTGACATTACAATCTCAATTATTTGATATATTATTATTAGTTAAATTATTACAAAAATTATTATGTAATTAAAAGATAAGGTTAAATCTAGTATCTTGCTTTTAGTTTTCATTATCATAATTTTTGTTTTCTTCTGATTTATTATCATTTTGTTTTCTAAAGCCCATTTTGAATATTATTTAGATCTCTTTGAAGATTTACATAAGCACTTTTTTGATCTTTGTTACTACTAAGAAGTAGTACATCATCCGCTTAAATATAAATAGAGCAATTTTTAACTGACTCACATATAGAATTTATGTGTAGAATGAAAAGTAATGGTCCCAAAGAAGAACCTTGAGGAACACCACTTTGAATGTTACATATTTTACTTGTGAAATTTTTTATTTTAATTTTAAATTTAATCTCAAAATAATTTGAAGAGGATTCGAAAATAAAAAAAACAACAACAAGCAAAATCAGTGATCAAAAGCCAACAGAGCTATTTTAAAATTACCAATTTAAATATTCAGCAGTTTAACAAAGGACTTCTCATTTGTCATTCTTTTATCAAATCTGCAGCTTTTCCAAGTCCAATTGTGATGTTGGTTTTTTTTTTCCCTTTTTCAAACATCTTTGTGTGTTACAGAGTAATGCTAAGTTTTAAGATATTAGTTTTCATATAGTGCATTAAAGTTATTAAATTTCATCAAAAGTAGAAGTTTGGCTTAGATTATGGCATTCTTTTTTTTAATAAATTACCATGAAAGAATCCAATTGTTAAGCTCACTGATGTGTCCTTTCCTTTTCAAACATTTATCTTACCAATAGTTGCATTTTACTGCAGTTAGAATAATTTGAGTTGATTGTTTAGAATTATCTATTCATTTTAAGTATACATATTATGCCCATTTCTCTATAGTCATGCTAAATTTCAGTAATTGGCCAAGAATTATTAATGGTAATATAGAATGGGAGGAAATATCTTTTTTATGAATATGCAATGTATAAGTTGATGTGAGATTTATGTCTAATCATTCTTTTTTTTTTTTTTTACTTTCATTTAATAGTGAAGTGAATAATCATAAAATGATGGAAACTTGGACTTCGTGATTATTTCGCCTCTCGTTAAATGACATTTGTTTCAAATAAGATTTAAATAGTCATATTTAATTAATGAAGTTGATTGTTAATGTATAGATAAAATTAATGAACCAATAATGATATTAGCAAATAAACGGAATGCTGTCCATAATATTTTGTTGCATTACTGGAAAGGACTTTAAAATATTTAATATAAATAATTATTATAATTAAACTAAGAAAAAAAACAGGAGACTCTTTGAAATGACACACAATAATTTTATAATAAAACAAATTTTACGATAAGAAAGACAGTCTTAACAATCAAAACAGTATAATGTCATTTTCAAAGAAATGGCTCATTTAGTATTTTTTTTTTTTATAGCTCAGGAAGCTGTCACCCAACTGCAGCAGCGAGAGAGTTTTCACCAGACAGGAGCCACTTTAGATCTGTTGATGAGTGACACTTTGGATCATTACAGGACATTCCAGATGTTGGAGAAGTTATTACAAAACCCAACCAAATTAGCTGAACAATGGACCTTCCAGATTGAACCAAAAACTCAGAAAATGCTCATTGAAAAGTCAGTACTTAGTAGAGAGATAATTTATTCATTGTGACTTACGACAAAAACTAGAATAAGAAAAAAAAATCCATAATCTTAAGCTGAATCTATTTTTTTTTTTTTTTAATTTGAATGGGAAAACTGTAGGCCACTTCTTAGCTCTTCTCAGATAGTTTTATCCCATCTTAAATAAGTCAGTAATAGGCTGGTAGGCATTTGTAAAGACTCTTGTGAACCCATAACTATTATTTTATCTGGTTTGATGAATTCATAATTTAAATTAACTCTTTATTAGAAATAAAAATCAATTTTAAGATACAAATATTGATAAAATTAGTAAATAACCAATAGTTAATTGATAAATTAACTATTTACCAATTAACTGATGGTAAATGGTAAAGGCATTGGCTTGTAAATTTACTGTAAAGGTTTGGGTTCAAATTTCAGCTAAGATTATTTCCTGTCCTATCCATGTGAATGCTGGAGAGATTTTTTTTTTTTCTTCTCTGAATTTAGCCTCCTTTCTAGCATTGTGAAGAAACCAGCAGGTCCTGTAAGAAGATTTGACTTCACCTGCTCTTAAAACGCAGATTGGTATTAAAATACCAGGCAAATCAATATTATGACATTTTTTCCTTTAACCATTTTTATATCTACTAGGTCATCTCGTGTATACACACGCTTGTTTTTCTATAGATTTGGTTAAGTAAGAATATCACATTTGAAATATTGCAACGTTTCGGCAATTATAGTTTTAATTGTCATTTTCGAATTACAAATAAATAGACGGATCGGAATTAAATAAACAATCTTGAGATTCAAAAAACAGGTTAAATACATTCATTATTTAATGGGGCGAATGGGAAGGACACATAAGTCAAAAAAACAAAATAAAGTGAGTTGTAGTCCCGGTGGCCTAATCTATAAGACGTCTGACTTCGGATCAGAAGGTTGCAGGTTCGATTCCCATCGTTTCATTGTAAAAGTTACTTATATTTTCCATTCTCACAGGAAATTGCGCCGGACAGAGAAATAAAAGATTTTAATAATATAGATTGTACAAAGATAAAATAATACATTGCATGAAAACAGTTTACATGAGTGCTGTACGATTGAGTAAACTGCTTTCATGTTCAGAACACCATTGGCTTCTAAAGAAGTCACATTTTGCATGTTTGTTATGTCAAGGCTTCTTGAGACCAGTGTGCTGTGGTATATTGGTGTGCCAAAGGAAATCTTGAGAATGCATTTGTAAATAACATTTAACTTTACACCAGCCAGATGCTGGTATATAGAATAAAATCTAGACATCAATTGAAATGTCTGAGAAATATAAATGAGAACTACATTCTATTTTATTATAATAATTGAGGTTATTGAATTGAATACAGATTGACTTAAAAATATATTTCGGGGTATCTTTAAACATTTAAAAAAGACCAAATGTGTATTCATTTGGAAATTGTGGGTGATTTTTCAAAGGATCTATTATAGCAATAAAAATAATGAAAAAGTTTGGTTTGCTCTGGGACATCTTGTTCCTTTTTAGGAGTGAAGTTTGGTGTGCCCTGGGATTTCTGCAATTATAAAAGTGCACTATGAAGCAAAAAAAGATTAAGAAGTATTGTGTTATGTTATAGTTTGACCTACTCTTTCCTTCATCCAAGAGCTGTATACAAGCAAATAGTGCTGAATTCCCACATTAAATTGGTTAGATTTGTTCCAGTTTGTTTATGTTGTAGAGAATTTTGCATTAGATTATAAACGTAAGTTCTAATTTGATTATGAAATAAGAAGAGAGAGGATATATATATATATATATATATATATATTGGGAGTATGAAATTACATATATTACATACGTATAATGTAATGCAGTTAAAGATATCTAATAATTTCTAAATAATCTAAATATTTAAAAAGTTCTAAATTTTGAGTTTTTTTGAATTCAAAAAGATTAATTCACTTGTTATTATGCTTATATGGAGGGTTGTCCCAAGGTTATCAGAAAAAATGTGCAACATGCTGTGGTTCCTATACTCATGCAAGCAGTATATCGTATGATTACTTAGTCATGTAAGGATGGAAGAACATTGTTTTGCTTTGGAATGTCTGCAATCAAAAATGCTACACTGAGTTCCAATCTGATGGGAAGGGTGCCGAGTTACTCTTTCTTACATGAAATGTTTGTATTCCGACATAATTACAAAATGTAAACAACAAAATTTCAAGGTGAGCTATCAGTACGGAGAGCAAAAGAAAACTAATTAGTTTTGACAAAACTAAATTATTCCCTGGAAACCGCACCCAAGATGTATGTATTTTCATACCGTTTGTACGAAAGATAAAGGAACGCAATGCCTTGTCTCATACAGTAGAATGAGTAGTGACCTACATGAATCGAGTGGGTCAAGAAACAGGAATTCAAGCTATTCCATACAGTTCCATACCTATAAAATCATCAGATGCATCTACAATGTACTTCTGTGGATTTGGTTTATGGAAAAGGGCCCTTGGAAAGAAATGACTTAGAACTGTTAATGGACTCTGAAAAGTCTGACAGGAGGAATGGGACAAAGTACCATTAATACCTTTCCAATAAAGTTTCCTCCAATGGAAACTGTGATGTCGAGCAGTAGCCAGAATTCAAGGGAAGCAAATAGAACACAATCATTGGTGATTTAGTGGCTTCTCATGACAACTGAGTGCTGTCAAAATTATTCTTATAATCATGGAACCACCTTCCATACATAATTAAATTGCTAATTCACAGTAATTAATGTATTACATGAAAAAACTTGATTTTCTTTTGGAATTTACAAGAAATTATATATTTTCACTTATAATAAGGTTTTTTTTGTTATTATTTTACAGATATTATGAATTTGATGATGACGTTGTGAGGGAAATTCTTGGTAAAAAGTTATCTTCAAGAAATCGTAAAGATTTAGATGAAGTTGGTGAAAAAACAAATGTGACTTTAAAAAGTTGTCGTAGACAGGCAAGAATAACTTTTTTTTTTAATAAATTCATTGAATCATTAAGCATTGATGAAGTCAACTCAAAAAAATCAGCATCATAAATTAAAGTGATCCTGTAGGAATATTATCAACAAAAGAATTAACTTCATAGCTCAATCATTGTTGATTGTAATTCTTCAAAGTCGCTAGAATCCTACAGGAAAAAATGGGTGTTGCAATGGACATAAATATCTTAAAGAATTTGTTTTTGGCTTATTTATTTTTTTTTTGTGAAGAATTCTAAATATTTGTTTTTGAAACAAATAAAAACAACAAATTATTCATAAAAAAGGAGATGTACCAAAAACATGCATTTATTTAAGAAATATACATTTTTATTATAGCTCAGATGAAACGGAGAAAGTTTTCAAGTTATAACTGTTTATTGTTCTTATGTTCTAATCATCAGAAGTAAGAAACAATCATTTCTAGCCATAAAGCTTTATTATCTGAATATAGTTATCCTTTACAACAAGGGTTGCTGTAAGTTCTCATTTTCTTAGACATGCTTTATTTTTACTTAATATATGTCTCGGGATACTTTTAAAATTTTCCAAAGTCTTGAATGTTGATTTCCTTTTCATTGTTTTTTTTTTATCTAAGTCAGATTAGAAATCATTAAACAACTGTAGCCTATATAACATTAAATTTAAACTTATATTTACTTTTCTTTAATAGAATTTCCATTGGTCTTTAAATCAAATATAGATTTCTCTATGAAATCAGGATGAAAACGTAATGTTATGGGTCAGATCATAAGAAAGCAACATTTAGATAATTATAAATTCAATGATTATATTGTGAGAAAGTTCTCTGATTTCTAGTAAAATAATATTGATGAAAAATCACAGACTATATCTCTATCAGTTTACTGATAATTATACAGTGCAACCTCTTTTAACGGACACTCTGAGTAGCGGATACCTCTAATTAGCGGACATTATTGCGGGTCCCAGTCCCTTAAAATAGGACATTCCATGTTATCCACTCCGAATAGCGGACACTCTGAATAGCGGACAGTTATTTTAACTATAAAATTTTTTTTTTCCGATTAACATTTCGACAAACACATTATGGTTGTATTTACATCGGTGTCCCTACATTGATACATTGTATCGGTTTCCCATGATTCAACTCACGAATCTGAGGCCCTTTTTTTCACTGCAGTTGCTTTGTAAATATCAATCCCTCGTAAAGCTATACTATAAACGTGTTGATTAAATTTACTGCGAATTAAAATGGTGCAAAAAGGAAGCGATTGGCACTGAAAGAAAAAATTGATGTTCTTGAAGTTGCTGAAAAAGAAAAGCTGAGTGTTCGTTGTCTTGATGAACGTTTTTAAGTTGGAAGAACTCGTATAAGTGAACTTTTGAAGGACAAAGATGACAATAGAAAACTGTAGATGGTGAATTCAAACAAAAATTTGAAGAATTTGAAGTTTGGTAAAACTGAAACAAGCAAAATCAACGAAATGGTGATAAAATGGTTCCGCTTTGCTCGTGCAAAGAACATTTCTGTAAGCGGTGTTTTGCTTCAAGAAAAATTCAGAGAAGTCGGTCAAACTTTAGAATTGGACACGTTTAAGGCATCAAATGGATGGCTAGAAATTAATTTTCTATATACTGTAATTAATCTTATCATTATTTTAAGTAAGACAAATGGATTAGCACTCATTTAAAAAGGAATATAGTAAATAATTTGCAATTGTTCATATTCTGTCATATCGCAATGATAATTGTAGGAATTTAATTAAGATTGTACGTAATTTTTCTTTAAATGACATGCTATAAAATTAAAAAAAAAGATAGTCCTCCCCAATAGCGGACACCTCCCAATAATGGACAAAACGTCCGGTCCCGTGACTGTCCGTTATTCGGAGGTAACACTGTAGTTTAAATTGAGACTACACTTGATATTGTGGGTTTTCCCTTACTTGATTTTGGCTTCCTTTCTCTAACTATTCCATTTCCTTCCTAATCATTCCTTTCCATATATCTTGTATATTTATCTCCCATTCCTCAGTTTCCTTTGAGATGATTTCTAATATTGATAGCAAAGGATTAAACTCAACAAATAATAACTTTTCAATTGTAATTCAGCATTTACACTATATTAATTGAAAGCAAGAAGCTCACACTTGGTAAAGACTTATTCAGATATAGAAGTCACAAAATAGAACTGCAAGTAATGGCATTAACCTTCACATCTTTCATTCGGTTAGAAAAAGGGGAGTAATGGAATTACTTGAGCTGATGCATAGGACAAAATACATGTAATGGTTCAAATGTCAGTATCTGTTAAAATGTTACTCTGTCTTATTTGAAA
>JAFIDM010012231.1:105844998-105864423 GCA_023159025.1 Thereuonema tuberculata
GTTCAAATGTCAGTATCTGTTAAAATGTTACTCTGTCTTATTTGAAATAGAAATTGTTAATAAATATAAATTAGGAATTCAGATATTTTCAATTAACACTTTTTTTTTGGGAGGGGGGAGAAAATTAATCTAATATTTTTTTTCTACATTAGCAAAGCTTTTGCTTTTCAAAATGTCATTTTTTTTATTTTATTTATTTTTTCATTTAACTTTATTGAATGGCTTTTCTTTGCAGTTTGACAACATTAAAAAAGTGTTCAAATTGGTTGAAGATATGCGAGGATCTCTGGTGACTAATATTCAAACTAATTTTCTTCTCTCAGAAAAACTTGCCAAGTAAGCTTAAAAAATCACTACTGTATTCCTTTATTCTTATGCTTTTTTTTTTATTTTCTTTTTGATATTTAACAAGAAAGACTTTCGAGTTTATCAAGTTTTATAAGTTTTAAATATTTTTTTTCGACATCAAACAAAGAGAACGATAGCAATGTAATTTAATGATTGACACTAAGACAGTCACTGAATGAAATGAATCCCCTCACAAGTGGTTATTTAGGTAAACTATTTTGAAAGTGATTGGTAAATGAGTTCATTTAGTCATCAGGATGAATTGGAGAGTCAACATTCAGGTACTGTGCTACTTTGGCTTCTCGTCGATCACACCTTGTTGCTAGAAAAGTCCTCTGCACTCCCTAGATCAGGTAGCCACTGTTTTTCAGTGGGGGTAGAAGTAATCAATTGCGTTGAGAGGCTTCAATCACCCTCTGACCCACACTTCCAGAAACGAGAATAGGTGGATGTGAAAAGAGACCAGTCATCCCATGACATTTTTGACTTCTGAACTAGTTTCGTTAGCTTTTTATAGCAAAAATATCGAAATAAATAGTGTTCTGAAACAAATAAATACAATATTCAGTGGTGAAAATGTTTGCACTTGTTATAGTAATTTATAAAATAAGGGAAATCAGTTTTATAAAGATAAATTTATTTTTTATAAAGATACAAAATTATTGACATCAAATAATGTATTTTTACATTTTGTTGTTGTTGTTTTTTTTTTGTAGAATCTTAATAACAAAATTAACTAGCGTAGTAATATTTGACTCATAAATATTTTTTTTTAATGTCGCTATGAATAAAAGCTATATTTATTATGACTATAAATCTTTTTCGAAATGTATCTGAAATTCAAATTTTTCAAATATCAGTTGGAATCCATTGACAACTGAAAAGCATGCGAAGTATTGCGACGTTACAGCTGGAATGGTTTCAGTGGCAAGACACTTTTACTTCTCAGGACACCATGATTCTTATGTTGCCTGAAGCTATACTTCTGACCTCAATTAGATTGACGTCTGGAGCCGACAGTGGCAATGTACCTTTAGACAAATAGAGGATCAAAGAACTGGAAATGATTTAGAATAAAAATGATTAACAAAAGGCCAATGAATACTAATCTCAGTTTCAGAAAATAAATTTTTTAAATTATGCTTCTCATTTAATACTAAATTCCTTCCTTTCATCGACTTTGGCCAACTATGGGCCACGGGCTAGCCCTACCTGACAACGTCTGAGTGAGGCTAGGAAATTCAAGAAGGGGGACGAGATTTACATCCCATCGAGAATAATCCTGAGATAGTAAGTTCCAGGGAGAAACGGACGAAACACAGAAGAAGAAAGAAACAGTCATGCCAATGCCAGGATTCGAACCCAGGTTCCGACACATCGGCCACATGGCAGACCGCCGTCTAGATCGCTCGGCCATGCCGGAACGGCTTAATACTAAATTAATAATAATGTATTTTTCTTATAGCTTATTAGCACAAAATTGGAACCCGTCATTTTAATGCTCCAAACTTTAAGTGGAAGCTTCAGATAACACCTTATTCATTACCAAACATAAAAATGTTTTGGACTGCTGTATCTCTTACAATAAATAAATAAATTTTGAAACATAATAATTACAGTGTTAACCCTTCAAGCCGGTAGGACGTACACGCGTACGTTCCTATGAGTCTGTCTCTCAGCCGGTTTGACGTACAGGGGTACGTTCTCTGCAGGGGTAGATAATTGGCGGCCTCCCGCGGCTAATTTTCCACTGTCTGAGAGACAATAAAAAAAGCTTTTATTTTATTGGTCAAATTTAAATTTTTCACATTGTAGTTTAGCAGATAAAGAATTTTCTTTTAGCTTCTTTCTTCTTTCAAATTGTTTGTGAAACATGGCGACTTTAACAAAACGGCGTACTCCCATGGACGATGAAATTCAATTAATTTTGGATAATTCTGATGTTGAAGACATTATTATAAACAGAGATGATGATTCCAGCAATTACGTTAGTGAATGAGAGACTGAAAATAGGGAATATGAAATTAATTCTGACGGAATAACTAGTGTTCAGTTGTCGACCGCAATAGGTGCGGATTATTTCTGGAACTGGAACCCGGTAAGGCCTCAATACAGATCCACTTTACTGGCGAAAATGGACCCCAAAAAACAGTTAGTACTATTTTAGAAAGCTTTTTACTATTTTTCAATGATATGCTTTTGGATATTATTATCACAGAGACAAATCGTTATGCTCAACATTTTATAGATTGACATCAGCTGACTCCAAAGTCAAGGTATAATTCATTCACATCGACAAACAAGAATGAGCTGCTTGTTTATTTTGGATTATTTATGCTTATGGTAATAATTCAAAAGCAAATATTAAAAATCATATTTTTTTGTGGATTGCTTTAAAATTTGCCACACAAAATAAAATTTTTGATGATTTACAATTTTTTTCCCATGTAAATATTTCTAAAAAATGAAAGTAAAATAGTTTATATTGTATATCAAGTCATTGTTTATATAAATTAAAAAAATATCAAAGTTCTAAAATTTTCCATTAAAAAGAAATAAATTATAGAATAAGAGTATAACAAAATGAAAGGAAGGGGTAAAAACAAATACAGCCTGAGTGACATGTGCAGAGAAGAAACTCACCGGCCTGAAGGGTTAAGCGCTGATGATTTAGTAGTTCTAAGGAGAATAAATAATTTTTTTTAAATTAAAAAAAAAAAAATAAAAAAAAAGTCAAGACAAACAATTCAGAAAATATTTGAGTAAATAAAGAATACAGGATCAAGCTTTTATGCAATAAATAGATTGAGAGATAAACTTAAATGATTGAAATCATATATGAATCTGATTAAATATGTCATTGCAGTTGATTATATTTTGTTCACGTTCTGCAGTATCTCATCTAAATGTTCAGTTCCTATTCCAGTCAAATTAAAAATAGTTAATATAAAATTGACTTACAGTAATCCTACTTATTCTACTTGATTGCTTGTGTTATTCAAGGATTAGATAATGTAATCTCTAAAATTTACTGAATGTTTGAAGAATTTATTTTATTTATATTTATACAAAGAAATTCAAAAATATAAATTACAAATATAAATATCTGTTGTCAAAAATGAAAGTATTTCCAAAAATTTCAGGAAAAAAAAATCAGTCCCATGTCCATTAAATAATAGCATAAGGTACATCAGTATTTGTGGTCCCAAGAGGTGAATTCTTCAGAAAACAGAGGCACCTTTTTAATCATTTTGAAAGGGTAGAAATGGTTTTTCTGCTTATAAGTATATTTTTTTTTTTTTAAAGAATGTAATGTAATGAATTCTCTGATCTTCTAAAAATGTTGCCTATCAGTCATGCATCAGCTAATGTTTGAAAGGTTCTCAGTTTTTATGTATTTATTTATGCACTACATGTAAGTATAAATACTGTGTTAAAACTTAGATGAATCAGAATATTTCAGAATGGATAAGGAAATGAAATTCTGGGCAACAATGCATTAAATATAACAGAAGATTAAATTTCAAATTTACATTTAGAAGAACATCCAAATTTATGAAGTTTGTACAGAATTACAAAAATATAAAAAATTTTGCAAAGTATGGAATTGAGAAATTGGTGGAAAGCTGGGAGAAGATTGCAGAACAAACTATTAGATTGATATCACTACCCCCCCCCCTCCTCCCCACCGGTAGTTAATCCTAACACCATGACGGCGAACTTTTGCATCAGAATTGTGATCAAACCCATTGTTCTGCCATTCTTGAACAATATTGAGTGGGAGAGGGGGGCTGTTTCAACAGGATAATACATAGCCTCATACCACTGCTATAACCTTACATGATCTTTGAGATGTTAATGTGCCAGATCTTTTGCCAGAGCATGTATGAGACATGATTGGACGACAGCTCTGGGCTCATATGCAACACGCATTGACCATTGCCAATTTGGCCGTACAGGTGCTGCAGGCATGGAACAACATCCCACAGGATGACATCTGACACCTCTACGATTGGATGCATGAACTTATGATGCCTGCATTCAACATGCCAGTGACTACAGTGGGTTCTGAGGAGAATGTAATTGAATTTTCATATGGTACTATACGCTCATCATGTGAGTTGTGACATTGAAACTAGTATCAATGTAATAACTCAAGTGGACAAATATTCTGTCTAATTTTCATTCACCTAGCGTAACTCCACCTTGGTGTTGGGATTTCCATTTCGTCAGTGTATAAATTAAAATAATGATTTATTTTTTGTAGGTAAAAGTTTCTTTGGTAAAGTTTTAATTTTGAAAATTTTAATGATTCAAAATAAAAATGAAGTAATTGTTTCTTTGCATTATTTGGTTATAGTTTAAATTTAGATTATTCAACAAGTTTGTTTGATTAGCCTTTTTTTTTTGTCTCTTTAATAGGAAATATGCAGCCATTGTTTTTATTACTAATAACAGGTTTGAAACAGGGAAAAAGAAGCTCCAGTATCTAAAATTTGATGACTTTTTACATTGTGCCAATCAAATGATTGCCAAGTGGTCATGTAATTCAGCTAGTAAGTATATTGTAATTCAGTTAATATAAGTAAATGGGAGAGTATATAAAGAATGAATGAAATTATTTGAAATATGATATAAAATATCCTTTAATGTACAATGCTAATAAAACAATTTAAGATGTATTTTGCATTGACAGTTGTTTTTGCTCATGGCTAAGAATTACTCTTTGCCTTGAATTTCATAGCAAGTGTAATTGATTTGTAGTAACAGCTAATTAGATTTAATCATTAATGAAATTAAAAATGCTTGTTGGCATGTCTTTAAAGAAACTTTTCTGATATTGTTTTCTAATGACTTCTGTAATTATCTTTGCTTGTAAAAATAGAATAATTCTATTAATTGAGAAATACCAAGAAATATAATATAAACTTAAGTAATTTCAGCAGATTTTTTTTTTTTTTTTTTTTTTTTTTTGTGCATTTTATTTATCCTTCATACAAAAACTTAAAATATTCTATTTAATTTCTTTGAACTAATTTTAATTTCATTCCTTATTGAATCAAAACAAAGTGAATCAAAATAAATTGGACTTTCAGTTGAGCTTCAAAGCATCGTACATAATTAAGTTAAAGTGTCCCACTACAGGGACATATGGCTCTTGGGGGTCACGGGAGGTAAAGCTCCCGGCATTCTGCAACCAAATAATAATTTAGATTTTTTTATTTATAGATATATTATTATTATTATTATTATTTCCTTTAAATAGGATTGCTTTGTCCAGTTTTTCAGTATTAAAATATGGCCACAAACTTGTGGGTCATATCAGTTGATGTTTTTTACCCCATTTCCTTGATATCAGTAAAGGCTCCAAAACCAATATAGTACATATGCTTAATTGTTTAAATATTGGATTAAAATTGTCACTATCTGGATTCACTTCACCTAGTATTTTTTTTTGTTTTAGATAAGGAATGAATTGTAAGCTAAATTTACTCCTGGTGAAGTTGCTATCTAATTCCTTAAAACCCTTCTTGAAATGTTTCAACTTCGACTCAGATACACTGAAATACCAAAAAAAAAACTGGGAAGGGTGCTACCATGTCCATTTCATGCCACCACACCCTTGCGGTTAATGGAATCATCCGCAAATGATATATATATAAAACAGGAGATATCTTTGCAATCTCAAGTAGTAGCATTCGCATCTCCAATGGCAAGATTATCAGGACTTATGCAACTTTGAAAGAGGTATGATTGTAGAGAGCCGGGCGATGATTCACTCCATCTCAAAAATTATGATGAAGTTCGGATTCACACATTCAGCAATTTCAAAGATGTATCTGGACTCTCTCTCTCAAATTTAAGAGCTGTGCCCTTGTCGGTGGAGTAACTTCCAACCTTCTCTATCTTCAGCTAATTTCTTCTTGATACGACACGACATTCACTTTTTCCTTCACTTGTTTCATATAAGATCTTCTTGGTCTTCCTCTCCCCCTCCTTCCATCAATCTTTCCTTCTATAATGGTTTTGATAAGGTCATCATGCCACATGAATTGTCCCAACAATTCCCCTCTTCTATTTTCTATTGTCTTTAATATGCACCACTTTTCTTTTACCATATTAAGCACTTTAAATTAGAAAACCTTTTACGAGCACTGTTCATATTATTAAATAACAAACACAAAGCCTATGCACCTGGCTAAAACAATTTTATAAAAATTAAAACTTAAAAAGTATACATCGAACTAGTTTCTTCAGTGATTAAACAAACAACAAAAGGTTCGGAATATAAACAGTCAACAATTTGAAAAATAGCCAATCACAATCCACCACCGCCAGGAATCATGGGGATGAAAAGTTGAGTTATAACACCATCCTTGCAGCTAACACCATCTATTGTCCTCAAAATGAAAGATGACCGGCGGAAGTTTGAACTGCGCAGCCCTTTCGGTAGCTGATCAATTATGTTTTCCTGTCACAATGGACGCCCGTCGTCTGTTTTCACTGAGAAAGACATGTTGATAACGCCAAATTAAAACTTCTCTCGACTATTTACCGTTATTTCAATACCAGTTGCTAACAATAAGTATTTATATAAATAAATAAATATATATTATTTATAAATACAATGCTCTTTTGCAAAGTAACAAGCCTTTAATGTAATGGCGACGTCCAGTGATAAACTCATACGGAAGTGCCTGACCAGAGTAATCGATGATACATGCGCAGATCTCACAAAAACAGGGCGGCCATCGTTCACTGGGAGCACAATAGTGTGTGTGGCCTGCACTAAGTCAAAAACAATCCCATGCGGTGGTTTTGGCTTGTAAACATGGAAACGGGCTACACTTGGTGAACATCAATATTATCCTATTAAAAAATGCCACCTGAAAAAAAAAAATATATATATATATAACATTCCAGCTCCCTTTTCTTCTCTCTATTCATTTCTCCTTATTTTTGTGACTTTTCTTTTTTGATGAGGCCTATGCAATTCATACTGTCGGATTTCAGGTATGGATAATGTCTCGTTTTACAAGTTGCACATGGTGAAGGTGTATCCTCATTCCATGCACTTTCTTTTCCTTATGATGTTTGCATTTTGCCAGTATCACTGGATTGTAAGTGTCAATCCTATGTTTTTTTTCTTATTAATTAATTATTAATCATATTAAGCACTTCTTCATTTGATTTCTTTTCCATCCAACTAACTCTTTCTAAAGATCTGGGAAGCCTGAAACCACAGAATTCCATTGGGGAGGCAGTAAGTAATGTAATGTAATGTAATGTATAAGATGGGTGGTAAATATACCTAAGGTCTATTGTACTTTCCCCAACCTTAATCCCAAAAAAGACCAGTAGCTATGGCAAATGCCAGTAGAGGCATTAAGTAACTTAAATCTCAGTCTCACACTCCTTTCACTCATAGTCCTCAACCGAGAAATATACAGTATGGCTGGATGCCTTATCTAGATGTTCACTAATGGAGTGTCGTTGCCATAAAGCTGTGGAACATGGGTGCCATAGATTGGATCCATCACAATCTCTTGGAAGTATGCAACATTCACCTTGGCATTAGCAACTATGCTGACCAGTGGGAGATGGCCACAACTACAGTATCCTCCGACAATTGTGAAGCCTTTTGGAGAACTTTTCTTTGCATTCCCGCACGAAGTCCTCTTGTCCTTTCTACCCATTGTGACAGTAATAAATCACCCTGGGTTGGTTGGCATTGTCCAGATACACTGATGCTTTGTTCAATTAGACAATGTGCTGTTCAGTGATTTTGAGACTATGTGCTTTGTAGACCCTGTACATGCCAAGGTTGTTTCATTTGACATCTCTCATGCTGTTGTGATATGCCTAACCTGTTGGTTATGCAATATTGGGTGAGTGGGTTATCTCACATGATCGTTGCCTTGATATGGTAGTAGGTGGGCAGCTGACTTGTCTGTGTTATCAGGTTCCTGTTTGGGCAGTACCTTTGGCCTGATGGTCGAGTTGCTGGTTTCGGCAGATTACAGTCCCTGGCCAAATTATTAGACGCACTGCAAGATTTCATGTAAAATATTAAATACCGAGTGATATTATACCGTTTTATTATTTTAAATTGATTTGTTTTTTATTTTTATATTATCCAATCAATTACCGATTTATTTGACATAAATAAAACAGCATTAATTTAGAAAAGCATAAGTTTATTAAGTTTTAAAGAAAAGTGAAATTAATGTTAGTAAAAGTCAATATTTAGTTGAGCCACCTTTAGCCGCTATCAAAGCTTCAATTCTGCGCGTCATGCTATCAATGCAAGACTGTACTGTCTCCTGCATTTGAGGATGATGATTCCACACATGAATAATCTTTTCTAGGAGCTGGGTTTTGTTGGTAATCACATCTTTAGCCACTTCTCTTTTCATCAGCTCCCACACATTTTCAATTGGGTTCATATCAGGGCTATTACCCGACCAATCCAACAGAGGGATATTTTTTTCTGCCAAAAAAGCTTTAACAGACCGAGCAGTGTGGCAGGGAGCTCCATCTTGCTTGAAAGTGAATGGTTCCCCATTTGGAAACCATTCTCTGAGCTGCGGAATCAACCGATTTTGTAATACTTCTTTGTACTGATCTTGCCTCATTATTCCATTGACGACGTACAGACGTCCAGTGCCCTTGCCGCTGATGACTGACCAAATCATCACTTTGGTGGGATGTTTAGCCGTCGGGACGACAGAATCAGGATGAAACTTTTCTCCATGACGACGACGCACATACTGAGCTTTATTCTGCAAAATTTCCAATGTGCTTTCGTCACTGAAGCAGATCTGTCAAAAATAGGAAAAATATATAAACTTCCATGTTTATTTGCTTTAGTTAACTGAAAATGATAATAATGTATCAATTTTTGATTAAATTGCTGTATCTTACCGATCTCCAGAAGTCCACATCTTTGTCTTGCCATTGTTTGGCCCACTTCAGGCCCTTTGTTTTCATTGCCGCTGTTAACTTGGGCTTCCTGGCGGGGCGATAAGCCGTGAAATCTAAGTCTTTCAATTTTCTGCGAACAGTGCGCTCAGAAACATTTACGCTAGCATCCTGGAGTTGTGATTTGATTACCTTTGTGGTAGGAAATCTGTTTTTTAGACAAATGTTCTGCAAACATCTCTCTGCCCGTGGAGTGAAAATTGGTTTTCTACCGCATCTTTTCTTTCTTTTCGGGCTTAATTCCTCCCCTAACTCAATTTTCTTTTTTATTCGTCGTACACTTGTTTCAGAAACCTCCAATCTTCGAGATATTTCTCGGTTTGTAAAAGTTTTCGCAGTCACAAGGGCCTTCACTTCAGCTTTTTTACTTGGTGAGAGATCGCCTTTTCTACCCATAATGAAAATATTCCAATTACTTTTTTAAAACACTGCGTACAAAATAAACTAATAACTGTGTAGTATAAAACAGTTAAACAACCAATCACAGTCCATTAAGCCACAGAAACACGTCCGTACCTGACTCGATTCCGATCGCGACTGATACAGGTTTGTACTTGTTTACGTTCATGTATCACTTTGTCGACACAGTGTTGCCATATGTTAAAAATAAATACAAAAATGTAGTCTACAACAATTCTTCTAAATAATAATCAATAATATTGTAGTTTAAATATACCATTATTGGATAAAAAAACTTAAGAAACATAAAATTACTAAAAAAAATACAGTGCGTCTAATAATTTGGCCAGGGACTGTATGTGACTAATAATACCCTTCCTTATCACCAAACCTTTGTCATGGCACTGTTTTACAGTTACACTGTAAGATATTTTGCTTTCGGAAAGGGCACAGATGTATTCTTCCTAGAACATCATTTTCGCAGCCATTATTCAATCTATTCAACAATTGATGTATGGCAATTATAGAACAACAATGGCTGCATATGTACTGCATCGGTGAGCATGATACATTGCATCACGCAGGTACATGTCGGTTTGAAATAATTCAATGTTATCTGCCTCAATCCTCCCTATTATTTGTAAAACATAACCCTTCCAATAATTAAGGGATTAATCTGCTGTAGATGGAATCACAATATGCTTATAAAAGAAAGATAGTTCATACGCTACTTATTTAAATTTACTTTTTCTCAGATTTAAGTCGGCTAATATTTTTGTTTCTTTTTAATTGTAGCTTGTAGGCAGGATGATGTAGATGTAGACTTAGACAGAGAATTTCTTCAAGATTTGAGAGAATTAAAAATGCTTTTGGATAAAGAACATTTGGAAGAACATAGAAGGTAAGATACAAAGAACTAAAAGTAAGAAGCACTTATACTTCACCTACCAGCAGAAGCGCAACTAGAGAATTTTTCGGGGGGGCAGGCTCTTTGTGTTTGGGAAAAAAAGCGGAGAAATTTAAAATTTAAACTTGTATCTTCGAATAATTGCATTCTTATTGTTGCAAATAATGCATACAATGCCAATAAGTTGAAAAATATTTTATTTATTTTTATATTTAAAATATAAAATAATTATAGTAATATGCATTTTTCTGGGAATGGCCATGGCCGTTCGGGGAGAGGGGGCCCTGGCTCCCCCCTAGTTATGCCTATGCCTACCAGTTCTGTAAATAAAATTAAAAAATATCTTGAATACAGTTTTCTTAGAATAACAAGACTTCATGTAAACTTGGCTAGATCAGCTGAGGGTTATTTCATGGAAAACTGTTATTTGTACATAATTTTAATTGACTTATTACATACTTGCTTTTTTTTTCATCATATAAATTTTTAAAATTCTTTTAAGTGCAAATCTCAGTGAAGAAATGGACTGCAAATATTAAAAAAAAGAATTCACTTAATAAAATATAAATGAAGGGATCCCATAAATAACAAGAAT
The DNA here is from genome assembly GCA_023159025.1 of Thereuonema tuberculata. Classification (NCBI taxonomy): domain Eukaryota; kingdom Metazoa; phylum Arthropoda; class Chilopoda; order Scutigeromorpha; family Scutigeridae; genus Thereuonema; species Thereuonema tuberculata. Next base: position 105,856,230 of record JAFIDM010012231.1, read on the forward strand.
TATAATACAATTGAATTTTTAATTAGCTCTCATATAGTTTGTATTTAAGCCTGTTCTTTCACTTCAGCGTTCATTCATTCAAGTCTTTTGCTTATTTTAATGCATTTATTTTAAATACATTCAATCAATATTTGTTAAATAAGTTATTTGCTTTATTTAATGCTCAATAAGGGTGTTATTTTTCCCTGTCTTTGAATAATTCTCCATTAAAGCTTTTCAATTTTTTTCCCTTAGTTTTGACTTGAATTGTTTTTTTTTTTTTTTTTTTTGTAAGAGTAAATGTTCTGATGTAATTTAACTAAGTCACTAATGGATCATAAAAAATAGAGCTAGCAGCAATAGCATAGTATTTTGCCTAATTCTCTTTAGTTACACAGTTTTGTATATCAATTATCCAAAACATTAATAGCAGGGTATTGTATTATAATCTATTACAGGAGTAACTTATCACCATTAAGTGGTTTCTCAGTCAAATGCCTCCCCTAAGATGCCCTAAAAGTTAAAATGTTTGAAAGATATGTAATAATATTTGCTAATAAGCAAGAAATTTTGAGTTTGATATTCAATGAATAATATCCTCTAGTAAAACCTCATGATGTTTTATCTTATCCTCATTATTCTTGTTCCATTTATTACAATTTTTAATCATCTAATGCATTTAAATTCTCAAATAAGCTAGCAGTACTTGTTTATTTTCTTCTAAATTTATTATTTCCATCTAGATATTTCCCTGTATTTCAAGATTTTAATGAATTAATTGGCATTGAGATAAAGTCTATATTTGTTTCTTTGTGACAAAGCCAAACTGCTTGTTTGTTTTTTAATGGTTACACTTTCTTGTTAATAGTTTAGTCTTGAAGAATGTGAAGGGAAAACTGAATGATAAAATGAATACAGAATTGGAAACAAACTTTAAGGTAATTAGAATTTCATTTTCAAAAATATTGGTGAGATAAAAGTTAATAGAGATTGACAAAATTTAAGTTTTTATTTATCAAAATTTAATCAGAGATGACTTTTGCTGTTTTATATTTTGATAATTAAAAATGTATATATTTTTTTATGCAAGAAATAAATACATATAGTGGAGGTCATTCCCATCTCTCTCTCTATTCACATATTACATCTATAATATTAGGATGAAATTTAATGAAAGTTTAAGACTATTATAATTACTTGTATGAGACAAGTGATCTAGAATATAAATTTGTGGATCATAAAATTGCATAGTCCAAGAATGCATTTGAAATCTTTACACGTCTTTCCATTCTTGTTATCAAAATATCTATGTTAGATAAATATAACCGACTAGTTGAAGTAAGATGAAAGTAGTTTATTCCAATAAATTACTTAAAAATTCTTTGTCATTATTAAAGCTTTGTTGGAGTGAAAATTATAAAATTAGTTTGTTGTAATTTTATCCCTATCTGGTAAACCTCTGTAAAGGTCTCCAGAATTAATTTTTCCCTCTTTTTTCTAAATAGGCCAGTTCCAACAGTAAAATTTAATCTTAGTTATTAGTTTGAAACCAAAGAAACAGAAAAACTTTTCAATTGAACATCCTACTTGCTTGATACTATATTGAATACTTTTTTTTTGGGGGGGAATCATTGAAAATCACATTATTCCCTGTTTCCTCTTGTTACTTTTTTTGTTTGAAGGTGAAGAAGTTCTCCATATTTTCTGAATATCTGCAAAAGATCATTCTAATTTATGCAGAAATTGGGCCCCAACAGCGACTTCTCTGCATTACATTGGTGTTTAACAGTGCAGACGATGTCTGTTCTTTTTCATTGGTTGAATATTTTTGTCAAACAGTCTACTATAAAGAGACTTGAGAATAATGTTGATAATGGATCATGATATACACAGTGCATGTAATGACATTACTATCATTCTTATTTAAGTGGGTGGATAAGGCTGACCATATTTTAACTTATTTTTATTCTAAGTTTACTGCTGTTTTTTTAAGCTTTTTAGACTCAACTTATAAAATTATCAAGTATAAAGTCTGTGTAATTAATTTCTTTTATTATTAATAAAATTATATACTGAATTTCAAAGCTCAAAATTTTGTAACGTTTTCAATTGTTTCAGAATATGTCTCGGACATTAATAAATATAGCCTATGGATTAAATCATAGCCGAGAAGCAAGAGATATTTTTGTAGATTTGGTCGAAAAAGTAAGTCTCTTAAATTTCATTTGTAATTTGATTTTTAACTAAAATTTAACTTTTTAGCTGGAATTTGATAACTTTTATGGTAGATTATGTATTGGGTTGACCAAAAAGTTCGTTCTTTTTTTTTACATAAGTTGGCTCTAATAGAGCTTAGGTGTATTTAATGTCATTTGACGCCATTTTGTTAAATTGTATTGTGACAGCTGTCATACCAGCGTGCATTTAAAACAAAAACTGATCAAAATTAGTGAATTTTGTGTGGCCAATTTAATATTGAAGATGGAAGACATTAAGTATGCAAGACCGCATTTTTCTTTGATGAGCAAGTAAAAACTGTTACAGCTTGGCTGAGAAGTTCTGATTCCTGTGCCGTATTCACCAGAATTGCACCTTGGATTCCCATTTATTTCAGTCTTTACAAAATTCTCTTAATGGAAAAACTTCAATTCCCTGGAAGACACCAAAGGCATTTGGAACATTTTTTTTTTGCTCAAAAAGATAAAAAGTTGTGGGAAGATGGAATTATGAAGTTGCCTGAAAGATGGCAGAAGGTAGTGAAACAAACCGTCGAAGACGTTGTTCAATAAAATTATTGGTGACAATGAAAACTGTGTCTTTTATTTTTACTTAAAAACTGAACGAACTTTTGGCCAACCTAATAAATTAAAGCCAGCCAATCTCTTAAAAAAAATTTTGTTTTCTTTAGCAACAGGAAATGAGACCTGATAAAATATGCTTTGATTTAAAGTTTTGCTTCAACATTGCCTTTGCAATTAGGAAACAACTATGAATTGCCAGACTTTTCAATGGCAGAAATAGCTAATTATCCCATCGAGTTACCAAGGACTAAATAAGGTTTTCAGATTTATCAGGGGTTTCAAGTAAACAAAGCATAATTAGCAAAAAAAAAAAATATTAAAATAAATAATAATGAATGAAATAATAATAGTAATACATTGTTTAAATCATCAGCTTTAAAAGTGCCTTTTCTTTTTTTAGTAAAAAACGTTTTGTAACAACAGAAGTTTTGCATTTGGATAAAAGTAATTTTATTACATCTTTTGAGTATTTTAAATTATATCTAGATGGTGGTTTACAATAGATTTTATTGAAATTAATTAACATTCGCTACATTCGATTTTAAGTAACATTATCAGGTTAAAGTATCCTTTATTGTATTACTGTTGGAAGTTTACCTGAGTATTGGTCCTTGTATTTCAATATAACAATCTGTTTACTCGGTTGAGGAATTGCCAGTTTATTATTATTTTTTTTTTTTGAAAGGTGACGTCTAGTGATGATACCACCCTAGCAGTAACTAATCTCTTTATTATTTTGATTTATTCTAATATTTATGCTTGTCTGTGCTAAGTTTACAAATTTTCACAGCATCGGTTTTTTTCTTGATATACAATACAGTTTAGTTTAGTTGGTAACAAATAGAAATAGAAGTCAAAGAAAACAAGCCTTTTTCTTCAGCTCTTTTTTTTTAGTAATCCAGCACAGAAAATTTTTTTCCCCATTCCTGATCAGAAATTAAAGCATTTTCTGAGATACAGATTTGACTGTGACTAAATGATAGCCATGAAACAAAATTTGTTAAGTTTGATTCAACTAATCCATATGTCATGTCTAAATAAACCATGTAATTTACATCAAATGATAATCTACCAACATTGGTTATTCATAATTCCTTGACATATTTCACACTCATAGCTTGGTGGTGAAAAAAAAAGAGATGTTTGCCCCAGAGATATCAAATGAAAGACAAACTCACAAGTTTTTTTTTTTTTTCCAACTGAGCATCGCTATTCTATCGGCTGCCCTTTTTTAGGGCACAGATACAACCAAAATGGCAGTTTCGCACTGTGAGAAGGCGCTTTGCATCTTGGAATAAACAAAAACAAGTTCAGTGGTTACTAAGATTAGAAGAGAGAAAGGAGACACCAGCACACAACAGGATAAAGAGCTGGTATGTGAGATTCCAAGGTGAAGGCTGTCTGTGCACAAAGAAACAAACAAAAAAACATCACAGGTCACCAGATCTGACTCCTGCTGACTTTTTTCTTTGGGAGTACATGAAGGACAGTGTGTTTGTTCTCCTACTTTCTGCTGACTTCACCGAACTGTGACATCGTATCACCAATACAATTACAACCAATGACAGCGATATGCTGCACTGCATATCATCAGAAATGGATTACCACTTGGCTGTTGCCACGTCATGCAAAGTTGACACAGAACATTTATGAAAAAAACCTTGGTGAGTTTGTCTTTCATTTGATCTCTCAGGAACAAACATCCTTTTTTTTTTTTTGGCCACTGAGCTGTGAACCTCTGAAATGTATCAAAGAATTATGAAAATCCTGTATGTAACCGCTTATGTAAAGTTAAGTCTAACTTCAATTCACATTACTGGCTTCACTAAGTAGAATAGAATATTAGAAGTTTCTTATTCTCACCTTCTGGATTTTGCTCAATCACTACAATTCTCAGAATGATAAGTTTTATATAAGAATTCAGAATTATCTTTATTTCTGCAAAATATTATATTTAGAAACAGAAGCATTTAAGTAATATTGATTAATTATTAAAAGGAATCAACCCAAGAATTTCAGAATTATTTGATTATCAGATGTTATGCGCCAAAAACAACAAAAAAATTCCCCCAAAATCCCTCGTTGTTTTATTTATATAAAGGCAGAATTATTAGTTAAACTATATATAATTAGGACAGAAGTGAAAAATTATAAAATCTTATGAGTGTATGTGAAAAGTTATATTAGAATTAATATCAAAATTATTACTATAATTCATAACTTCTGTAAATATTCTTGATTTACAAACAGAATTAGCTTAGTGATGTTACAGAATGGCTGATTTTCCTTTTCTGAAGTTATGGGGAAAATTTTGCACATTTGCACAGATATGATGTATGTTTCAAACAATACAGCAGTCTTTATATAAAAGCATATTTATCAAACAGATGTGGTCTCTTTTTAATCCACAAGAATCTCTTCGAAAACTGTAGTGTCTAAATTATTTACTTTATAATAAAACATTGCATTGAAGTGTGATTCTGAAGTTTAGTCTCATTTGCACATTCATTCTCAGGTACACATTAATTTTACAGGCCCATTTGAAATTTTATTTAGTTCTCTGGATTTTTTTGTTTCAAAAAACAGGAGATCAAAATTTTACTTTTTTTTTATTTCAAAAATTGCAGTGTTATCAAAATGACAGACTGCATGAAGTAAATGCTTGCTTTTGAATGACAATTCATGCAGAAAGTGCTATTTTGTCTCTTGGGACTTTCGTTTGAATCTCTGGTGGGATGATTCACAGTTAATTTCATTCATCTGTTATCCTTTAACACATCTGGTAGTTTTGGTTGACCTTCTTGAAATCCTTTCTATCTCAAGTAAACATTCCTTTCCTATCTAAGAAATCTTGAATTAAAATACATTAATGATATTTTAAAAAAGTATTGAGTTGTAGAACAAGATGACATTTGGACAAGCAAATAGGAATGCAGGATTTCACTATTAAATTGAGATAATGTAATATTTCCTTTACTTAAATTACCATTTTATTTTTTAAGTTCATTGAACCATGCCGACAAGCCAAGTGGGGAGTTACTGATTTGGAATTGTTTCTATCGTCATATGGAGATGCTGTTCAAAAGATGGATGTTTTTAAAAAGTAAGTTAAAAGACATTTATTCTGCTTATGAATCATTTTTATTTTATATTCTTTGAAACTTAAAGATTCATAATCATTTATTTTTCTAATTCCTTCTTTAAGTAAATTATCATCCCTGAAATTAAGTAGATTTTTAGATATAATTTGTTAAATGATCATTAAATGTTTCAAAGAATCAAATCAAAATCCTTATAAGTAAATAAATTATTAATAATTCATGAAACACTAGTAAAAACTGCTCAACTTTTGGCTTAATTGATTAGAAATTAAATGCTGTTTCTTTTTATTTCTGTTCATATTTATGTAAGTAATTTGTGTTTTTTTTTTTTTTTGTTTTGTTTTTTCAATGTCCTCCTTTTTCTATTTACTCTCTACCAGTACTGTTAAAATATGTTAATAACCATTTTAATCATCTGGGGTAGGAAAGTTAGTTTTAAAAAGTGAGCGAGTTACAGTTACTTTTCAAAAAAAAAGGTCAATCCAACCAAAAACAAAAAGCAATTAAAAAAAATATTCCATACATCAGTTCAAATCAAGATGGTCAAATTAACAGAATTTCTTGCCCAATCCAATTGTCCTCACAGATGCAACATATGATGCTCTAGAAACAAGTCATTGACAACAGTAATAGGTTGCAAAACAGGAAAAAACACATCCATCTATATATATATAAAAATGAATGTATCTTTCTTTCTTTATTTTCTTTGTCCTTTATACACTCCTAGGCCCTTTGACCTATCTGGACCAAACTTTGCAGAATTACTCTTTAGGACCCTGTGGAAAAGATAGGCTACCTTAGAACCTGGACCTCCCCACCCCCATGGGGTTGAAAAGGGGGTAAAATCCCTGTAATACCCAATATCCACCTGCTGGTGAAAATGAGAAGTACACAAATATTGTGTAAAGTGAAAAATTCGCTCTCCTATGGGCGGCTTGGACACCATACTTGGGTGGGGGAAGGCGACACAAGGGCCTAAGTGTCCCACACCCGACCGACACCGGGACCTTATATTTAGGGCCCCTTCTCGCCCCCCCCCCCAAGTCAATTTGAAAAAAGGGAAATAATCGTTCTTCTAGGGGGAGCAGGGACACCACACTTGGGTGGGAGGAAGGCAACACAAAGGCTGAAGAGTCCCACCCCCCAACCGACACAGGGACCTTATATTTAGGGCCCCTTTTCGGGCCCTCCCCAAGTCAATTGCAAATAAGGAAAAATTCGCTCTTCTATGGGGGATAGGAACACCATGCTTGGGTGGGGGGATGGCGACACAAGAGCCTAAGTGTCCCACCCCCGATCGACACCGGGACCTTATATTTAGGGCCCTTTCTCGGGTCCCCCAAGTCAATTTGCAAAAAGGGAAAAATTCGCTCTCCTATCTGGGGCAGGGACACCACACTTGGGTGGGCGAAGGCGACACAAGGGCCTAAGTTTCCACACCCGATCGACACTGGGACCTTATAGTTAGGGCCCCATCTCGGGCCCCCCAAGTCAATTGCAAAAAGGGAAAAATTCGCTCAGGAATGGGGGGAAGGCGACACAAGGGCCTAAGTGTCCCACATCTGACTGACACCGGGACCTTATATTTAGGTAAACTGCAGGTCAACTTTCCCTGTTTCCTCAAGCTACCAGTGTGACATTTGAACTAAAAACAGTTATTACAAAGGTTTATGATCATTAGTCTACTTATTGCTATTATTATCATAAACATTTGGTGGAATAATGTATAATGCATGGACCAATTATTAAACAATACATGATCTAATAATTACATAAACAAAATTTAATAATTATTGGATTTTTGTAATTTTATTGCTTATATTACTCGCAATATATTCTAGAAGCCTATGTAATTAATAACTTTAAATATTAATTAACAGAAAGGTCTAAAGTAAGTTATTCATAATTGAGAATTTCAAAAAATATCTTTTTTTTTTAAACTACTTTTGACAATTGCATTGAGAATAAAAATGCAAGGTAAATATAATTACTAAAATAAAACTTGAATTTCATATATGAGCCCCTTAAAACCCAAGTGGTGTAACTCCATTTTTTGGTTTTATTGAGTTAGGGACACGGAAGTGTTCAACAAAGGCCATTCTATTAATAGCACAATTGGTGTAAGTTGTAACTCTCTTAGCAACCGTGTAGGTAGCAGCAGTAGTTTATGCAGTCAGTAGAGTCATCTACCTGTTGAAAGCCCAAGTGGTGCAACTGGAGTTACACCACTTTGCCTGCAACTGTCGTCAGAGTGTTCCTGCTTTTGTAGATTGATGCTCAATCCTCTGCTTATTGGAACAATCAAATTTACCA
>JAFIDM010012231.1:105864433-105887403 GCA_023159025.1 Thereuonema tuberculata
AATCCTCTGCTTATTGGAACAATCAAATTTACCATATTATTTTGTAAACTTGTGTTCTGTATTATTCAGTATGAATTCTAGTGATGAGGAAAGCATTAGTGAGCCAAGCCTTTTTGCTGATAACGGATCCAGTGATGAATATTTGCCAAAACGACACCGGCCAACAACTGGTAACAAGAACCGTTGCAATACATGTAATATTTTCCATTTGATTATTAACGGAAAAAGTGTGATAGTATGTAAAAAATACTTCCTTGAAACTTTGCAAATCTCCGATGGCCGCATGACACGAGCTCTAAAAAAGGTAACAAGCGGGGAGACTCCAGGTGAAGACAAACGCAGCAAAAAAGTTCCTTCCAACAAAATCCCAGAAGAAAAAATAATAGTAGTTCGGGAGCATATTTCAACATTCCCCGCTTATCAGTCGTATTTCCCACAACCCTAACAGGAAGTATTTAAATGAAGATCTAAATATTCGTCTGCTCTACAATTTGTATAAGGACCACGTTGAGAGTCAAGGAAGGCAGCCTGTGGAAGAACATCTACCGAAGAACGTTTAATGCTGAATTTAATTTACATTTCCATGCTCCTCACAAGGACACTTGTGTAACATGTGATACTTTGGTCAATAAAATTAAGCATTCTACGGATGAAGACGAAAAACACAAACTTAAAGAGGATCATGAACTGCATCTATGCAAAGCAGAGAAAGCTCGTGAGGCAATGAAAATTGACAAAGAAAAGTCAGCTGCAGATGACAGCTACTACGCCTTTTCCTTTGATTTAGAAAAGTCTTTATCTTTCCCAAAACTTACTTGCCAAGTAGCGTATTACAAATGTAATTTATATGTTTATAATTTGGGGTGTCATGAGCTAAAATCAAAACAAGGATTTATGTATTGTTGGGATGAAACGACTGGATCCCGAGGTTCGCAAGAAATCAGTGCTTGTTTGATCAAACACATAGAAACCAGGGCAGTTGGAGCAAAACACGTCGTGATGTTCAGTGATACATGTACTGGGCAAAACAGAAATTGGAAAGTTGCCATGTCATTGATGAAACTAGTGTTGAGTGACGCAAACACTATTCAGATCATTGATCAAAAGTTCATGAGAAGTGGACACTCCTATTTGGATAATGACTGTGATTTTGCCTCCATAGAGAACTTCAGCAGGATTCAACAAGTTTTTTGCCCAAATGATTGGTACAATATTATTGCAAAATCAAGAAAAAAACAACCATTTCATGTTACTGAAATGACAAATGACGACTTCTTGTCTGCTGAAAATTTGCTGAAACAAATCACCAAAAGAAAGACAGATACCGAAAAACATCCAGTATCATGGTTGAAAATACAATGGATACGGTATCAAAAGAATAAACCGTTTTCAATATTTTTCAAAGAAACTCTATCAGATGAAATGCCATTTTCACAATTGGACTTTCGGCCATCAGTTAGAAGGGGTCGCCCAGTATCTCTAGCTAACATAACTCAGGATAAGCTGTACAGAGGACCAAGGCATATTACCAAAGAAAAGAAGAAGGATATGGAAGACCTGTTGCCTTTCATCCCACCAATCCATCACCCCTACTTTCACGCTCTTCAGACATCAGATGATATGGAAGACATTGGACCACTATTTGCTGACAATATTGATGATGACTGATATTAAATTGTGTTAATAAACTGATGGTAATACCCTTAAAACATCTGCCTTATTATTGATATACTTCACTTGTTTATAGCACAAGTGGTGTAACTCCATTCAGGCCCCTACACCAGGTCTATAAAAAGAAAAATTTAATTAAAATTGATAATTTACGATAAAACACACCTTTGGAAAATATGTAAAAAAAAAATAAAAAATTAAAAAGTGTAATGCTGAATTTACTATGTTAACCCTAGTAAAACCTTAAAAATCTCAAAACAAGAACAATGTGAGTTTCACCACTTGGCCTTTAAGGGGCTCATATTATAGTTACCGGTAGTGTTGATCCTTTTACTTTTTTAAATTGGTGAAAAAAGTGAAACTTTGTGTATGAATAGGAAGAGTAAGGAAATTTCTACACACTATCATCAGGGAAATGCAAATTTGGAGACTAATGGTGGGATTTATGCATGGAAATGTATCGTTGAGTTTACTGTACGGAAAAGGAGTTTGGCAGCAAGAACTTGTGTGTCCATCCTGTTTGAATGCAATGAGTGACCAGCTTTGATTTGAAATGCTGTTTTTTGTGTTCTGAGAGATGTGTAATGAAGATTCTGCTGGTTTGTCCTATGGAACTAGAGGACACTGGATACATGGATCCTGCATTATATATGATACTCTTTGTTTGTGGAGGGTCATTGATGATATTCATCCTCTCTTCACATGAAGTTTATTTTTCACTTTATTATTTTGGGTTTTATTAATGCATATTAAGCTTAATCTTCCTGTTACTTTTTTTGATTCTGAAACTTCAATTAATATGGGATGAGGCCGCAGAAATCAGCATGCATAATTTTAATATTAAAAAGTAAGATTTCATATAAAGGGTAGCTGGTAACCCTAACTCAAGTAATTTGTTTCTGTAGATTCATGGTGTATTGTTATCATTAATTCTTCCATTTTTGTTATTGAATCTGGAAAGTTTCAGAATTAGAATAACAGATAAATGAGATATAAAGAACAATAAAATACAATAAAAATAAATTTTTACCTCCAAGGAGTAGAAAAGAGGAATTTAATGTATTGCTTAAGTTCAGTTCTTCTTAACGATTGAATTTTTTTTTTTTCTTTTCTATCTGACGTATGTGAATAAATAGAATAGAATTTCCATCCAAAAATATAGATCAACAAAAGATAGCAACAAAATCACTTTAAATTTGAGAATCTGATATTTTGCTATTGAATTCTGAAGAAAAAAAAATTAATGAAACACCACTGTACTCATAAAATGCTAACTGTAATTCAATTCCTGATTTTCCTTTGGAATATTACAGGTTGTTCTAGTAATGAAGAGTAGAATACATTGTCTTTCTTTTTCTCTTGGTTAAGAATCTCTGCCATAAGGAAATACAGAGTCAAGTAAATGTATATCAATAAAGTTTTATTTTAGAAAAAAAAGAACAAGGCAATTTATCAGTCTCTCATTTTCAGAAATTGTTTCAGAATGTTAAAACATTCATTAGATCAAATGAGTTTATATCTTACTTTAACATTTATTATTCACAGTTTGAAATTCAAAGTTAATTCTTGTAATTTCTTCTTTCAGTTTGCCACATCTTCTAACAGTTTGGGACCGTTATATCAAGACTGCAACAAGCTGTATTCTCCAAATGTATCATTTGTAATCAAAATAAGAAATTCTTTTTTCTTAAATAATGCTCACATTTTTTTTATTTATTTATAGAAAGGATTATTTATATGTAGGTGTGAGATTATATATATAAAGTACTTAAAAGATCTTAACAAGAAGCAGCTTTAGAAGGTTGTTGATTTTTTTTTTTCAGTATTTTTTTTTAACTTTTAATAACAAGAATTAAGAAGGAGAGTGAGCACGTATTTCAAACACTTGAACCCCCCCACTAAGTTTTGATTCAGAATTTGATTCTTCTCTGATTAAATTTACATAAGCTTTGTAATTTTTTTTTTATATTTATAAGTAAGTGGTTACTCCAGTAATCTTTTGTAAGGATGAAAGAATAAATTCTTACTGCAAAGTTAAATTAAAAAAAAAAAATGCCTAGTATATAAAAAAAATTCTTATAAGCAGATATTTTCTGTTTTGTAAATTTCAACTACATTACTTACAGATTTATTTTAAGGCATGTCTTACAAAATCCCTTTATGATAGAATTTTATTGTTATGCTGCAGCTCCATTATTGTACTACTTTGATTATATTCCTTACAAATTATTGATTGGTTTCCAAAATGATTTAATTCGTTGCCCATTTCAGATTAGATGTAATTTTTGATTGCTGGAAGACACCCTAGAAATAACAAAGTGTCTAAAATCTATGTAGAAAAAAAGAATGCAAAACTGTTCAGGCAGTAAGCAAACATTTTGTTTTTATTAATTCCATTTAGTTACAATGACTGAATAAATAAGCAAATGAGCATTTGTTAAATACATAAACGAATTAGGCAAATAAACTTTCTCTTTGTTTTATTTTTTTTTTCTTCTTTTTCATTGCTGGTATTATCATATACATACAACAGTTATAAAAATATTTTCTTTCAGTTATAAAATTCACAAACATTCCTATTTACATTTCATTATTTGAGACTTTCTTTTGTTTTTTGGCAGTGAATTTTCTTTTTGCTAATTTTTAAATAAAGCTTTAGAACAAAGTTAAAAGCCTCTACTTCTCGACAATGCAGATCATTTATGCCTCAACAATGAACACATCAACATTGGAAACAATAGATAAAGCATTTTCATTGGGAATTTAAGGGCATCATGCCAATGTACAATGAATAATCTGCCTAAAACATTTTTAACTACATACAAGTTTTTATTTTTTTAATTGAAAAAGAAAAATGTAACTTAATATGTAAATATATACATAAGAACAATGCATTATAAAAAATCAATAACCAACCATACGTGTATATGTGAGTGAATGGTTGTTTATTGTGTGAGAAATATTTGAATACACTCATCAAAGCAATCTTACCTTCCAAAGCTTTTTTTTATTAAAAAAGGTAATAAAATCATATTCAAAATTATTACATACATTGAAATGACTGTCTTTGTGTGTATATTGCTGGATCTAAACAGTTACCTATTGTATTTTCTGCAAAATTAGAAGTAAATTTACTGCAGAATGATATGCGGGTCAAAACATAATAGAGCAAGATTTTGAATCCACTTCCAATCTTCGTAGTTAGTGAGGGATACTTAACTTGTGCTGCTGCCAACCTCAGTAGATGTTTACTGCCTACAGCTCATTCCTAGGGATATACACAATTGTAGCTTTCATTATACAAATAGTCAAAAAAACGGAATTCATTTCATGTAATTTTTTGACTCACTCTGGGAAAAACAAAAAGGGTCAAGAAGCACAAATAAATTTTGATACCAATTCTGAATCGTTTCTTGAACACTATTCTCACCAATGGTCTAAATTAATTTCCATGACCTACCTTAATACACTTCGATCATACATGGCTTCATAAGAGATGTCAAAAGAAATTTACACCAAAACATTCTCCACAAGGATTGAAAAAAATTGAACTTTCATCATATGTGGATCTGAGACATCATCACAGTGTATCCATTTTCTTTCTAATTACTCATCTACTTTATGCAGTTTATATTAATAAATTTAGCAGTAAGTGTAGCATCTTGCTTGAAATCAGACCATCCAGGATGTTTTAACAACTAATTTGAAAATGGATTCAAAATATGAAGTGGTTTAATCAAATGCAGCGGAATTCATTACTTTTCATTTTAATTCGTAATGGAACATGAATTTTATTATCTGATAAAATTAAATTAAAACAAACTACACCTTCCATTGACTTTGCAGATAATTAATCTTATTTTTTTTTCACCAATTAAGATTTCATTGCTGGACTTAGACTGAGTTGCAACTATATGTTTTTAAATTTTTATATATAAATTAATTAAAGATCAGTGAGAAATCTTAAATTTTAAAAATATTTATAATTACAAAACCAAAAAAGTATCGAAAGATAAAAAAAAAATAAAAAAAATATTGAGCTAATTTTAAGTTAATAATTTTTATGACTATTTTCTTTCTTTCTAAATAAAATCGTTCTCTGTTTATTTTTTGTTTTTCTTTAACTAAACAAAACCCTACTAAAGAAGCCCTAGCTTTACATGTGGCAAATGAATTCATTTCACAGACATAGCTAATTTCTAATAAGTTTAGATTCCTCTTTCTAGATAAAAAATTTTTAATGATACAACGTCGTTCTTTTATTTAAGAATTTCTAAGTTTGTGAGATTGAAGTAGCTTATAAAACAAGAATTGTGAGGCTATTATATGACAAAAAATCAATTATTAGCTACAAAAAAAATTAGCAATAATTTGTCATATTATTGCAATTGGATTGGATTATGACAGACATTACAGCTGAAAGCATAAAGAATTTTCTTTCTTTTGAAACCAGTTTGTGTCTAAATCTCTATTAACTAAATTAAATTAAAAATGTTAAATTTCCACACTGTTAGCTCTGCTAATGAATTGTTGTGATTTTCTTACTATTCTGGTTCTTTTCAACTTCAAGTAGAATTTACAGAGAGATATGTAAACAGCAACATTTTAAAAACTGTTTCATTACCATTTTTGTTGTAGTTTCATGAAAATAGCAATTGGATTAAAAAATAAATTAAGGCAGTCATTATTTATTATTACAGTTCATTCCATTATTTGTCATTACAGTTAAGATACAGCAACAGCTTAACTTCATGCATAACTGGCATTTACAATCTGCAATTTTACAAAATTCAACAGACAAAAAAATAGATCGATGCAAGTGAATATTTTGAAATCTTTTTATTAATATTATTACCGGTATTTATTTATTTCTGCATTATTAAAAATATATATATTTCTGTTGATAATTTTTAGCATTCATTTGTTTGACATCAATTACTTCAAACTGAAAGATAAAAAGTATCAGATGAATACGTGTGTGTTTAATATCTAAAATGGCACAATCAGACCCTTCCTTAATAATACAGATGTTGAAAATTTCTTACCAAGTATATTTATAATTATTAACAATTCTGTGAATTATGTCAGTGTCTTTTCAACTGGTTAACATCACATTCCGTGATTCAGCAGCACATAACTGAACTGATTGTAACTACTATGGATTTCTTTAGGTAGTGATCTCTATTTAAATTTAGATTCATAACATTCTTGTTCTTGTAATCATTTGGATTACAATTTTGGAGTGAATCCATTTACTCCTTCAGAATAAAGCAATTTCAGGTAAGTGAACATTGGATTCCTTACACAAGTGCTTTTATTTGAGAGGTATCACATAAGAACAATTTCATCAGCGTTGTTGTTGCTAAATTAGCATAATTTCAAATGCTTCGTTTCTTTTTTGATATAAACTCATCCATGAAATGTTTTCTTAAAAGAGCTGTGAACTGTAGGAATTTAAGTGATACAAAACCAAAATATATATATATATTCAATACAAGAAGAATAAAACATCAAGAACTAAACTCAAACTGATTTTAAATTTACAATCTGATCAAAAATCTCATGATTAGTAATCCATTTTATAATTCCCCACAATTTTAATTCTATTTCGATCTGGGTATCAAGCATTATAAAAGTAAAAACAAAATTAAAGAATTTCTTTGATCAGTGAATAATGTATGTAGTATAATTCCTTTACTTTATTTCCTTGATTGTTTGGACTCTTTCAATTTGAAAAGCTAATTTATGCTCAAGTTTGCTCTGTAGTCAATAATTTCTGACCCAGGCCAGCTCTTTCTTAAAAATTGACTTTTAATCATGAAAAAAAGTTAAGATTCATTTAAACATTCTATCCTAACTCTATTAAGAAGTTATTATAATAGCATTTTTAAAGCACAAGAATAGCTTTCAAAAAATAAAACTTATTCTTATCTTTACTAAAATATCTTTCTCCTTTGATTCCTTACCATTGCACAGAATCCATTTAAACTTGCACTACTTTTAAATTATAAATAAAAAGAAAATCTAATGAGAGGTTCTTAAGGAATTTGATTTATTTATAAATAGTTCAATAACTGAATCTATAAAACCATACATTATCAATAGATAATGTCCAGCAATTTTTGTCACTCATTTACTATAATTTATTTACTTTTCATTCAGTATTGCCATTTTTTTTTATTGAAGATTCATTATAATGAAGGTGATATAATTTTTTACTATTTTATAAAGCATTTTGGGGAGGCGTTCTGGCATGGCCAAGCGGTCTAGATGGCGGTCTGCCATATAGGCCAATGTGTCGGAACCCGGGTTCGAATCCCAGAGTTGGCAAGGCTGTTTCTTTCTCCTTCTGTGTTTCATCCGTTTCTCCCCTGGGACTTACTATCTCAGGGTTATTCTGGATGGGATGTGAATCTTGTCCCCCTTCTGGAACTTCCTAGCCTCATCCTGACATTGTCAGGTAGGGCTAGCCCGTGGTCCATTGTTGGCCAAAGTCGATGAAAGGAAGGAAAGAAACATTTTGGGCCTTGTGAATTGCTTTTTTAGGTAGAAAACATTTACAAAGGAAATAAAATGTATTCCCCCCCCCCTCCCCCAAAAGCAATATACTGCATTTTCCCTAGGATATTTATAATTTATTTGAAGTTTATATCTTTCTTTTAACTCTTACTTAGGATTTATAAAAATTGTTGTAAATTCAAATAGAAGATGTAAATTCAATTAATAGAATGCTCAACATAAACATAAAATATAATAAGACCAATTTAATTGTACAATAACCAAAATAATATTTTTAAAAAACAGTTTATATGTCCTTAATGTTTCAGTTTAATTTTATATTTACTGGTTATTGAAATTATGAATGGGAAGAAAGTATTAAAAGTTTTTATTCAAGTTTTGAGTTAGCAGAGTAAGATTAAATTGTAGATTAATAAAAGAGAAGAAAATAAAATTTGGAAAATTATATCCACTGAAAGTTTGAAAATTTCAATATAAACTATATTAATTTGGATCCAATTATATTGATTTGAATTATCCAATATTGTATCAAGAAAGTACCCATTAATTACTTTGACTTTCCACCCCGAAATCAAAATGTAAATGTATTAACAAAATGTAAAATGTAAAAGAAGTATTAACAATTTAGATGCTCTTCTGCATTAAATTGATGACTATTTATAAATTCAAAACAAACATTTATTGATTTGCTGCAGTCATGCAAACAACTAAAGATTGGTTTGTAACTCTTAGCCATAATTTCACTTTAATAATACTAGTTGCGACCCGTGAAATATTCATGGAAGTAAAACAAATTCCACATTTTTGAAAAACACAAGATTGAAAAAGATGTTCTAAGCTAATTTTTTTAGAAGCCATGATTTTCACAACAGCCCATATGTAATTTGAATATCGGCTTATTTGTTAAAATAATATTATAATATTGTTAAGAAAAAAATTGATGTACCACTTTCATAGTAGCCAGCACTGCAGTTTCTCATTTTGAAACATAATGGCAACCTGCTGCCCTAAAAGAATAGGTCGTAGAAATTGAGGCAATATTAACGGAAGTAAAAAAATGCCACATTTTTGAAATACCCTGAAATTTTTGAAAAACACAAGATTGAAAAAGATGTTCTAAGCTCATTTTTTAAAAACCATGACTTCGGCAACAGCCCACATATAATTTGAATGACTAAGCCAAATTTTTTTTTAAAATAAAAGAAAAGAAAAAATTGATTTACCAGTTTCAACAATAACAATAACGAATGTCCAACAACCAATACCAATAATCATGTCTGGACCACAATGATGGCATGTGCAACATCATTGTCTCCTACTTGTTGATTATTGAGAGTGACTCCACAGCCCAAATTATGTAAAAACCGAGGTTTAACAAACTCTCTGATAAATTTTGACACATGAACTTCATGCATTTCAGTGTAAACTTCATTTATGTGGGAAAGAAAATTTCAATACGCTGATAGTAATTATGTAATCGCGATCCGTGGCCATGAATTGAGACGAATATTAGAGATGCCATCTTTAAACATGGGCGTGACGTCATGCCTGATGTGTTCCAACGCTGCACTGTGATTGGTTATTTCAAATTGCAAATTTACATAACTACAAATTTACAAAGATCGTACAACTTTTGCCTATTAATAGGATGATTTGTATTAGAAGAGGATAGGAATTAGCAGAAGAGGATGAGAAAGGAAGTGGATTTGGAATTTCTGGCACCAACATATTTAATGCAGATTAGATTCTTATTAGAAAATGCATTATATTGTATTTTGCTCTAAATTAAAATAAAAAAAAAAGTGAAGAAGTAATTTATGAAAAAAAAAAAAAGTTAGGCCTAGTGTTTGAAGTACAAAAGTGAATCTCAAAACAGCTGTTTCGTGGTCTATTGCTAATCTTCAGGGGAGATTAGTCACTATAAAAGTTCTAGGTCTAATTACGGAGGTTAGTATAAGGATAGGAAAGGAAAAGAATGGAACCTTCAAATATAAACTAAAAAACAAGAAAAAAGCACCTAAAAATGCTTAAAACACATTAAAAGTTAGACCCAGTGTTTATAAGTGCAAAGGTGACATCTCAAAACAGCTGTTTCACATATATTGCCAATCATCAGTGGAGAATAGTCACTATAAACCACTAGGTCCTTATTACGGAGGTTAGGAAAAGAATGGGATCTCCAAATCTAGATTAAAAAACAAGAAATACATAATAAAATTAAAGAATAGAAATTCATGTGCCAGTCTCTGCTGACCTCAATGAATTTTCTATGCGCATCAGTTAAGAAAAAAGCACTTAAAAATGCTTAAAACACATTAAAAGTTAGACCTAGTGTTTATAAGTGCAAACCTTCCTTTTTCCTTCCTTAAATTTCTGAATATTACCTCATATTTAGGAAGGAATAACGTATTGGCTATAAAGATTAAAAAATGTAGATCCTCAAAGAACTTAAAAGTATTCAAATGCTTAAAAATTGCACTAAAATTGGTAGTAGTTTTGAAACAAGACTGGAAAACTACATTAAATATAAGATTCCTTGAATTGATTCCATCACTGAGATGAACATCACAAAACTGTTTCTGGATACAATTATTAGACAAATGAAACACTACAAGTACAACATTAGTTACACAATAGCACTCAAGAAGTGTAACTAATCCTTCAAAATGAGCACTGATTAAACTAAGATTCCAACACTAATGTTACCTTGTCAACATCTAGTCTTCAAGTGAAATGAAGCTATATTGTTTTACCTATAATTAAAACATTACTCATTACAAACACGAATCAATTTTATCTCCTGCTACTACTGCAAATAAAACTCAACATTAATGGGTTATTGTCAGAACCTCAACCTCAATTCTTTCCTACCCTTAAAGCCACTTTGAAGTCTTCGTTAAGAGTGACCTTAGGTGATGATTTGTGTGAAAGAGAAACAACATGAAGGGTAATAAAATAAAAGATATCGTTTTAATATCTCAGGATTTTTAATTGCAACATATCTCTTCTCTTTAAAACATCCAACAACATACAAAATGCCCTTGCTTAATTTGTTGATTAATATGAAAGTTTAAAAATTCAATTCTCCTTAAATTTAGAATCTACAACATTTCTATTGTTAAAATGGATTACTAATAATTTGAACACTTTTCTTTCATTCATTCATTATATTTTATGTTTGTCTTCGTTTCTGAAAGATTCTGCGAAGCAACCTAATGAAAATAGAGGAACAAAAACACAGTGGGGTTTAATCTTTATTGTTCATTATTGATGATATTTGCATAAATACTATGTCCATTTATTTTCTACTTTTAAAATGCTTGATACTCTTCAGTTAAAAGAGTAAATTTAAAATAAAAAAAATTATAAAGAAATGACTATTCGATCAACACCAACTATGCCACGAGCTTTTTCTTTTGTATTAATTCTCAACTTTCCATGTTGATGCTTTGTTTTTGCTGTTTTCTACAACTTCACCATATACTCTCTAAATGTGACGGATCAACATTTTTTTTCTTTTACTTTAGGCTCATAATGAAAATTACAGGCACTAAGTTATGCAGCATATTTAGCAAAGCAGTGGATGACAGCCAAAACAACTAAACAGACATGGAATAATATAAATGAAAATCTTTTCATTAAAGTAAAGCAAAAACAATCACCAAGTTATGCTATTTGGATTCTTTTTTTTTTTTTTTTTTAATAACTTAAAAAGTTATGTCTTGTTCTTATTATCTAGGTCTTAATGCTTGGAAATTTCTAAAAAAAAACCAGTAAACTGGTTTCATTTCCTGATTCTGAAATAACTCAGAAAGTTATTTTTAATTTATTTTTAATTCCAGATCTTGAAATAAAAAGTCCCAGTTTGACAAGAAAATTACAGTTCATCCCACCATTTTTTTATATTTGAGTAAATAAATAAATAATAAATAAAATCTGATCAGTTTAGGATGAAATGTATGAAATCAAAATTGATTTATTTAAGTTTCCTTCATAGCTCTACTGTGTTTCAGTCACAATGTGATACAAAATGCAGAAGATATTAATATGTTAAATCTTTATAATCAGCTTGCTTGCATCTAGTAAAAAAAAAAAAACTAGTCCAGTTGTAGATGTTATCACATTACATTCATAGCATTCACTTGTTTGTATTGGTAACTCCATCAACATTTGAAATTATGTAACAATGTAAACTGTGCCATTTTTACTTTTTAACGTAGATCTGGCTTTTGAATATTGCTTTTATTTCTTTTAGAGTTAGAATGTAAGGAAAAAAATCACTTCCTTTCTTTGATATTCTTTCTTTATGCCTTCACTTGGGTCAGTCCTTTGATTCAAGATCTTTACAATCCTCTGAATTGAATGTCCTCTTTATTTTAATGATTTCTTCAACAATTTCCGAATTGTATTAAGTTTTTTTCTTAAGATTATTAGAAAAAGACTGCACAAAGCAATATGTTCCAAATTCCCATCGGTGACAGCTCAGGATGCAAATCCTTTATTACGGTGCATTTTGATGTATGTTTTTTTTAATTTAACATTTTTTAAGCTTTATTTTTAGCAATTTGTGTTAACTTTCAATGTCATAACATCTTTGCTTAAAGGTTCATGTTGTTCTTTGTAAGCAACAGTAATTACCATAATATGGTAGGTCAATCCGTAGATTGGTTCAAGGCTATGGAACCCTAATGACCCCCGAAGGGCGACCCCTAGGAGAAGCCGTAGCTATACAAGGGAACAGATACTGGAGTGGTTTCCCGTTGCCTTCTCCAGGACGCCATTACGGAATGACATCAGACCGAAGAGAAAGTGAAGAAGAGGCTTACAACACAGGAAAGGAAATTGAAGCATCCATACTCTCGACCAGGATTGGAACCCGGGTACCGGCACACTGGCCTCACGGCACGACCACGCCGGCACGGCCAACAGTAATTATTCATTTGAAAATAATTGAAAGTCTGTCGATTTGGAAGGATAGATGTTTCTTTCCTACTTCAGTACATAACTGCTGAAGTCAGGATGTCCAACTTTTAAACATCCTTAAGCCATACATAAAGGTTTTGGATGTAATATCCGAAGGCAAAGCTCTTTGAAAGAGATAAGCTGACTCAATACTCAAGAGCAAGAAATTGTTAAATATTTTTATTTTTCAATTTCTATTTAACTGATGGGAGGCAGAATCCAAATAACTCACAAGGCATTTAAGTAAGAAAAAGAAAAATTTCCAACTATTACATAATAACTTTCCACTAAGTTATACAAACGGCAAGAAAAGGCCAAAACAAGCAATAATTTTGTATTTGTATAGTATAAACAAAAACAAACCTGTTTGTTTCTTACAAGACTGTCACAACAAACAATGAGTTGCAACGATTAAAAGCAATACACCCATGCCCAGGGATGAATGGGCATTAGACGAAGATTGATCCTTTTTCTGCCGTTGTGTACTGCTATTAGTGAAGTAATGGGGAAAAGAAAAAGCACAAATTCAGCAGCCAATCAAGAAAACGAAATCAATAATAAAGGGAAAAAAAAGAAAAAAATCATTTATTGCCATCCTATTTAATTTAAAACAAAAAAAACAAAACAAAAACAAGCAAATAAAATACAGATTGACTGGATTGAACATTATAAGCAGATTTTTGGAATTCACAGAGCAAAAAAATGAAATACTTAAAACTTAAAAACATTATTGCTCAGTAGTTTAGCTGAAACCCATTTTAATGATTGATGTGTACTTGATTTGATAATGCAGCATTATTTGTTTTTCTGTAAATACCTGATAAGTATTGTTTTAGCATGAATATTCTCCACCAAATCGCATTTCAATCCAATCTATCCTTCCGTGCAATGTCCTTTCTATTTGCAAACTGAATGAAAGCAGTACTACAGTAGATTTTTTTTATTATTATTCTATATTTTGAAGTACGAACTTGAATAAAACAATTGACTTGTTAAGCATAATACATATATTCACATTAAATTGTTAATTAAAAAAAAAAATCTATTTTTTATTCTTAATTTCCTAATGAAAAGCTGAATAAATTTTGGAATAATATGTGATTTGCTGAATGAAGTTCACCATTATGGACATGTTAAGAACTGGTGTTTCTTAATCAACTGCATAAGAAAACTGTATATTTCAGAGATAAAAAAAAAATAACAATTTCAAAAGAAAGATGATGTAAAAACTATGTTGAAAATTCTTGATATAAGAAGATATGTTCTCCAAAAATTGGCCAATAATGAATTCTATGCAATGTTAACAGTCCAGTAACATGATAAATTTCAGATGAAATAATCTGCTTATATACAAATAAATATAGTTGTATTAGTTACATAGTTTTTTTAATAAGCTGCATACTATAATTTTAATCTGGCAGACACTCATGTCCATAAGTTAAAGGAATCGTTAGTGCACAAATGCAGAGTGGCAATGCCTATCTGGCACTCCTGAGAGGATTAATGGAAGATCCCACAAGGTTGGCTGCAAAGGAAACCCGTAGTGCTGGTTGCAGTCAGTTCAGATAGTTCGTGTTATGTTCATTAGTGTTGTGTATCTGAAAGCATTGTTTGCTTTTTTAATGCAAAAGACTATCTTTAGCACAGAGAAGCCATATTGAAAATACTGAGTGTGATAAGATCATTGGAAGAATAAGGCTGGCCACACTCAAAGAAACAAGTGTCCCGTGATCTCAATATGCAACAAAACATCATTTCTAGGATTTTGGGTTCACCGTATTCAGAAAAAGGGTTTATCGTCAGCTACACAAGATTGGTCTTTATTCTAGGCAGACCGCTGTATGCATTCCCTTAACTGTGCAGCATATGCAGTTCCGTGCTGCATGTACACATAGCACATTTCACATGCTGTACTGAACACCTTGTGTAGACCCCACAGCAATGGGACAGTGTACTGTTTATCGACAAGTCATATTTCAGCCTGGAGACTTAATTCTCAATGCCTGTTCATCTGGCGAGCCTCAGGGACATGTTACAACTCTGGCCACATTGCCAAAAGAGATCGTTATTGAGGTGGAGACCTTGTTTGCTGTCATGCACATCTCTGCATATCAGGGACAGAAACACTTCTCCATGTGTTTGATAGTGGTACTGTAACAGCCGTGGTTTATAGGGATGTCATCCAACATCAATATGCGAGGCTTTTTCGTGATGCATTTGTAAATCGACAACAATGAACATCCTCCTAGAGCTAACTTGGATCAGGAATATCTGAAATTCAAAGAGAATGCCTGATCATACGAAGTAAACCCAAATGAGCATGTATGTATTGTACGTCTTTGACTGCCGGGTTGCAACACATAACCTTCCACCATGGAATATTAAACGACTCAGAAGAGAATTTGTTCAAGAATGAATTCCTTACCATTCAAAATGCTGGACAACCTTTTTAATGTATGTTGAACTACTGTATAGCTTGTATAGCACTTTGAGGTAACCATACACCATATTAAACACATCCATAACCAGCAGGGTGGCATTCATGACACAAGCTTAAATGTTTCATTTTTTTCTGTGGATTGAGTGAACCCACATTTCTGTTTTTGCTTCATTTTGTCTTTATCTGTCTTCTTGGCCTATGTTTCCAAAAGCTGGATGAAGCAAAACCATCTCAGACAGCAGTTCCCTTAACTTACGGACATGAGTGAGCATTAAAGTGACTTTATATTGCTCATTTTATGCTTACTATTTTATGAAGTTACAAGACTGAACTTAAGTAAATTTAATTTTTACCACAAAAATCTCCTTTTATTACAGAATATAAGGAGATAAAAAGATAAAACTGTATAGCTGGATCCTGTCATTCAAAGAATGAAAAGACATTATGTATCATATCTGCAAAGACCAAGAAATTATGTCGCTCCAGACATCATCAAGCTGAAGATGATATTCCAGAAACCATCGCATAAAAGTGTGAAAAATTTCATAGGAAACTAGCCTAAACTAGTGAAGAAACTGCATTCGATTATTACTTGTTTGAGCCACTGAAGACATTCCACAATAATGATATGTCAGAAGCCAGGAATTTTAATAAAAGACTTATTTGAACTGAAATTACCAAGGGCATGGTGAAAATTAGCATAAATGAAATATTGCTAATTTGAGTAATTAATATGTATTTGTCACATTATCCTAATCCTATTATAAAAGTGTAAATCTGTTTGTCATTCAATCACTGCTCAATGGATCGCAATGAAATATTGCATGCATTCTAGGACGTGGAATACTTTGTAAGCTTCTTTACAATCCCAGTCCATCAAGAAGTTCTTGTAGGATGAATGAAAAACATCTCAGAACTGTCCATAGATGGCACTAGCGAAGTTTTCAATCCATGCCTTCAAAAAATGAGCAATGACATCATCGCTCCCGTTGCTCCCGGAAATCCATATTGGAGTAGAAATGAACCATTGATCGAAGACAATCCTAGCAAGAAGAACGAAAAATTTCACTGCTCCCAATGTTAACAAGCAGCGAGCAAAATGGCAATCGTAGATAAGTAGACAGCATAAAAGGATAAGAGAGGTGTCAAGGCATTAAAGATTTATCAGCTGAAAGAAATGGTCCTTCCAGATATTTTTCTGAAATATGGAAGTTTATTTTGCTTTTTATTTGAAGTTAAAACAGTTGATAAACGGTGAATCGCAGTAATTTGTGCCGCCATTTTATCAATTCCCAGTTTCGATCGTGCTCACATCTTGGGAGTATGGCACAATCACTTTTTGAAGACACCCAATGAGAACATTTAAAACATTCCCAAAACTGGAGATAGATGGTACTCGCACAGTTTTAAATTGCACCACAGATTTGAATAAATATACGATATGGTTAATTAATAGGTTAATCTGCACATATTGTTTCAAATTTAAACTTTAATTTAGTTTCAGTAGTAAGTTCTGTTTTTTACTTCACTTGATGTAATTTGGTTTTTCAAATAACTAATGCAAGGCTTCCAGAGTGAAGCGATGATAGCTGGCTAATTTATCAATAAGTGGTGTCTAAAAGTATTGCATACATTTGAAAGGTAGCATTGCATAACTTCAAAATCATTTTATTATTTTTACAAGTTAGTTCTCTATTCTGGGACTTGAAGCTCATTGCAAAAAAGAACGTCCAGCAACTAACCACACATTTCCACTTGATTGTACTTTTTAAAAGGGTCAGTGCTTTATACATTATTTCTGTTTTGTCTACTTGAGGGAGATATCTGGCACCTTCCATTATTATTTTTTGCAAGTTATTTTTTTTTTCTCCCTCCCCTCACCACTGAAGTTCCATATATTTCACAGAGTTTGTTAGTAATATCTGTGTTAATGTTAATATCTATCCAAATTTGAATTTTTTCTATATTTTCATGTAGAAATATTCTGACTACTTGTTTTATCTCCTTACAGTAACTCTCTGGTTCTAAATAATAGGCTAATTTATTCAATGAGATAAAACATACAACATGTTAGCATAAGATCGTGAAGGGAGTGTAGGAGTGAAAGAGCTCAGCTACTGTAGTAAGTCAGTATAGATGTAAAATGTCAATGCAATGTCTGGATTTCTTCCTGGAGATTTTTTACCAAATATATTAAGAGTATCTGGAAAATGAAGTCATTGATGTTCGTGACAAACTGCAATGCTGTACAAGAATGCGTTTTATTTCTCACTTAAATATTAATGCTGATGGTAGGCATATCAGAGCAAGTCTTAAGCGAGCCTTGCATGTCTCTGCATTTTGTTCTTACTTTTAAATTTCTCTAAATTTAACTATGCCCCCCCCCCCCCCCCTTTTTTTTTTTTTTTTTTTTTTTTTTTAAGTTACGCCTCTGAAGTCAATATCTATTCCACTGAAAATAAACTCCCTTCCTTCTGCAGGGCATATATGTTGCAGAAAGTTTCTCCAAAATATCTTTCACTAGCTTCAAATTCATGATTTTTTTTCTCTGTCTTCCTTTTTTTCCAAGTCCTTTGTTAGTTATCAGATTATTGAAAATTTTATATAATTTTATTTTTTTGATTCTATTTACTCATTTGTTGCAAAGATGTATTGACTGCAAAATTATTAACAATCGATTCCTCACACAGTCATTAAAAACTGCGCCCTATCAGCTTCTTATCTTATTATGGTGTTTTCCACTTAAGACAAAAGCAGATCCAAGTTGTTTAAGCTTGTTCTCTGGATACTGAGATTAGTTTCCTTTTTTTTTTGGTGGGGGTGGGGATGCTACCTCTTTGCTTTATTGAGCATTGTGTTCGTATCCTACTGTTTATTTCTTATATAACATTATGTAGAGTACATGGGCTGATTTGCAAATTAATGTATTACTTCATAACTACAAATGATTGGCACTGCTGTTTTAAAATGGTAATCATTTTTAATTGTATCTCAGGAAATGATATAAAGTGAGGAAAATCAAAAATAGTATTTTTTTTAATAATCAATGGATTATTTGTTGTATTAACTTGCAACTTTTCAGTGATTTAAATAAAGAGGGAAGCTGAGAAGCTAGCACAATGAAATGGCTATAATAAAGAGTACTTAGGAAACAAATTATACGAAGGTACTGTTATCTATCAAATTACTTATTCATGGCAAAACCTTAGACAATGGGCACAAGTAACGTAACTGAAGATTACTGATAATTTCAAAAACTTTTGCATTAAAAGTTACTTTCAGTTTTTGGATGAAGAACTCAGAACTACTTATGCAGTTCTACTTTGAAACTCTTTTGAAAATGTTTATGCTTCCTGCATTTGACATTACTTTTCCTCACATCATCAATGTCCAAACTCATTTGTTGATACAATAGCTCCTCTTCAATTGTTTGATTAAATAATTACTATATTTTTTCATGTAATCCTGTGATCATCATTTCAACTTCTCAACATCTCAGTTCCCTCCTACTATAAGTAGCTAAAAGTTTGCAGGTTAACACAAGAGTTAATAAAATAGAATTATTTTTCTTGATTACAAGTCCATTAAAAGTCTTCAATTCTCATTGTATTTAATCATTATAATGGGGTTATATTGTTTGAGAGTCCTTTAAGTGACTATTGGGTTATTCTGACACTTGATTTTATCTTCTGCTGTTACTGAAACATACAGTCTTCAAAGCAAAATTCACCCAATAATAGAGCTAAAAGTTAAATCAATGAGCACGTTTCTTATATTTTGAATTTTTTTATTTACTGGTCATTCTTTTGTATACTGTATTCTCACTCCATTTATCTCGACTGCCATTCTCTAATATATAGTTGCTGAATGGAGTAATGAAGGCTTTACAGGATGAGCAGTATAGAATTTAAATCACATTGACATAATATATAATATTCATCCAATCTTCTATACTGAAGTTGGGATTAGAGTGCAAGAGCTTTCAAGGAATACACCACCACCCTTTCCCTAAAAGGCTGATTTTATCTGAAAGAAATTGGTTTTACTAATTAAGGCTAATTTTTTAATTTTCCGTTTTTCTTTGTATTATTTATTTTGTACTGGATATTATAAATATAAGAAATGTACTTTACTAGTTTAATTTAAAATTTAATTTAAGTAAGTTTTCAACTCTATTAATTAAAAAAAAATAAATAGTTATATGGAATGTCAAACAACAGCTGTGTCTATGTCATAAGATATTAGATTATTTTAAGTTGTGAAGGGCAAAGAGTCTCTGACAAAGAAAATTCAAACTTACAAATGAAGATATAAGAACATTTGCAAGAGATTAAAGTCATACAAAAAATTAAAGAGGAATGAAATAGTATAAATCAGCAGCTTTTACTGGAAATAATAATGTAGCATGAGCTTTTGTGTTTCTATTTGAATCTTATATTCTAAATTGTTTCATAAGTTAAATAAACTGTTGTTATATTGGATATTCTTTGTTTTGCCGTTACATTTAAAAGCATTTAAAAGATAAAGAAGCTCCGTATTACAGATAAAGTTTAAACTGTGCTTGGTTATTGATTTTTTTATTTCACTGTCTACATTTTCTGTTTCTCATGTTTTTTCCTTTAAGAGATCTCTTATCAGTTTTGTCGTTGGTTTCCATTATGTGCAACTTAAAAAGATATTTTTCTTCAAATATCACAGTGGAAGACAATTTCCTACTGTGACTTATTTCAAATTAGTTATTCCAAAAAATACTGGAAACTCAAGTTGATGATGGTGCTGTTGCAGTTGTAGATTCAATTCTCTCTCTTGGCAGTAAGCTACAACATCTACAAGCAGATTTAAGACAAACAATATATAAATATTTCATAGCAAATATAATCTTATATTAGCCTTTTTTTTTGGGGGGGGGGGGGGAAAGGCAACAAATGTTCATTGTCAGTGAATCTGCAGAGAATTCATGACAATTTGGGTTTGATAAAGAATTACAATTTGTTTTTAATGTGATTGGTATGTGAAATACTGAAAATATAGGAATTTTGATACGAGTGAGTATTTTCATTTTCTGATTTAGTTTAACAACAGGAAATCAGATTTACTGTTGTCAATTTTCAAACATGAAAATCATTAATGAAATATATTAATTGATTTTCTTACGTCTGTTCTAAAGCACATTCTACATTAAAAAGAAAATCCATCTTAAGACTTGATATCTTATTACAGTTTTTAAAGAAAAAAATGTTAAAGAGTTTAAATAAATTAGGGCATTTTCTACGAAAATAAGATACAATATGAATCTATATTTCCACTGCAGAAAATATATTTCATGATGCCTGTGTATGGAAAGCTTGCCACTGAGATTATAATGGGTTTGTCCAATTATAATTGAAATGCCTCATTATCTGCACAACAGGAGAAGTTAAAATGAAATTGCAATTTTTATTTAAACTATGTCTATCCATTCATCTGAAATCAACTAACTGGAATTACTTTTGTAGGAAATCGAAATAACCAGATAGAGTTAGGTTATGAAATGTAAGCTTTCAGATAGATAACAGGTCCAAAGCAAAAACCACTACGAACTACAAATAAGAATAATGATCACAATAACTCAAATTATTTATTCTAGAAAGCTAAAACTTTAATGATAGATAAACTCCAATTAATTTTGGTTTAAATTGAATTTGGAGATAAGGAATTAGATGGGAGAGGGCAGTCATTTACATCCACCATTTTGAACACAATCACAAACATTTGAAAGCTGTCACTCAATCTTACATTTTTCTTGCTCTATGTGAATTTATTTTTCATATTTCTTATTTTGGCTTGAAAAGGTTCCATTAACTTAATTTTAATTTTTGGGTTATTCTTTATTTTTTTAAAATTAAAGCTATTTTAATTATAACTGTTAATTGTTCCTATATCTTATTAACAACTCTAGAATATATATCTTAGAGCTATTACAAATATAATCTAGAGTATATAATTGCATATTTTATTCTGTCCAAGAACTGCAAAATTAGGCCATCACAGAACAACGTATATTATACAAAATGTTTGATGAGAAGGAAGAAATTCTTTTCACTGTATTCATTAGTATGAACCCAATCCCAATCTCAATGCAGAGTTTTAGTCTATAGTGGCTCAACTATTAGCAAAATTTCTGTAGTTATCCTTCAAGGACAGGAACTTTACAGTTATTAGGTGCCTCTTGCTGCATTACTTTATTTCATCCTCTGTTTCTCTTTCCATCTTTTCCTTAATGATAACCTTGCAGAGAACCTTGAAATTATTCAATTTTTTTTTTTTTTTTTTTATTAATTGGCAAGTGAAAAATTTCTTTTGGTCTTTTCATACTGATAATTTATAATAATCTTTATAATCCTGGAAAGGCTCTTTTTCTTCAATTACAAGCTGTTTCTTTAGTTTTGATATTAATCCAAATGACAAACAATTATTTATCTTCTCTGTACTGAATTTGAATCTGAATTCTGTATCTGAATGTGTTCCTACCTATAATCGATAGTCTCCTATGCTGAGCAGAGGCTTTCTTTTCTAGCAGACTAAGAGAACGATGAACTAACTAAACCTCAACCTCATACATTCACAATTCAAGACATTTTAATAATTTGTAAATGACAAACTTCATCTGATTTTTTTTTCTAAAAGATCTTCCTTATATTCATTTTTCAGTAAGCTTTAACAAAATTCATCAAACAAAGTATGAACGATTTGATACTTATATTAGAAGTCACTAATTAGAAAATCTTACCACTCCATATAAGTGATAGTGGATAACTGCTACAAGTATGACAGTTCCTCACTATTTAAATAGTGTAAAAAATTAGCAATAATTTTATAGTTTCAAGAATCACTGTTGAACAAGAATTAAACGAACTTTTATTGTAAATTTTACGGAGTTAAAATTTGAATTACTGTTCAAGAATTACTTCAGTCATTCACCGTTTTCAGAAGTGCTGTTTTAAATTTTAACTAAATGCAGAAATTATTGAATAACTGACCCTATTTCTGTACTTGTTTATATAATATTAAAGAGGTACAGTACCTGTCCATCTTATAAAATGCTCACCTTTCAAAATGGCTCAAACCTAGAAACAAATATCTTAATTACATAGGTCATTAAAACATTATCAAAACATATTTAATTCATTCAATCGAACAATAACTCAAACTCATATTTAAAGATTTTAAGAATTTTTATTTTATTTCATTTTAATTTTTGGCCATTTTGAATAAGTTATTCATTTTTATTTTATTGTACATTATAAAAATATTTCTCGTTTGTGTTTTAGCTAAATTTAAAAATTACATCTTATATTTTTCTAAATCAATTATAACTCACTGATTCCCAATACAACAA
>JAFIDM010012231.1:105887413-105907369 GCA_023159025.1 Thereuonema tuberculata
ATATCACATTATGGCTGGGATTACACTGCACAATATTGAAAACATGAAGCAAATCGAAGCTCATTAGTAACATTTGGCATTTGGTTTCTGGTTTGCTTATTAGAACAAGCACAAGATTTCTGATAAGATAGTACTGTAGTACTGCTCCATTAATTTAAAAGCAAGCATTATAAATTTTCAAATTGTGAAAATTTTCTTTCTTTTCTTTTTTGGTAATGTCTTTATTTCCAAAAAGAAAAAAGATTAAATAAATAAATAAATAAAAGAACAATGCACGGGATGATAAATAATACTCTAAATAAAATAAACTTAATTTCTCCACCTTCCAGGCCATTGTGCATCCTTGTCTGTTAATGGAACATATACGACTCCCATCAATGAAGTCTTCTTAATCGTTCCATCGGGTTTTTTGTCTATCTGTTCTAACATCTGATTATGACCTTCTGGACCAACAGGAATAATTAGACGACCTCCAGGCTTTAACTGGTTAATTAGCTGGAAAAAAAAAATTGCAATTTTAAGCATTTGAAGTTTTACAGTATCTTATTTGCATCATGTTTTGCAAAACAGACAGCTATTGCAAAAGAACAAGGAACAGATTTTTTTACATTACCTCCTTTCGCTTTTACAAATGGATTGCACTTGGAGGAATTAGAAGGATGAGATCTGTGTATTTTTGTCCATTTGTAATAAGCACGGCTCAGCAAATTAGGAGGAAAAAATTTTAAATAAAAGAAGGGTCAGCCGTATCTCCAAGTGATTATTTTTGACAATATAGTATATTTTATTAAATTTCTATTAATACTTTATTTTGTGCTGATTTTTACCATGGGAGAGCCAGCAAGTATATTTGTTGAACCTTGACAAGAATGATTTTACTCTCTGTCAACAATAAAAATTATTAAAGCAAGATTTTGCTTTAATACTTGGATATTATTTTGGAAATTTGATCACTGCCTTTGACTAACAATGAATAACAAAATTACAAAAATCACTGTCGATTGTAACACCTGAAGCTTCTTCACGTGTTTTAATATATATTTTTCATAATTACAGATTTATATTCAAAAAGAAACAAACACAAAATAAATTATTCCCAATTACAACACAAAGTCACAAGTCAATGTTTCTACATAGATATTTTCAGATAACAATACAGGTCTGCAACCCCACATCTGAAATCCTTAGAAGCAAATGACTTTTGGTTTCTGGAATTCAAAATGGCTCTGTATTGTAATTACAGTGCAGGGTACTGTGTACCATATAGTAATTATATAGTATTATGACAATGCTGGGTGGGGTCTGTGGCAGCAACCCATAAGCAATAAAACCAAAATGAAACAGTGGTTTTAATATCTTAGTACAGATACAGTTATTTCATATGAATAAATATTAAAAAAATCTGAAAAAATGTATTAAAAATATTCTGAAAGAGAAAAATTATCTGAAACAGTTCGATGTAATAACAGTGCTCCCAATCAACTGAGTCAAGTGACACATGCATGCACCTCAGTCCTGTGAGTCATTGTTCGGCAAATGTTTATCACCACTCAGGCCACAAAGAAAAAAACAAAAAACAACAGCAGCTTTTGACTTTCAGAGCTTTTCGGATATTCAAAATTATGGATATGGGACTATAGACCTGAATCACTTACATGAGATCATACAGTTATACTGATCATGTCAATATTGCTATATAAAGCTTCTAAATAAAAACGTAATTAGATTTAGTTGGAAAACAATTAAAAAAAAAAAAGCTGAAAAACAATCACCATAGTTGAAGGCTAGTTTATTTCCTAGCCAAATGCATCTCTTGAGACCCTTTTTTTGCACCTCCTCCTAATGAATATTTCATCTGATTAGGTGCTACGCCTCTGTCCTTATTCAATAATTTAAAGCAGCCACTATCCAATAATTGGATAAAATGATTATATTTGAAAACTGCTAACACAAAGACAATGTTGCAAATAACAGGGTTTGCCATCTCATGTAAGAAAGAGTCTTTAACTAAACACTTAAATCTATACTTTTCCTAAAGACATCATATCGTTGTTGCAAATTTAAAATCTCCTATGTGTAAAAAGAAACTTTCTGAGAAAAACCCTATTTCATGCGTGCATGACGTGATATTACACACTCTAAGATTTAGCCAAAGACAGC
This sequence comes from Thereuonema tuberculata, assembly GCA_023159025.1. NCBI lineage: Eukaryota > Metazoa > Arthropoda > Chilopoda > Scutigeromorpha > Scutigeridae > Thereuonema > Thereuonema tuberculata. The sequence goes on from JAFIDM010012231.1 coordinate 105,889,574, forward strand.
ATATAAGTGATCATATATGAGGTTTTTATTATTAGTAGTAGTAGTAGTATTATTATCGTGAGACATATTAGGAAAAACAAATTGGTTATTAAAAACTTATATGTTCATCAGGCACATAGATGATTTTGATGGACAACTTAATGTTGACGGTCAATTAGGATATTTTACAAATGGGATATACCACAGCAAAATACAAAGATCTGCACATAAGAGATTTTTTGTTGGGTACCTAATCGAAAACGCTATTCAAATATCTGCAAAATTAATTTATGACAAAAATGCCAACCCAGACTTTAATTTGCAACGATGATATTATGAATTGGAGATAAAAGTCATATAAGTCATTGTACATTTAATGTCGTTGATAATAAGATACCAGTTAAGACAATGCCAGGAATTAATTTGTTTAGTAATTCAATATGGCTGTGTTCTTTTCTGCTTGAATGCTTCACAGGCTTTGGCAAAGGTTCTGCATTACATATCCATTCGATTCAAATTACATTAAACATTTACTGCAAGCTTTGCAGAGATAATGCTTTCAGTTATTCTGTGTAATTGTCAAATTGACAAAGTGATTTTACTGTAGTTATCTCATCAACAATTTCTGGCTACGGAATGAAGCAAAAATTAGAAGGATGCATTCTCCATTCTGATGTCAATAAATAACATTCAATGATAGTTTTGATCTATCTTATATACGATTCCAAATGAATATTATATATGAATTTTATTCCAAAATGAAATGAATGAGTTTTATTCTCTACTGTTATAAAGTCCTTCAGATAATAAACAATGACAATGTACAAGTAGGCCATCTTCCCATATCCATATGTCAATGGTTGTAAAATGGCTGCCAGTGACCAGGGCATTGACTTTCCCACATTCATGCCCAATGATACCATGGCATTAATGATGATCAGAGGGTAAAGGTGATTACCTTTACCTATGCAGTAGTATTGTCTGGGTTAACAAATAATAAGCAACAATAATCAATGAACTCAAACCATAAAAAAAAAAAAAAAAAATCAGCTATTGTAAAATATTAAAACTAAGGGAAGTGTGCACCAAGCTTTCGTTAACTTTGACAGTTGTCAAATCTCCCAATCATCAATTGATGAGCCATTAACCTTAATCAGTCTTCACATAACACTTGGTATGCACCAAACACATTTTAACAAAACTTCCCTGACGAGTCCTTGATAGCGTATTGTGTTTCTAAAAGTGGTTAATAACATTTAACGCTATTTCCAGATGTCTGTTCGTAGGCACAGTACATTTCAAAGTGGCAGCCTCCATGGAGAAGGAAAAAAAAACATGTAGAAAGAATTCTTTCTTGAAATGTCAAGAACCTTCACAGGAAGTAATTGTATTAACATTACTTTCAGAACATTTAATAGGAAAAACCATATCTACTTCACAATTAAAATCTCAGGAGTCTGTTTTATCAGAGCCGACATAAGTCATATTGAGAAAGCTGAACGTCGTTGGTGGCTGATGGAAGTTGATGAATGAGATGATGGACGAAATTCCACCTGCTATCATTTGACGACTCATCAGTGATTTAATGACTGTTAAACCCTAATGAATGTTGGGGCACAGAAACTGTCGGTTTAGGGGAGATCTGACAATCCTCAAAGTTAACACAATATTGGGCGCAACTGATCTGCTAGGTACACCACGAGCTCTTTGGTTTGCCCAACCCCTCTAAATGTCGTCCCCACTTCTCTATCTTAGTAGCTTCCCCTCTTCTAGTGCCACTAACAGTGGCAAGATCAGTTAGTGATTTTCTTTCTTCATTGACAGACGAAAAGATCTAATAGGCTCATTGCGCCCGATTACATTGCAGTTTTCTCAGTTATTTTTAAGTAAGTTTTCTCAGTTATTTTAAATACTGTATCACATTTTTTGGTTAGTAATAATTAGTGGCACTAGAAGAGGGGAAGCTACTAGGATGGAGAAGTGGGGACAACGTTTAGAGGGGGCGTGGCAAACCAAAGAGCTTGAGGTGTGCCTAGCAGATCAGTTGCATCCGATGGAGGATTTTAACAATCATCCGATTGAACTAAGAATTTGAAGACTATATAAAACTGTTTTTTTGCTCCTTTGGTATTTTTGTAACGTGTGGGTGTTTAATAATAACAATTAACAATTGTTTTTTGTAAGAAAAAAGCTTATATATGTAGAAAAGATTAGTAAATCAAGCAGTGCCTCCCAGGCTCAATGCACCCGACCATATTCCAAACATATTGCGCCCGACAGTGTTAAAGAAAGCTTGGTGCACATCACTCTAAATATATTTAAAAGATTCTTCACATCAAAATGTATTCAATTCTTAATTGTTGGTTAAAAATAAACATGACCAAAAGTAATCTAAACAAAAAATTAATTATATAATTGTATGCTGATAAAATCTTTTATTTAATTTGAAATTAAACTTGGAAGCGAATTTTGTGTATTTACTATGTTGTGGTACAGCATTTCAGCAATGAAAAAAATAAAAATTGTAAAAAGATGTTTATAAAAATGCAACAAGTGTTCATCCCTTATTTAATTCACATTCTTTCAAACACGTGGCAGGGTCACAAGGGAACCCTGTCTCTGCCAGAACCATATCCAGATGCCTAACAGAGGTGAATCTGCATTCTAGATGCCCCTTCCGTTCTGTGCCTTTAAGACCTCAACATCATCAGCTGCATTTGCGATGATATCAGCAGAGAGCAATGTGGAATGTCACGGACTGGCGATGTATCGTCTTTAGCAACGAATCTTGCTTTTGTTAGGAATGGATGACCACCTTATCAAGGTTTGGAGGACCACATGTGAGAGCTACAATCCCAACCTCACTTTTCAGCGACATACAGGCACCACTGCAGGTATGATGGTCTGGGGTACCATTGTATGTGATAGTTCGTTCATCACTAGCAGTACTGAGAGGGACATTGACAACCCAGCAGTATGTTCAGGAGATCCTGTGGAACCAAGGGCTGCCTTTCCTGGCCCCCAGGAGCAATTTTCCAACAAGATAATGCGGTTTCACAAGACTGTCTTATGTTGCGACACTTTCTTGGTCTGCCCACTCGCCTATTTTGTTGCCAATCAAGCATGTCTGGGACCAGATGAGACACCAACTGTCGCCATGTATCAGCGTTCATGATTTGGAGCATTATTTGTAAGAACTGTAGGCAAATCTGCCGCAAGACAACATATGGCATCTGTTTGACTCTATGCCCAAATGTATCACACTGCATGTTTCCAGGCACGAGGTGGTTCAATGAGGTACTAAAGGTGACCTTATTTTGTACCGCAGCTCCGCAGGACATCGTACTGCTGCTGTGATATTGTAATCACGCCTGTCCTTTCTCTCTATCATCACACTAATAAAATTTCATTTGCATCCAACGCTTCTTTGTGGTGGGCAAATATTTTTGTCAATGAGTGTATATTAGAAGCTTTGTTGAGCAACACTTTTAAAGAAAATGCTTGCATTTGGCCAGTTAGAAAAAAAAAGAAAAAGAAGAAGGGAACACTCAAGGCTTGTAGAACAGGCATTATTATCATGGTGGCAAGGTTAATCATCTTTCTACTCTTATCACTGGATGAAGTGAAAGAGAATATGGTAAGAAAACCAAACTCGAAGTACAGAACTGAACCAGCTGCTTTAGGAAAACACCTAAATTTAAGGAGAACTTGTAAACAAAGAAAATCTAGATAAAATGTTATATAAATCATGAAATCGCAAGAATTATCACAACTTTCTAACCAGAATATCTATTAACAACCAGATGTAAACAATAAAATGTTATCATTACCTGTAAAAGAACTAATTGAAATTACCTTGACCAAAAAACAATAAAAAAAAAATACATACACAAACACACAACAGCAAGAAGGAATTATTATTATTTATAATAAACCAACTGCTTACCTCTTGAGGTAACTGTGGAGCAGCTGCTCCAACATGAATAGCATCATATGGAGCACATGGAGTATAGCCTTGTCTACCATCACCAACTGAAAGGAAAAGGTTGCTATTAAACTTCATCTTCTTTTAAAACTTCTTAACTTAATTGTTAAAAAAAAATATTTCTTTGGGAAACATTAATCATTGAAAATTTTTTAACTTTATTGATAGATAAAATGAAGGGAAAAACAAAAAATGGAAGGCAAAACTCTTAAAAGCAAAGATTATTTGTGATTATTTACACTATGAGCTTATATACAAATATAACTTGTGTAGCTCAGTGATTAAGAATGGACTGGAGGAGCCAAGGGTTCAATCCTCAACGAAATGTTGGTAATTTCTTCCACACTCATTTTCCTCCAGACAAGCTCTAGGATTGACCTAGTCCTCTGGAAAGTAGGCATCGGGTTTCTTTCCCAGCAAGTTAAAAAGGCAGATGGGTGGGTGTTGGGCAGACCACTCAACTTCAACTTAGTCCCATTGGTCACAAAATGCCGGAGCCTTACCTCCTGCCTGTAACGAGGCACTTTCTTATATATACAACTTAAAATGTTTGTTCATTAAACAGCTATGATAATACAATAACAATGAAGACCAATAAACTGTTTTTGACTAGTAATTGCTTCTAAAAGACAAAGGAGATGGATTTCTATTGCATGACACACATCTGCAAAGTTTAACTTAGTCTATCTTACAAATCTGAATGCCCTATTAGAAAAAATTCTCCTTGTTTTACAACAAGTTTCTTAATTTTTGTACTATTTCTTTGAAAAAGGTAAGCCCTGATGACTATTTCTCCACTTTTGTGATCAATATGAATTTGATCAAAGGTCACAGATCGCTGAATAACTGGTGTCCACATTTTTGAGTGAGGGGGAGGGAACCATTTGTCCCACTATGGAATTTTCAACTTCAATATAATTCAAATAATTTCTTTCTTGCAAGAGGACTAAAGCCCCGCGAACACCATGCAATTTTTCAGCAACTTAGTCGTCCGATTTTGACGTCACGAGTTGATATAATCAATCAACGGGCTCAAAACTGCTCGTGACGTCAAAATCGGACGACTAAGTTGCTGAAAAATTGCATGGTGTTCGCGGGGCTTAACAGGTACAAAAAAAATGGGTAAATTTTACTGTAACTTATTACTTAAGTTATTTTATAAAATTTCATAGTGTCAAGTATGATTTTTACAGATATCTTATACATTACCAATATATTTTGCTCCCTTGTGGAAAAAGTTCTGAGGGAGCCCATGTTTGCTCCTTTAACACATTCAAACTGTAATCTAATTAATCTTTACATCTGACGTTGTGGTACATTCGCTATCATATGTAATTTTCAATAAAGATTGAACCACGGGTAACTCATTTCAGGTTAACCTTGCAAGCATTTTTTCCCCCTTCAAAACTGATAAAAAACATGTAAACTTGTCTTTACGAAACTGTGTTGATGCATATCATTTTGTCAAATATAGCTCATTTTTTCCTTTGAGCAATGGCTTTCAATTGCACTGGGGTTCTTAATTATTTACACTGAAGGTTGTTATGCATTACTTTGAAAAACTGAAATGGGAGACTTCTCATAGAGTTTGAATTAATAACAGAATTGTGTATTTTATAAGTTCAGTATAAATTATCATTCGTTTTCAAATGCAAGATCACTGAAGATCTGTAAGCTTTTAAGTTTGGAGTAATTCTAAATTATTTTTAAATATAAACTATTATTTAAGCGAGCCAATTATTTATTTATTTAATCATGAATAACAGATTAATTAACACAGAAATGTTATCAGTATACCTGCAAATAACTAAGGAATTCTTTATTTATTTTTCACTGATTTGTGATTAAAGCCCAATTACAACATTGGGATAAATGCTTTGGAAAAAAAAAAATCAACTAGAAAAAAATCCACCCTTTTAATTAAATTTCATTGAATGCACTAAGTTCATCTATTAAGTTAATAAAAAAATACGTAGGACTGGTGGGAAAACAGTTAATAAGAACAAATTTTTGCTGTAATCTGTAGAAAGACTATGAATTTATAAATGTAACTGATGACTGAATGGACTATGATTGATGAAGTGAAATAACTAACATCATTCTAATATCTAAAGCAACATGCGATTTGGTTTTCATACCTGAAGGAAGCGTAAGTGATAATGAAGCATAAAGATAATCTTATTCTCTTAAGACCTAAGGTTATGTAGAAATAAAGTAGAGCTCTCAAGTGATGAATTATGTTCAAGCAAGTTCACATGGCTGATCTAGGCTAAACGTAATAATATACCTAGAATAAAGCAAAATTGAAAGGAGCATATCAAACAATAGGTAAATCAGTAGCATCAGAATTAATGTGAACACTATCTTTTATCTTTAGGTGTGAATCAAACTTAAACCAATCAACAACTGATCACTTTTAGCAATTAAGTGAAAGCAAATATAAGCTGCATCAGAGAAAAAGCTTCTGTCTAGTGCCCGTCGCTTTCAATAAAACTGACAGCACTGGTTCAAACTATTTATATATTTCACTTTATGACATAGGTCTAGTATATAAGTTGATGGATAAGTTTTGGAATATGATTTTAATCAAGTATTTGGGGAACTAAAAGAGAAACCGTCCGATTCTCAAAGTAGAATCTGCTTCAGTGGTAACTTTTTTTTATTAGCTTTGGACAATGAAAATGCAACTATGGAATGGCATAAGAGTTAGGGTAGAGCTAAGTTTATTTAGAGATAAATAGTAGTGAGCATTGCTTATATTTAATAATAATAATAATAATAATAATAATAATAACTTACAACTTTTTGTAATGTTATGAGAACTGACTAAACAAATTAACATTTAACTATAAGGAAACTCAATAATACAAAACTATCACTAGGCTCTCTAGTATGTTTTTATTCTTTGAAACCAGTGCAGTTCTTATACTTTTTCTAAAGCAATATGAAAGAAATGCTGTCAAAAATTCAAAATTTTCGAATATTTCAAGGTTTATTGATAACAGAAATAAGAAACATCCAAATTTATTTTACATTTAATCCAGAAATTAAGCAGGTATATTAGACTCTCCAAATTACACAAGGCAGTAGTGTCTGCAATTGGGCTAGGAAGTTGCAAGGGCATATTAACATTTAAATATGAAGGGCCTATTCAAAAATAGATGAAGATAATAAGGGAGTTTAGAACTGCTACAATGATCCCATCCAAACAATCTTTCAGTGATATAAGGAAACATTCTCTCCATGGAACAAAAGCCAACCAAATTCCTATAGTAGAATCATTTTATATATATATATTTCTTCCATTTGGAATAAAATAACTGCTGAGAGAATACTTTGAAGCTATATAAATGTTGTGGAAGAAAAAACTAAATTATTAAGAATGGAAAAAAAATACTAATGTGGTCAGCTCCTTTTTGACAAAAAAAAAAAAAAAAAAAAAAAAGCAGAATAAAGTGAGATTTCATTTGTACTGCTCTTTGCTACTAGATAACCAGAATTCCTAATACAACTTTGATACTTTTTCTGTATTATTTAGGATAAATGAAAATTTATTATTTTTGGAAAAGTAAATAATCTAAATAAAAAAATTCTTTTAAAAGAGATGGAAAGACAAGATCCAAGTAACCAAGGCCTTTTTGTTTATGCTGCTTTTTTTTTTTTTTTTTGCCTTTTAATAAGTCACTGTATGATAACTCAAGAAGAATTATTAAGTTTTAACTTTTTAAAGATATGGTTAAGAAAATTTTTATGACAACCCTGTTGTGAACTATTGAATTTATGCAAACAACACTTTCTTACTGATAATTTCAATTTCCATTTATCTGCTTTTAAAGATAACATAAACTGTAATAAAAATGATGCACATTATTACTTTATTCACTATATTTCTACAAATATAATTTCCAAACTGAGACATATGTGGGAGAGTCTATATAAAATGTGAGATAGTGAAAAATGTTCAGATTTAGATTGCTTTGGGGCTTTTATGAATTTGTACTATGGAGTTTTATACAAATAGCAAACAATTACCCAATCTAAAATAACCCCCCACCAGTTAATGTTAGTGTGATGGAGGGGTTATTATTTTGAGGGGATATGTATTTTAAAAATGAATGCTATATAATGTCAGAGCAATAAGAGCACACAGGATTTTTTTCAGAGGGGAGGGGCAAAATATATTGGCAGTGTAGAAAATTCTGTAAAAATTGTACTTTAGTTTACTTATATTTATTTTATATTATTTCACAATATAAAGTAATTAGTTATAATAAAATTTACCAATTTTCTATCTTTTAGTCCTCTTGAGAAAACAAAAATTCTAAGACTCATTTAAATTGAAAATTCCAGGTTGGGATAAAGGCCCCCTCCCCTCTTGTTTGTCTGTGCGGGGACCCATGGTTATAGCCTAATCTATCATCAAAATTTCCATGTAGACAAAATTACTAGAAAATGTTTCTTTTAGGATATAGAAGTTTGAATGTCACGCCTGAATACAATCAATCAAGAAAGCATAGCTAGAGCTGACACCAAATGATCATAGCCCCTCATGCTCGAAAATTAAAGATAGTCATTAGCAACCCTTCCAGTCATAGAAATGCAACCAAGCTGTATTAGGTATGCAGCATACTGAACAAAAATGATAATTCAGAAAAAACTCAAGCAGAAAAACAAAAATAATAATAAAACAAAAACTATCACTTTGATCAGAATAAAGAAAAACAGTTTCTGGAGCTAAGTAGCAATGTATACCTTGGCTTACATCAAACATATTTGATGGTTTAAAAAATGTTAAATATAGTATATGATGTCCTGCCACTATGATGCCATAATAAGTACAAGAATACCACACTGTCATTGTGGAATGGTCATAGACTTCCACCAGTGCTGCTCTGAGCTCCTGAAGAGTTCTAGATGGTGAATGATGTCCTGCAACATATCTCTGAGTGTGTCCCCACACGTTCCCTCAGGAGATTGATCTGGCCACTCAAAGTCCCAGATATCCATTGTTTCCACTTAGTCATCAGTAGAACAACTTTTGTGCAGGCAAACAATGTCATCCATAAACAGAAAGTCAGGTCTCATTGCATCCCTGACATACTGGTCTATTAGAATTAGGGTTCCTATTCAAATACTTAGAAGAGCATGAACATGCTGCTGCCCCACACCCTAATATAACCTCCGCTGTAATAATCCATTCAAAGATGTTGGAAGGGTTATCCAGAGTTTGAGGTTCTCTCCAGATGAAGACACACTGGGAATCACTCTGCAGACTAAACTTGAACTCATTCTTAAACAAAAATCCAGTTCCACTGTCCTCTATAACAATGATCTATGCCAAACCAGCTCTTTATGGGCAAGTCAATAAGATGCATTTTGCGGCATAAACCCATTCTCACACAATTGCCTGTGCTGCTAAAAGATCCCTGGCAAGGTCCCCTGCTGTACTCTGCCTGTGTCGTTTGACAATTAATGACAAGTAATGATGTTGTTCTGCTGTTAATCTTTGGATGTTCTGTGTCGAAGAGTCGACTGACATTTTCATCCTAATGGAACCTCTGCCAAGCTCTAGAAAGATACTTTGTGATACATGCAGCTTTTGGGACACTGCCATCTGCGTTTGTCTAGCCTTTATGATTCTGCCCTGCATAACGTCATTGATATAGGTTTGACGAGCCATATTCATTTGGTAAAAAAATGCACTGCGAAAAATTAAGCTATATATATTTGTATGCCGTTTCTATTCAGTTATAGCTGGTATTATCAACAGAGTATTTCTGTGATTTACTTAAAAGTAAGTTTCTTTTAATAATTTATCATTTCACAGCAATATTCTTACATCATGAATGCCATCTCAGAAAACCTTACTGTAGCGCCAAATCTAGAACAAATATTTATTTTGTTGTAATTTTAATGTTCATCGTAAAAGAAAGAAAATCTTTATAGAAGAAAACTTAAAATATATAAAATTGCAAAGATTCAAATGCAAAATACAAGAACAGGTTTTGGATATTTACCTATCATTTCAACCCTCCCAGATTCTATGAGACCTGGTTGATCTTTCTTGATGTTTTGAATTGACTGATTAACTAATTCTTCAATGTGATCAATTCCAACTGCTTTTCCAGTTTCACCTACCTATTAAAGAAAAAAAAAAAAGCATTTTCAGTTTAAGAAAAATGAACAAAGGAAAGAAAATTTATGAAATTAAAAAAAAAAAATGATATTTATCTTCTGTAAGTGAAAACTGAAAAGAAAAAAAATTATATCTATCTAAACTGTTGTATTAGAAAAAAAGTTGTATAATATAAGTCAATTTAGAACTTCATTCAAAAGCCTTAACTGCATTAATCTCTCTCTTGAGAGATTAACTATGTGCTGCGCGATTCGTTATTAACATTATTCTTAAATCTTTGAAACTACTATCACAAGAGCTTTAAAAGGTTGTAAAAAAAAATTAAAAAAAAAAAAAAAAAGTACTTTTGTTCAGTTAACTTTATATCATTCAGAATTTTTCTGACTCTTATGACAGGGAAAAAAGAAAGAAAAAAGTCAATCCTGCCTTATGTGACAACTAGTTCAAAAAATAAATTATGATCTTCTATTAAATGTATCAAATATTTTTATCTCCATCCTTTATCTATCAATATTTCGTCTTTTTTAGCAAAAGACTTCTTCAGGATTAGACAAAAAGGACTCTTAGTCTTCTTCCTCACAAAGCATTATGAATACAATCCTCAAGATGTATTTGCTAAAAAAGGTGAAATATTGATGTAGATAAAGGATATTTGATAAGATTATAATCTTCTATTGAATGTATATATTATAAGAATGATTTTCAAGAATATTATATCAGGGGGACCGGAAAGTAATGTCGTTTTTTTACATTAAATTCAAACAAATAAATTTTTAAGTTTTTATTTTTAATCAATGATGTAATCACCCTCTTTATCAACAACCTTTTGCCATCTAGTGTGCAAATTTTTAATGCTGGATTGATAAAAATCAGTTGGTTTTGAGCAAAATATCTGGAGATGGCATTTTTGATATCATCCAAGTTTTCAAATTTTTTATCACATAGAAAGTGTTGTAGCGATCGGAATAAATGGAAATCCGATGGTGCAATGTCGGGTGAGTATGGTGGGTGAGGCCTCCCATCCCAATTCATTAATTTTTTCCAGGATTGGTCTTGTGCAGTGCGGTCTTAAATTATCGTGTTGCATAATAATGCCTTTTCTGTTGACAATCCCTGGACACTTTTCAATGAAAGATTGATTTACTCGATCCATTTGTTCACAGTAAAGGTCTACATTCACAGTTTGTCGAGGTTTCACCACTTCAAAATGAATACTCCACCAAACACACACCTTTTTGGGATGAAACCTGGCTTAGCAGTACTTCATGGCAATTCATTCGGAGAGAGTAACTGCCTTTTGCGATTTGGATTATCACAGAGGACCCATTTTTCATCTCCAGTGATCAAACGATCAAAAAACGCTTCTGTATTGTGCTGTTGGGTGCTTCTGTGTTACGCTGTTCTGTGTTGTGCAATAAGTTGCATGTGGTGGATCGGTTAGCTTTGTGTTGTTTGGACAGATTATGGGGGACCCAAACACCTGATCTGCTTACTTTACCAATCTGCTGTAAATGTTCTTGGATGGTCGACCAAGGTTGGTTAAGAGTGTTGACAGCTCCTCAATTGTCTGACACGGATTTTGCTTCCAAAATTCTGCCCTCAACACGTCATTGTCTTAAGTTGTTCGTCTTCCTGATCGATACACGTCGGAAAGATCAAAATTACCGGATCTGAACTTAGAAAACCATCTTTGGCATTTACGAACGTCTAATGCACTTGGTAAATATCGCAAACGTTTTTGTAGCAACTGTTGCGTTACTACCCTTGTGAAACTCAAAAGCATACAATGCCAGATATGTGCGTCTTCTGGTATTTGGCTTGCCATTTCACCAAAAATTGCAAAAAAAAAAAAAATTAATTTTTTACAAGTAAACAAGTAACTTTAACCTTAAAATGTCTTTGTCACGTTTTTGAAGCACACAATGAGCTGATAAATAGTAAACAAATATCGCCATGCGCAGAAACGACATTACTTTCTGGTCCCCCTGATAGTTCATAAATAATTCATTTTCAACTTTTACTTATTTAATTTAAGGTGATATTTTTCCCCTCTTGTAAAATTTCACAAAAAGCTATTAGAGATGAGAGAATTATTTAAAATTAAAACTAAACATTTTTTATTGAAACTTCTTGTAAATCCATTTGGAAATAGGAACCAAAATTCACCACTTAAAAAGAATGACAAGAACAAAAAAAAAAAGTAAAGGAGAACATATAGTTCAACCAACATATAACAGAAAAAAGACGTTAACTTGAATAAGATATGTGGATCTGATTAATACCAGATGTTAAAAAAAGATGTCTGATAATATGGTTCAGCTGCTCTCAGATAACTACTAAAGGAATAGTATGAATGTTCAAACTGAACTCCATTTAATAAACACTGGAAACTAAAGTCTTATGACCACATGTTGTAGGGACAAGCACTACTGGGAACCAACTTAAAAGACCTTGTAAGTGCCATCAAAATCATTTTACGATGATAAACAATTTAAGATTAGCTGAAGTTAAATAATATTAAGAAGCTAATATACCAATTTATGACTACGTAGTTAATATGAATTTTAGCAAATGAAAGAGTGATTTAAATAAAATTCCAAATTTTCAACTTCTACATTCTATGCAAACTGTTTATAGAGGAGCTTTCCTATCCATTGTGATAAAAAGCTTAAGCAAAGCTTTGATATAAAGGACATTTTCTTTATAATCTAAGTTTTTCTATCCAGATGTATAATTAAAAGTTTGCAATGTTTTGAAAGAAAACTCAAAAGAATTAGGGAAATTGCAATTTTGAGTTTCAATTTTGGCTGGCATACTCAAAAATGGGCAAACGCTTTTGATATTTTTTGTCATGGGTTGTAAATTGTTAAGTTTTTTTTACCTTTTAATGTTTTTTTTTTTTTTTTAACTCCAGGCATGGCTAAGAAATTTATATTGCTTCTCCTAAATCAACTATTTTTGAGAAGGCTGAGGATGCAGTCAACAATGGTATGAGCTATCAGGCAACCTTCAGTCTAATGCAGTTAAGATATTTCGGTTTTGGTAGCTTACAAGAAATTTAGCAGTTTTCTATATCCAATAAGCAAGAAGATCTTCACACTAACACTCCATTGTGTTGACGAAACCAACATATTAATGTCTAGAGTTAATGAAAGACTTCCTGTTCTGACACTGCCAGAAGCATGACAATGTCTAAATAAAACAAAAATATTAGCGCTCAGAAATTTTTTAAAAGCAGGGATGGGGGTGGAATTGGAATATTTTGCTAGATTTTTCTCCTTTTTTTTTCCAGATGTAATTGGAGAATTACAAACCCCAAATTTTCTTGGCACTTCAGTGAAGCAAAGCCAGTACTTTCCGTCGCAAAATGAGATTGGAAGGGTGCTGGTATCAATGGAAGTTGTCCTGCTAAGAAATAAAAAAATGACAAAGTCAACTGGCCTTTAACAGGAAGTGCCAAAGTGAAGCAAGGTGCTAATGATATGGAGAAACCTATTAAAATTCAATATTTGGTTCCAAAGGAGAGAAATGCATAGGTGGACCCATCAACAGGATTTGACAGCAACCAGATTACTGTTGTTGAATAAAATGGAAAAATGTGATGGTTTGGAGGCTGCTTCAGTAGTGAAAGGGATGGTTCACTGTACTTTACCGACTGCATCTGAGATAAGTATAAGTACAACAATATCATGGAAGAATTTACAATCTTCATTTAAGCAACAGAATGTCCTGTGTGTTCACTTCTGTGCATAACGATTGCAAAGATTAAGTTTTCGAAGTAAAAGCTTTGAAGTGGCCAAGATAACTATCAGATCTTAATCTGAAAGATGACCTACATTTTTTTCAATAACAGTACATAATTTCCAATTTGGCAGATTACATCACCATTAAGGATAGCCAACAGCTTCATTTTTTGTAAGAGAACATATTTGTAAGTTCCACATGATGGAAAATCATAAAAGGGAAGGTGATCACAGTTACTGCTATTGCCACATTCATTACATTAGTAATTCTAAATCTTCAAACTATTGTTGCTATTTCAAAACAACCTAATTACTCAATAAAATAAAAAAATAAAAATAAAAATTAACAACTTTTGAAACAAACTTATATAGCTAAAGGATCTGAACAACCCCTACTTCTAGAACTAATTTTCTTTCTGGCAGAAAGAAAAGTCATTTATAATATATTCATCCAATCTTTGCTGGTATGACAACCTCCATTCTTCTAGGAAGACTTTTCATTAGATGTTGAAATGCTAATATGGGAGAATTTGTTATCATTCCTCATATCACTAGCAGTTAAGATCGATTACTGATGCTACGTTGAGTTATTCTACCTGTTCCAATTTAATTCATTCCACAGGTTCTCTTGGGAAAAGGCAGCCAGTTTGGAACAGTCAAAATTTCCTAAAAATTCACATTCACACTACTCCTTTACCAACTATCAGGGATAAATAGCTGCACTGTCGTATTGAATAGAATGGTCCCATTCCAAATTGCTGTCGCAAAGTTGAAATTGCAAAATTGTTCAGAATGTTACAGCATTCTGGTTACTATTTTCTGCAACATATATCCCACAAAATAGTACTACTGGATCTAATTCATATCATAAAAGAAAACCAGTCCCAAACTTTTCTTCAGATACTGTATTAAAATATATACATATGTAAATGACAAAAATATGTACAGATTTAAATAATGAATTCACTTCACAAAGCAAATCCTCATGGCAGATAAAATGCACACACAAATGTATCTATTGAAACAAAAACAAATGATTTTGCATAAATGAAAGCAACTTACCATTAACGCCATACAAGCCGTTAAATAACCACTTCCAGATCCAACATCTAATGCCCTACATCCTTCTTGCAAGTGTTCTTTCAAAAGTTCTAATGCATGAGCATGCTATCAAAAAAATTCAAAATAATATACTCTATTAATAAGTATTAAGTCATGGATATTTTAATTTTAACTTTAAGGAAAAGTAGTTTACATATTTTAATTAAAAAAAGCAATTACTATATGTTGATAACTCAGATGTAAAATCATTTTCTTTGACTTTCTGGGAATTAATATAATAAAAATTATAATTAGGAGCTATTTGCTGATTTTTTAAGAAATACTTCTAAATCAACATATGTGATGTGTGTCAATTTATCTGTCCAATTATTTTTATCTTTAGAAGTTTAAGTTGTCTGATTTAAACAAATGAATCATACAGACCTCACATCGTTGCTTGCATTTCCTAATCATTTTTTTTTTTTTTTTTTAGGAGTTTAAATTGTCTGAAGGCCTCTTAGAAAAGACTGTCTTGCATGTAAATTAATGCTTGAATAGTAATGAACAGTCATCATCCTTCTTTCATTTAATCCTGTTACTATCGCGTTGGCCAAAAAGTTCATTTGGTTTTAAGTAAAAATAAGACATTTTTCATTGTCACCAATAATTTTATTGAATAACGTATTCAAAGGTTTGTTCCACTACCTTCTGCCATCTTTCAGGCAACTTCATAATTCCATCTTCCCACAACTTTTTATCTTTTTGAGCAAAAAAATTGTTCCAGGTGCCTCTGGTATCTTCCAGGGAATTGAATTTTTTCCATTAAGAGAATTTTGTAAAGACTGAAATCAATGGAAATCTGAAGGTGCAAAATCTGGTGAAGATGGCGGATTAAACAGAACTTCCCAGCCAAGCTCTAACAGTTTTTGCCTGGTCATCAAAGAAAAATGTGGTCTTGCGTGCTTATTGTCTTCCGTCTTCAATATTAAATTGGCCGCACAAAATTCACCAATTTTGATCAGTTTTTGTTTTAAATGCATGCTGGTATGACAGCTGTCACAATACAATTTAACAAAATGGTGTCGAATGACGTTAAAAGACGCCCAAGCTCTATTAGAGCCAACTTACGTAAAAAAAAAAAAACTAACTTTTTGGCCAACCCAATACAAAATCTACCATAAAAGTTATCAAATTCCAGCTAAAAAATTAAATTTTAGTTAAAAATCAAATTAAAACTGAAATTTAAGAGACCAATATTTTTTATTTTAATTTTTGTGGCTCTATAAAATGGAAACCTTTTATTTTATTGCAGTTAACAAAAAATTAAATTTAAGAATTATTAATACACTCATATGAACTTATATGAAAAATAAAGGATTTTAAAAATGAACAATAAACAAAGATTAAACTCTTTACATTATTCAAAAATAATTTTCTGCAACATATTTGCTAGATTTTGTGGGTTTTTTTTTTTTTCCTTTCTTTTTTAGTTAACATTTTAAAAATCTCCTATACATTTAATTTTACTTTTTCATTATTTTGAGTTCTTCTGGGTTTTTTATATTCCTACTACAATAACTCCATAAAAAATAAATTGAAGCATCACAAAATGAGCATAACCAACTATTCGTTAACAATCCAAACATAATAGACACTTCCTAGCTTATCTAACAAATATGGAAACTAGTTTGACCACAAAAAAGGCCAGAGGTTGCATAAGTGTTACATCACATGATTAACACTTAGCATGTATACTTACTTTCTTACATAAATGTGGAAGAGAATGTATATTTAGGCCAGCTGAATGCACATCTTTGTAATACATCTTTGTAATATTCTATGTGGCTTCAGGAAGTTGGCTGATAGCCTTCTAACAGTTAAATTTAAATGGTTTTATCTTTAAAATTACTTAGAGTAGAAACTCAGAACTTGGACAATTTAATGATCTGTTAAGATATGTGGATAGCTAAAAGAGCTCTACGCCTATTATCTACCAGGGTTCAGCAACATGACTGTCTCCTTCCCAATCCTTAAACTTCCAATGTAATTTTGGATATGATAATAATTTATTTTCTACATACTAACAGAAAAATTTATGGAACTGTAATTGTACTTAATAGTACTAATTTTCCGCAACTGCTATATTTCAGGAAAAATTGCAATTTGCAAAGCCATTCTAATAGCATTCATTAAAACAGTGATTTATTAGCAATCATTTAATATATTAGTACATTATTTTAAACTCAGATCCATTGCAATTTACTAATGTTAGATCCCAACATTTCCTGATAAAGCTCTTTGACTCCAAAACATTCACATAAATGTTATACAACACTCAAGACAGAATAACTTACTGAAATCTTTTGACAGTTAATATGCAGTCATTAAACGTAACAACAAAAATAAAAAATAAATAAAGAAAATAAAAATTTTAAAAAATCAAAAATAAATATTGGTTATTAATTTTTTTTAAAACACCGAGTTATGTTAATGTTGGCCAATTGTAGAACTGTCAAGTGAACTGGAAATATAAAAGGATATGACATCCAATAGACTCACATTGAGTGCTTTGTCTTTATAGAGCATTGGGTCATGTTGGGATTTCAGTTATACAGATCTGTCAAAAACCCTGATGGATCTGATATTGCCAAATGCATGATTTTAGTGAAGTCCGGAGGGCTCATGCATGGCAAATATTTTAGCATCACCTTCATGTTTAAGGTGGCCTGTCAGTACTTCATTTTGGCTCAGTGATTTTTCCTTGCTTAGATAAGGAAGCAAGCAGATGATACTATGAGTACTAACAAAAGGGCAGCAGCTTTTGTTAGCTACTTTTCTCTGCAACAGCATCTAGTTTTTGGGGTCATCGTGCTATTATTTAGTCCCTTTGTATTGCCTTGGAAAGTCTACAA
>JAFIDM010012231.1:105916783-106107177 GCA_023159025.1 Thereuonema tuberculata
TATATTATGGCTTGGGCAAAATTTCTAACTAAATACAAGAAATACGTATCACATTACAACAATTACAACATTAGTAATAATTTTTTTTTTTTTATTTCTTGGCTCACAAATGGCTGCATCATTTTTGAAGAAATTGCAATTTTGATAATTAACGTTTTTCATTCTGACATTTCAAATATAGAAGGTTTCCGAAAAAAATCAAAGATATACTCCTATTGTATAACTGTTACTAATGAATGCTCTTTGATATATTTCTGATGCAGACATTTGTAAACTTTTGATTTCTAAAAATCAGGCATATTTTTTTTTTAAAACAAACAAAGAAACAAACAATGTAATGGCATATATTTTAGCAGTGGTTGTTGAAACTAATTTCCAAATCATTAATAGTTTATTATTTTTTTTTTGCTTTATTGTTTTAGTATTTTAGAAATGTCTCTCATGCTAATTGAAAAAATGAAAAAAGGAGCATTAGAATATATGAAATAGCACTAGAAATACAGATAAAAAGTGAGAGATCAAGAGAAACAAAAGTATGTTTGGTAGCAGTTAAGCTGTAATGCTTGTAGCATACAAGAATAAGAGAGAAAAGTTCAAACAATATAAACAATGAAAACTAAACCTCAAAACTAGGCAATTCCAGAAATAGCAAAAATCGCTTAAAAAAAAGTATTATTGCTTCTTCTCCTACACATAATGAGAAAAGGAAAATCTACACTTGCATTTTTACACTTCTGACAGGATGTCGAGGTGGATTCCTGTCAGAATCACTATCCATGTATCTTTCCCTATGTGATTTAAGTCTCTTATTTATCAGTAATTGTAGATAATGATGACTTCAATGTACGATACTAAAACTCACCACACTCTGCAGGACCATCTAGTCATGCAGTAATGAGCTATAAAAACTATCAGGAAGAAAACAGTACCTAGAGGAAGAACAAATACTAACTTAAGAAATTAATTGGAATTGAAATTAATTGGAATTAATTTCAAGCGAATGACAATAACTGTCAAAAATACAAAAAAGAAATACTAAAGATTACTCCACGCAAAAATGGATGAAAGATAAAGGCAATCTACAAAGTGTAATTCTTCTTCACAACAGTCAAATCAAATCCGATTTTGTTTCTGACAGAAATTCTTCATCCCAACTATAAGGTAACTATGTAAACTGAAAAAATAATAATTTTGACAGGCTAGTATGAGATACAATTCTTTTGTAGTTTACAATATTGCTTACAAATAATTAATACTACAACAGAAGGATTGTTTTATAAGAAAACAGTAATCAGAATTGATATTTCAGAAAAAAATGAAACTGTAACTAGCTAGTTTTTTTAAAGTTGTATTGACAAATGATTTAAGATATTTGAAGAATGAATAAAATAATCAATTAGACCAAACAACACTATTAAATTATGCTGCAAACTGAAATGAAGACTGCATTTTCACTGTAATACACTTAGGGATTGTAGTAAGTGTGTGTATATATATGTATATACAAATATTCATATAGCAAACAGGCAAAACTCAAAGATTGCCCTTTGAGTTACTAAACTATATAAAGCCAGTCAGTGATATGGAACTTGAAAAAAGCCAAGATATTATGATCAAAGTATTATGACTTTTCCTGGCTCAGTCGAATATTCCACATTCAATCATCACACGAACAGACAATGTGATTACACAGATAAATAGAAGAGCAGCAGATAGTGCTGCATCAGTGTCGACGTACAGAGTGAAAACGGGAAAAGCTGATGATTTCACAGATTTCCAATGTGGAATGACTGAAGAATCAACCTTAAGGATGCAAGTATTTTCAAGACAGAACAACTGAACTGTTCTCATGCCACTGTTTAAGATGTAAAAAAGCTGGCAGAATGGTAGAGACATGGGGACAAACTTGAGTTAATTGTGGCCGACCGCATATCATTGACCATCAAGGATGCTGTCATCTGTCATGAATAATATCCGCCAGCAGCTGTACGACCTGTGAACAAATAATCAAAGCATACAATCAGGAGACCATCTCTAGTGTTTTAGAAGTCAATGTGAATAGAAACCTTCTCTCCATGTGCCTACGGAGTAGGCATCTTTAACTGGTACCCATGTTGATTAGCACTGATGGCAAAAGCCCTTGCATTTGCATAGTCACTGCCATTGGACTGTGGAAGATTAGTGGAAGGTTGCCTTCTCTGACAACTCACATTTTCAACTATTCTGGGTGGATGGACAATGCAAGATCAGACGGATCTCCACAACACAACCTGCCAAGCAGCCAACCTTTGTTGGTGGCAAAGTTGTCATGGTTTGGGGCTTGTTCTCGGACAATTTTTGGATCATAATAAAGGTCAAGAGTTCTTTGATACAACTGAGTGTCCCTTGTTGTAGATCAAGTGCACCTTTTTATGACAACAGTCTTTAAGAGGTGAAGTTTCAACAGGATAATGTGCATGTCATGTTGCACTGGTTATGCACATGAATGGTTCATCATGAGGACTTCTTGTTCACCTGATCTGAATTTTATTCAACACCTTTGGGACCATATGATTAGAGGGATTTGTGGTAGATGTGCCACCAAGGACTGTGGCCCAGCTATGATGATCACTGCCAATAAACTGGTATGCCAAATCTCCAATTACCGGCCAGAATCTCATCAAATTCATCATATACACGGTACGATCCACTTATTATGACCACCAACCTAATAGCTGGTATATTATGTGAATGTGTATGTTTGTGTATATATACTAGGATACTACCAACAAGTAAGGCATAAGTATGAAATAAATATACTTTCATTTTATTTAAGTGATATTGCAACAAAAATATTAAATCAGAACCAAGTGACAACTAAGAATTTCTGTATTTAAAAATGTTAGCAATTAAATAGTTCGGTAAGTTCTGCATTTTCCAACATATTTGTTTTGCCTTTGCATAGGTAAATTAATGAATTTGCAAGTTATTAAAAATTTATTATTTATTATATATATTTAATAGATATATTAGTATTGAATAAATATCTATAGTTCTCAAAATAGTTATAGCTTTTGTTAGTTACATATAGTTTTTAGTTAGTTTAACTGCTTTTTTTTACGATAATGCTTGAAGGCTTATGTATTGAAAGCTTAAAAAAATTGCTATTTTTAATGACTAATTTTTTAAACAAGGGCTAAACAACATCCAAACAAGGGCTAAAAGTCAGCAGTATGTAAAAAAAAAAGAAAATGTACTTTCAATGTATAATGGTGATTTAGTGGTCTTGTGAACTTGACATTGATCTAATGGTTTGGATTGAAATTTCAGTTAAGATTTAGCGATTCTCTATTATTCATTATAGAGAGAAACACTATGTTTCTCTAGGGAATCATTCGGAAGATCTTCTTGTAACCATTTTCTGGCTGTACAGTCCTTTATAAGGCAAATGGGGAAGTACCATAGTATCCTTCTTGAAATGCTACACTTACTGATAAATTTAAGAGCTATAAATTAACTTTGAAATTGATAATCAAGTTCTTTATGCAAGAGAAGTACTGCAGATAAGATATTAAACATGAAAAAACTTTGAGAAAAATTTGCAAAAAAACAAAGAGTTGGAATGGTACTTAATTTTCAATTTTTTCTCTTTCTCTTATTATTGCCATTTAACAAAAGTAATGAGTTCTAACGGTGGAGATTTTTTTTTTTTTTTTCTGTTTTTAGTGCTGATGTTTCAGAATGAGATGAGGTTTTTCTTTTCTTTCTTTCTTTTTTTTTTTTTTAGTAAAATCATATTTTAAGGATAAACAGATAAGACAGACTCATTTTTCACTACAGTTTTGCTGAATTATAAATCCCCAGAAAAAGAGAAGACAACTTGAATGCAGATTCATTTTCCAAAGAAAATATGGATTTATATTCCATCTGTTGGATTTTGAATATTCCAGTAATTGCTCTTAACATGCTGATAAAGGCAATCCTATTAACAATAGAAATGTATAGACTTTTTGGAAAATTCACAGTAATATCAAATTCGACATATTTTGCAAAAATATACATATCTAATTCTGAGCATGCTTGAAAATATTGTTACCAGGCGTTTGGTCTGCTCCCCCTTTAGCGCCGTCGACTCGACCTTCCCTGCTTACCTCGGCCGAGTCGACCTGTCCTCAGCCTCGTTTGCAGCATCCTACGCCTATAAAACAAGGCGCAGAACGCCTGAACAGCATCTCGTCTTGGGGCAGCCGCCCATCAAGGTCTCTTTTGGGAAGAGAACGCAGTATCTCGTCTTCGGGCAGGAGCCCAGCCGGATCTCCAGTTGGAGCAGAGCACAGCATCACGTCTTGGGACAGCCGCCCATCCAGGTCTCTTTTGGGAAGAGAACAGAGCGGAACGTCGAAGGACCACCGCCCTTGCAGAGGATCTCCGTTAGGAACGGAGGGTACTAGAACGAAGTGGGACAACAGCCCATCCGGAGGATCTCCAGTTGGAAGGGGAGCAAAGCAGATCGACCTTACCGAACATCGAATCTTCGATCCAATGGGATGTCGTCTGCGTAGTCTTCCTTCCGTTAACGGGACGTCCGAATAGGTCCAGGATGACTGGGCTTCTTAAGGGCGGTCACGGTAGTCGATCCCTGACGTCTAAGGCCTAACGCCGAACCTCTTCGGTCCTCTGCAGCGATGGGGTGACTCCTCAGGGCAAAGGTTGACTTTTCCGTTGCCTTCGGGTGATGACCGGGCCTCTTCGTGATGCTATGGTGAATGGACTTCTTCACACGGCAAAAGGGTTGACTTATCCCGTTGCCGACCAATGTTACTGGTACCGCTTCGGTAGTAACAGGATTCACAAGTGTAGTCTTCTCCGTCCCGGTTGGGAATACTGGTGGGACCTTCTTCATACACACTTCGGGATACCGTGTCTCGATCTGGTGCTAAACGATGCTGCCTTCTCCCGGATGGGACTCTTCAGTGGTCTGCACGTCACGCAGACGATACGGCTTCGATCTTCGGTAAGGTCGATCTGCTTTGCTCCCCTTCCAACTGGAGATCCTCCGGATGGGCTGTTGTCCCACTTTGTTCTAGTACCCTCCGTTCCTAATGGAGATCCTCTGCAAGGGCGGTGGTCCTTCGACGTTCCGCTCTGTTCTCTTCCCAAAAGAGACCTGGATGGGCGGCTGTCCCAAGACGTGATGCTGTGCTCTGCTCCAACTGGAGATCCGGCTGGGCTCCTGCCCGAAGACGAGATACTGCGTTCTCTTCCCAAAAGAGATCTTGATGGGCGGCTGCCCCAAGACGAGATGCTGTTCAGGCGTTCTGCGCCTTGTTTTATAGGCGTAGGATGCTGCAAACGAGGCTGAGGACAGGTCGACTCGGCCGAGGTAAGCAGGGAAGGTCGAGTCGACGTCGCTAAAGGGGGAGCGGACCAAACGCCTGGTAACATTTCCTCCCCGCTAAAATCTATGCAGCCCCTGCATAGCTTGGTATCACCTCCTTCACGGGGTAGCTTCTTTCTCCAACAGCTCCTTTTCTTCTTGAACTTGAAGTTCCGGTAGGACTGCTGACCTTTACCCCAATGTCTTCTGTTAGATCCGTCAGCACCAATCTCTTCTGGATCCTCTTTTCCTTGATTCTGCGGATCATGTCTCTCAATTTGGTTCCCTTTCTTCTCGGCCAAGGGTCTTCTCTTCGTAGTAAAACCAGGTGACCGTAATCGTTGGGAGAACCTCATCTTCACCTTTTTCAACCCTTTTTCAGTGGGAATTTTGATCTCTCTGTCCTTAAAATCCAGTTGAACCTTACTGGATTGACACCAATCAGTTCCTAAGACTAACGGGTAGGGGACATCTTTCACTCTAACCGCATCCACTTGACAACGTTTCTCTTCTATCCGGAACGGAACCTTTACACACCTTTCGGTTTCTACCGTCTGACCTTCCAGATTGGACAAAGTGATTTGGCGTTCTACCTTCACTTCAGGAAATGCCTGAGCTTCTGCAAATTCATCATTTACTATGCTTATACCTGCTCCTGTATCGACAACAGCTTGCTGGGTCTCTTCTTCTATTTGCACTTCTAATACTAATACTCCGACAGAAGGCGTTGTCTCCTCCGATTCGGCTTGGCCTATCATGATCACTTGCCCTTCTTCTTGTACTGTCTCCTTAACCTCTTTCGGATGCATTTCTAGGTTCACACTAGCGTTATCTCCTGGCGTCTGTTTGTTCTCATCAAACATACTCAGAACGTCCTCACTGGAGATTTCGTCTTGACTTTGCCTTTCTTCCCCTCATGCTGCTTTCTCGCTAGGCGTTTCATTCTCTCTTTAAAGGCTTTGGCTGCCTCCTCCTTAGCGGCCAATCTGTTTACTCTGTCGATCTCTTTGCATAGATCGCTGAACCTTTCCTTCTCTTCTTTCTTCTCTGAACAGTTTTCGCCTATGTAGTCTTCTGCATAGGGACTCTCAACTTTCTGGCTTGGGACTTTACTTCTAGTCGGCGTGGTGACCTTAAATTCTGCGACTCCAATCCAGGATGCGCCATTTCTATTATCCGTCTTCTCGGAACTTCCTTCGAGTTTTCTCATTTCTCTTCTAACTTCAGCTTCTTTCCGTGGACAGAACGCTATCCCATGTCCGATCGATTTACAATAAAAGCACTTCCAGGCCTTCTCTTTTTGAACTCTTCTCTGCGTACTTCTCTCTGGGACTACTGCCATGGCTCGCTGAGGTTCTGGAGTTTTAGGATTTCTGAACGACATCATCTTCCCTGCCTCTTCTCTTCTTCGAAATGAGTAGCCATCATACTCTTCATCTTGCCGGTAATTCTCATAGGCTTGTAGTTGATTCTTTAGATGTCGAACTGTCCTCGGCTGAATGACTTCAAGCTTCTCCCTGTACTGCCACTGTAAACCTCTAACGACGTGTCGAGCGACTTCATCCTCTGGCATCGCACACCTGCACTGTTGTAGTAGTCTAACTTTCTCGTAGAAGTACGTGAACACAGGCTCCTTGTCTTGTTGCCGACGGGCCAATGCTTGCTCCAATGAGCATCCAAGGGCAAACTCCTCTTTCATGGCGTCTATGGTCTGACCCCATGTTGCCATTTGATTTTCGAAACGGCAAAAGTCGTGCCATGCTTTTGCCGTACCTGATAAACAGTCATTCAAGTAAACTATCGCCCTTCTTTGTGACCAATTATTGACTTCCTTTAATTCATTGAAATCGTACAGGAACTGAGACAAGTTTTCCCCTCTTGCTCCACTGTACCTTAGCCTGGGAATGTACGGGTAGGGATGTCCCATTTGTGGCACTGGCTGCACACCCACTTCTTCTAGCCGCTGCATCTTTGATCTTCTATACTTCAAAGTGCTCACTCAAACTCTCTCTCTTCACCGTTCTCACTGAACTGGACATCTCAACACACTAACCGTTTGGTCTCTGTATGCTGTCGCATCCCCATTCGGGTGCCAAAGATGCTACCGAGCTTTTGTAAAGGCTCGGTGGCGGAGGGTAACAGAATGCGACGGGAGCCAGGTAATTTAAAAAACCAAAGAGACTTTATTATTTAAGATCAGTGGTCATTTACAAGTAATTCGAATATTGAAAGGATTCTATGGTAAGGCTGTCTTCTTCGCAGTCCTCTACCGGCAAGCGTTCGTCTCAGGGTTCTTCCGGGGACAGGTGCTGCAATCACGGCTTCGGTTAACCTCTACGATGCCTTCCTATCGATTGGCGGTCGTCTCAGGGTTCTTCCGGGGATGGGTGCTCGGATCTCGGCGTCGGATCTCTCTCATGATGCCTTCCTAACGCAACGACTAGTGGTCTTCTCAGGTTCCTTACCGGGAATGGTTGCTGTCGTCACGGTGTCGTTTCTACACCGTCTTCGTACTAACGAATGCACTTGGCTTGGCTTTAACTGACTTCACTCTGGGTGGCTGCCCAACAAGACTTCTACGGCTAAACTCTATCTCCTGGCCGGAGATCCTCTATCTTCGGGTAGAGACCTTCTACCTGGGCTTCTGCCCAAGACCTGTGTTCGAACGCTCCGCTCCTTAGAGGTGGCTGCCCACAGATGAGATCCTGTTCAGGCGCTTTGCGCCTGGTTTTATAGGCGATTGGAGCCTCAAAC
The DNA here is from genome assembly GCA_023159025.1 of Thereuonema tuberculata. Lineage (NCBI taxonomy): Eukaryota > Metazoa > Arthropoda > Chilopoda > Scutigeromorpha > Scutigeridae > Thereuonema > Thereuonema tuberculata. The sequence continues at coordinate 105,924,894 of JAFIDM010012231.1, forward strand.
AAGGCTCCGGACTGGTCGACTCGGTAGAGGTATGCAGGGAAGGTCGAGTCGACTCTGCTGAAGGGGGAGCGGACAAAACGCCTGGTAACAATATCACAAAATTACTTCAGAATGAAAAAGAAAACTTCTTTCGAAATGTTTATTATAGTAAACCAATTTTCAAATTATCCTTGGAGACTTTCCGACATAAAATATTAAACAATCGGAAATGTAACCTGGTCAGGCTTATTGACTCCATGCTAGTTATGTAGTCATTTTCCCCTAGCATCCACTGAAATTAAATATTGATTTTTTCTTTATCTGTAACAATTATAAAAAATACTGCTATTAAAATAATGTTAAATAATATCAAGTGTTAAAGCCTTTGAGAACCTTTTCAGAATATTTTCACTTTATTTTCACTTCATAATTTATCAAGTTCTAGGAGAAAAGCTAATATTATTTCTGTTCAAATCTTTAACTCTGGAGGAAAGAATGCAAGAGGGTCTTGGGTAAAGTAGTTTGCACCCAGGTCTCACAAGATATATTCTGTCAAGAAGCAAAATGACCAATGCTATTTGTCAGTACATAATTCGTAGGTATTGAAATATTAAGAATTAAGGATCAAACAGTTAACAAAGAGTGCAGATCTATAATGCTAGCGCATTTGCATAAGAAATTTTTGAATAGTAAAAAAAAAAAAAAAAAAAAAAAAAATTGTGAACTGTATTTGAAACTGATAATTCATTTGGGAACAACGAATCTAGATAAGAATGGCTAGTAGATGTACAGATTGTTTGAGAAATACACACCTATTTTTAATATACTTCAGCCCATGGCATAAACAATATACTGGGTGGGTATAATTAAACTGACAGGACTCAAGAGAGATATAGAGAAGGATCACACAAAAATTAGAGAGTGCCTTAATAAGAACATGGGGATGAGAATTTGTGAATAAAAAAATTTAGTTGAGTTTGAGTGCCAACAGGTGATAATGATACATAGAAAAGCCAAGTCAGTAAAGTAATAAGAAGTTGCCCTATCCTTGCAGAAAGTGAAACATCTGCCAAGCCCAATTTGTTTAATGTTATAATGACATTTTTAAACCTCTAAATTATAGAATATTGGAAATAAAGAGCATATTTTGAATAAATGTAAAAGGCTAACAGTTGAAATAAATTAGAATAAACAAAATTATTCATTAAAATTTCTGTTAAATAATTTTATATTATTACAGTTTTTAACAACAATCAAGTAATTTTATTTAATAAAAATGTTGACTCCAGATAAGTTTTCCAGACAATATAAGATTTAATTTACTTTTTGTTTCATTAGTTCAACTAAACAAATGATTGGCGTGTTTCTTTTAGCATAAATTAGCTCTATTATTTTCCTTTCTTATTTATTAATTTTTTTTTTTTTACAAATAAAGTGGCAGCCATCTTACTGATTATTTTTTTTTTTTCATTTATTTTATTAGATGGTTGGTAGAAAGGACTTCAGTCTTTACTTACCTTCCAAAATTTCAGTTCGAAGATGACTTTTTGTTTTTTTGGTAGAGTCTTAACTTGACTTGTCATCCCCCAATAAAATTTTATATACTCCAAAGGTTTCAATGTTTCACAATAATCCCAGATTTCAAATGAAGATTTTGAAAATTGATAACTATAAATTATGTTTTTAAGACTTGAAAACATAATAAAATCTAACTTTAAGATTTCCTTCTGCAAAAGTATTAAGTAGAAATTGATAATTTTTTTTGCCAAATAATGTTGAATTTTTAATAATGTTTTAATGTAAATTATAAAAGATTTGACTTAATATTTCAGATCTATAATTACAGTCCTAAAATATGCATCTTTTTATAGTTGAGAAAGACCACAAACCAAACATTGATATTATGAAAAATGTATACGGCATAAAAATACATTTACTTTCCTTAAAAAAAAAAAAAAAAATATCCAGAAAACAGTTTTCTAAAGATCAACTAAACTTTATATATTCCCAAAATATTTAATGCCCTTCCTGGAAAAAAATATTATTAACACAGAAGCCTTGTTAAAAATTAAAAAAAAAAAATCCCAATAACACAGAATTATTTGTAATCTCTCAAACAAGATTAAAATAATCATTTAATACTTAATTAAAGTCATATTCATTTCAACCAGATTTAAGTTACAAAATAGAAATTAAAAAAAAATATTTATAATAAAAAATCTGGATCCTACTCGTAATAAATAGACTGTCCATAATGCAAAAAAATGTAAATTATTTTATGTATAAATTCATTTATAAAAAAATAAATAAAGATATTTGAGCAGTTAAAAAAAAAAAAAAAAAAAAAAAAAAAAAAAAAAATCAATAAATTCCTTTCATTTCTTATCAATTTTTCTTAATTTTTTAAATCTCAAATCATGTTTAAAATCAATTTCCTGGACTTATTTTGGTCTAATTTAGATTGGATAATTGTAAAAAAATATTTTCTTGCCAATATTTAAACTTTAAACCATCATAAACAGTGGCATCCAACTTAACTTTCTCCAGTGGCAGCATGGCAGATGCTTCAAAACATTACCACTGTGAGAACTAATATTGCATCTTCTTATTACTTCTTGGTTAGAATATGCTAATTTCTCATGATGTTGCAGCCAATCACACATGATGTCTTCATGTAACTGGAAAAATAACCATGGGTATCTGCAAGAAGGACCAAGCTTTGTTGCATGTGAAACTCTTTCACCAAAACAGTAGTAATGCTGCTACCGCATAAAGCCGTTTGAAAGAAATAAGGAAAAGGACCTTTCTTGTTAAATGGACTGAAGAATATGATAAAGAAATTACAAGAAACAGGTGAGCTGGGTGAAGCTTCAGTAGAGGTCGGCAGCTTGTTGCAGAAAACAAAGTGGAAGATGTTGCATTTATCGTTGCAGAAATCCAGTTGCATTCAGTTACCCATAGTTCATGTCCATCATGTATCCCGGCAACTGCAAATTCTGTGGTCAACTGTCTGTAAAATTCTACAGTCATCCTGAAATGGTATCCTTATAAAAATTCAGAAGGTGCAGGAGCTGCAACAATGTGACCCTCAACACAGCAATAACTTCACTTAGCGATTTCTGGCAAGGATGCAGCTTGATGACATGTGGCCTTCGAAAGTCTTATGGGCCAATGAAGATCATTTTCCTCTACAAGTGAAGATGCACGACTGCTGCCTATGGGGTGCAATATGTCTGAATGCTGTACTTGCTGAGCCCATATACTCCATCTATGTAACTGTATGGTATGGATCTTCTGCAACTTTATAATCGGACCATTTTTCTTTGAGGAGATTGCACCAAAAGGCCTCGTGCACTGGCTGTTGAATGGACCACATTACACAGATCATTTCCACCACAAGATTATTCTGGCTTTTCAAGAACGTAATTATTTAAACTTCATAACTTTCATGCAGGCTAGGATGTCTCCCTCTATTTCATGTACAGCTATGCAATAATTAGTTGTTTGGTAAGAACAGAGTAAATTCTAAATGTTTTCCAATACTTGGCCAGCCCGATCCCCTCACCATAACCCATGCAATTTTTGGTTATGGTGTTTTTTGAAAAGCCAAGTTAACCAAGGCAATGTTGAATCAGTTGCTGAACTGAAGGCAAGAATAACATGTTGCAGCCATTCCCAGAAACATGCTTCAAGCAACTGTGGACCATGCTGCATTACATTTCCAGCACATTTTCCATATTGAGCATCTTGATTTCAATTAAAGATTGTTTGTTCAACTTGGTATTCTCTCTTTTCTTTTTTTGCACACCAATACCATCTGGTAGCACTCAAAATAACTAATTTTTTTTTATTTGCAAATTATTTTCAAATTATTTTCATGTTCTTGTTAAGGTATCCACCAATTTTCATTGTTATCCCGTTGAGTAGATCCTTCTCTACATCGCTCTGAAGACTGTCAGTGTAATTATAATTATCTGGTATATTTCTCTCTCTTTTTCAAAATGCCATATGCAAGATCTGTCATTTTTGTTAAATAAAAGTCATACCTCAATGTATGCACCTATATTCTTCACACATTGCTATAACCTGTTGGTTACATCTTTCACAGAATCTCTCAAATTTCAGTAGCAACAGTTTCAAGAACTTCTTGAATTTTATTCGCAAGCTCCTTAATATTCATAGGCTTTGTCTTGTAAATGTTTTCTTTAGTCCATCCTCTTAGGACGAAGTTGTAACAGGTTAAAAATGAAATCCGAAATGCCAAGAACCAACGGAATGGCTATCAATCCAATGACCATCAACATTTTAAAGGTATTTAGCCATGCTCTAACTGGTTTCGCAAAATGTGGTGGAGCAATGTCTTGCACAAAAATCAAATTACTTCCACTTCCTATTCAGACATGATAGACCATATACTAAATACAGCAGAAATCTTGTCCTTTCCCTTCAATTTCCAATTGAAATAGCAATCCTTAATCTAAAAATGACTGCAAGAGTTACTGTAGTTTCTATTATAATTAAAAATAGGTATGGACTTTTCAAGCACCCTGTATACTGGAGACAGGAGAACTACAAATCAGGACAAGCATGTCCTGATGAACAAGTATTACCTTTAAAATTTGACAAGGCTGACTAGAATGGAAGAATAATCAGATAAAAAAAAAGTAGTGGGAGAAATGCATAATAATTGAAAATCATAAAATAATGGTGAAATTTCAGTATTTATGAGTGGAAAAATATCTGTAGAAACAAAAGGATACAAATCAAGAATAATGTAAGAACTCATGGCCATTACTGCAATATCAGGAATAAAGGAAGAGTGATAAGCACTGAATGTAATGTATTACGAAGATTAAACTTAAATTTTATATTTAAATTTTGGAAAACATTTTATTAAAATCAACTTGTGTCTGCAAGCTCGATGAATGAAAAAAATAAAATAAAAAATAAATCAGCTGGTATATTTGAATATATCTGTACTTCTGACTAAAAATGTGTCTAACTGATGTCTGAATTTATGTAAGAGAAAATTTTGAATTTAGCTTTACGTCAATATTTGACAGCATTGTGCTCTATTGTTGAGGACATCTAAGTAAGATTATTTATTATTATCAGAAGAACTTATATGCACTATTAGAGAAGTAATGGATCAGATTAATTAGTTAAATCAAGTGATTCTTAACTAAATATGAATTGTAAGTCATTATACATTCTTGACTTCAATTTTTCAGATTAGGAAAATTTCATCAAATAGCTTGTAATTTAGCAATTTTCATTTTTCTCTTCAAAATATAGAAAGAAAAAATTGCAAAATATTAGTGTACGGTATGTCATTTATTAAATATTAGAACAGATGTACCACTAATTAATTACAATAAAGAAATGATCTTCCAATTTCAAAAACGTTTAGTCATTCTGTCAAGATGTGCGATTCATTAATTCATTTTTAGGCCACATTTAAATTCTAAATTGGATGTGAACTAAAACTCAAATACTTATTTAAGTCAAAATGTTGTTCGAGAATTATTTGAAATTAATTAAGGAAAAAGAATTGCAGTTTTTTTTACCAGTTTTATTTATTATTTTGGGAGTTTAATAAAGTAATTTAATAGTTTGAAATAAATACCTCTGCAAGTCAACAATAGCAGCTTGTGAATTTTCATTACTTTTGACAGATTTAACTGGAAAAAAAAATGAAAAATAATATTAAAAGGGAATTGATTTTTCAGTATTTTGATTATTATAAGAAAAGACAAGGAAATTAAAATGGCTTTTAAAATGAACAGAAAATAATAATAATTCCCTGATGTAAAAAAGAATGCTAGTTTTAATTAATGGATATAAATTTCTGCTATGAATTATCTTAAAAAAAATTGAAAGACATATCCTCATAAAAATGTTGAATTCCACTTAGAAATGTGAAATATTCATTAGTGATTATTTCAATAGATATCAGAAAGTAAACAAAAATGGAAAAAACCAAAACCAAAAACAACAATATGATCATTTAGGCATAACCAGAATAATGACAAGAAAGCTACAAAAGGTTGCTTTACTTGGCACAATTTACAGAAGCATCATTAAATGTCCCCAGTCCTTAGAAAAGACCTGATATTTTGGAAGCAATGATCCAATAATATTAAATATAAGAAAGAAAAATCAAAAACTGCAACTGTGAAGTATACTGAAAAATAAAGAAGGAAAGACATTTTTAAATAGGAAACAAGTAAATTCAAGCACAAATCAGTAAGACTTTAGATTCAAAGAAAAACAAATGCCACTCAAAAAGAGGCCCTAATAATTATTCCCCCTCCCCCCTTTAAATATTTCAGCTACTTCAGTTAAGTACTGGAGCAAAGATACAATAATCTAAAAGAAAAGACCCTTTAAACCTTCACCCAAGCTAATCTAGCTTTTGTTTAAGAGCAAAAAGAGCATTGGGAGACTTTTGCTGCACTCGGTCAGCAATAGTTTCAATTCTTATGAAAAAAATTTCTGCTGACATTGTTTGAACTTTGTATAGAGTTTCTATTGGAGTTAAGAAGTATAGTTGTACAAGAAGCAGGGAACAGAAACAAAGCTATAATGGTCTCACTCAATTGCTACAGAGATAAATTCATTATTCTATGTCGTGGACAAATATATAGGGACGTGTCAATGAATCATATCTAAATGATGCTGATTTTAATGGCTAGGATTTGGACCAAGAAAGGAACTTACGATTGGCAAATTTGTTTTATTCAGACGATTCAAAAGAAAGGAATATAATAATATTTACATTATAAATAAGTTTCAAGGATCCTAATCATTTAAGAAACTAAACTAGTTTCATAAATAACAGTTTGAAAAAAACACCAATCTGTAAAATCAGAAAGAAAGGAATATCCATCTAAGACTTTTTTTTTTTTTTTTTAGGAAAGTAATAGTGGAAAACCAACACTCCATCAAAAATCAGAATATTTGAGCTTTCATAGGCTACAGTACCTTTAACAAGATGAAGAACATCTTTTTTTGACAATTTTCTAAGTGAGAAATATCAATTTTTTCCCCCCTCGAGCTATTTTTATTAAAAAGCAAAAAACAATTTGTACAATAAATTAAATAAAAAAAAGCAAAAAAAAAAAAAAGTAATTCCATTGTAAAGAGAATTTCATTTATTAGTTTTAGTATTTGGTTTTTAAATAGTGATAGAAAGCACTACTCCAAAGGTCTCAGAACAACAATTACAGCTATTGATGGAAATTGCTGTCACGGTTAAGATAGATTTTTTTTGTTAATTTAAAATCCTATTCTTTTCCAGTACAAAAAAAGTAATGACATGTGACATACTCTTTAAACGGTGCTCCTGTTGGCAGTGTTCTTTGCTCCTAAAAAAGGAGCGTCTTTTTTAGGCCTGGCAATACCCATATAGAGGTTTAAGATAAACATCTTTGTTAACCCTCCTGTTATTGTTCAGATTTCAGAATTTTCTTCAGCAATAAAAATTTAAAGCATATCTAAGTTGAGCTTATATACTTTAAAAATGAAAACTGTTTAAACAATGGCTCCTACTAGCTATTTAATTGACAATTTTTTTCCTCTATAATTGAATATGTGGAAGAAAATAAAAGTTCAAGCTTTTATTGAGGGGGGAGGGAGTTTTTCAGTTAAAAATATAAGTAACTACATTTTTGGACATGGAAAAATTATGAAAAAAGCTCTATCATTAATTTGATAATTAAAATAGAAAGCTTCACTTTTCAAGATTTTTAAAGCTTTTCACCAGATTAACTCTTGGTAAAGGTTCAGCCAAGAGATATGTCATGTTTGAATAGCAAGTTATTTTTAAAACAAAGCCACTGTCCTTTGCAACCACAGATCTCCGATATTATACCATGATTAAGATGTAGAGGTGGACTTGGGATTTCAAATAATAGTAGAATAGTTAAACCATTGTAGGTAAATAAAGGATCTTTAATGACCATGATGTTATAAAAAAATTAGTTTTAGGCCCTACTGGCAGTTAAAATAAACAATAAGATCGAATAAACAATAACTAGGATGTCTCTTTAGAAATTTTTTTAAATCATGATTTTTTTTTTTTTCTAGAATCTTCTCTTTTAGTAATAGTTGTCTGCTGTCCTCTCTTTTGTTTTTTCCCTTCCCAAATATTATAATGTATTATATTGCAGAAATTTTGATGACGTAGTACTGAAATATTATTTTATTTATTTCATTTTTTTAAACAAATGGGTGACTGGATTAATAAAAAAAGCCCAAGAGCTATTGAGCATCGTCCAGTGTACTTTATCTGAACATCAAAGATATGACTAAAATATACTAATTTGTGACAAAGACCAAAAAGAATAGAAACTTTTCTTTATTTATTGATGTCGCAACAACGATGGACAAAGTTACATTACAAAAAAAAATACAATATATATGCCATATCAGGAAAAACACCCCACACCATCACTCCACCGAACTTCACTGTTGGCACAATACATTCTGGCAGGAGGCGTTCTCCAGGCAGATGCCAAACCCAGACCCTGCCATCCGAATGGTAGAGGCTGAACCTTGATTCGTCGCTCCAGAGAACCTGTTTCGACTGGTCAACGGTCCACTGTCGATGTTCTTTGCACCATGTTAGCCGAGCAGCGCGATTGGACTTGGTGATCAAAGGCTTGTGGGCGGCAGCATGTCCATGATAACCGAGCAGATGGGCTTCCTTATGGATGGTATTCATTGACACAACAGTCCCAGTTGCCTGTTGGAATTCCTCGCGGATTTGGCCCATTGATTTGGGGCGGGTCTTTCGAAGTTCTCTGGACAGCACCCGTTGGTCTCTAACTCCCAGTTTTGCGGGTCTGCCTGTCGATTTTGGGTACGTCAACTCGCTGGATATGTCACGTATGGATCGGCCATTTCTGTGATACCCGACAATTACCTCTTTTTGGAAATCGGAGAGCTCCGAACTGCGTGGCATCTTGCATGAGACTGTTGGCGTTGTTGTTTCCCCACATGATATTTAACGGCAGCTGCCGTGACGTGTCTCAGAACCGCCGATATCGTCGTTCGCAGGGGTATCCAATTACTTGTTGGGAGGTAGTGTGTATATATTTGTTTATATATATATATATATAAATTTTTGTTTTGCTTGGAAACCATGTCTGACGAATAGTAACATGATAAATTCTCTAATGAGACCACTGCAATTATTTCTTTAAGATTATTTGAAATTGTGATGGACAGGTACGTATGAATTATTTTCTTTAAATAAACTTTTTCATTTAATGTATATAAATGAAAGATATTGACAAGCAGAAAGCCCAGAAAAAAATGAGATGAAAATGAATGTAGGTTAAGGTATTATTGACTTCAGAATAAAAGTTATTTTCAAAAACATCTTAAGAATTCAGATTACTAATGTAAAAATGAGTTGTAAAAGATGCAGTTATCTAATTTTATAATCAGTTTTACTCTGACATCCTTAGTAGTGTATGAAATAAATTTTAAAATATAGATAAACATAAGCAGCTCATTATTGTCGATGAGATTTTTTAAAGTTAAATTTAAAAATTATCTGTTTAAAATTAAATTTTTTATTCGAAGCCTGGGGTCTGATAACTCAATTGATTAGCATTTGATTCTAGGCTATAAGAGCCAGACATAAATACAGCAGTGGTCACAAGATTTTACCTGTTTCTTTTGCAGCGATTAAAACTGGGTGAGCAGCATGCAATTGATCTAGACCTATTTTGTTCACAAAATGATGGTAATCTTATCTCCTACAACCTGGCCATATTGGGATTGCTTAATTTTTATTTTAAAATGGAAGTTTATGAATGTGGGAATGAGATTCTTTTCAGGGCTAAAGGCAGCCTGGCATCAATGATCTTCACTTTGCAGGTTGTTAGGTCAGAATTGCTGGGAGGTGATGGGCCTTCAATGCCTATTTATGGATTAACTTTTTAATTCCCGCTAGTTAGAATGTTGCTTTTTTACTATTTAACTGAAATCATAAGTATATAATATTCAAGAAATGTAGGATTAGAAAGGATATAATTTATTGTGGATTCTTGGAACAATAGTAATTTTACTAATTAATATGTTTCAAATTTTTAAATCGTCCACTTACAAAGGACATCATGTAGATTGATTCACAAATGCTGATAGGATACAAAATGTATGCAAAGATATTAATAAATGAAAGAAGAGAAAATGTTTATCTAACAAAGAAGTAGACAGGAAATGTCTGGATGAAGGGATGAGATTAAGTGCTGTGTTGGTGATAAACTCTCTAGACTTCAAAGGAGAACTTGATGAACTGTTAATGGACATAAAAGATTTGATTACATAACAAAAGAACAATTGCTAATTCTTGAAAGACTGTATACTGTAATATCAAACTTAACTATCAAAAAAAGTATGTAGTGACAACAGATAGATGATCACTCAGATGAAGCAAAGGTAAGACCAATGAAGGAAACAGCAGTGTAAACTAAGAAATTGTTTTTCAAGGAAATGCTCAGAGCATGGCTGTAAGATGAGGTGCATCATCATATTTTCTAACTGCAAATACTCAATATAGAGATGCCAGAATCAATAAAAGTTTAATTTAGTAAGTTTATGGTCTGTCCAGATAAAACTCAGGAATAAGATTTAGGCCTTCTCATTGGAGAAAATTTAAAGTTATCAAATGAAGAAAATACTATAGGATAAACAGTTGTTATATATTTAATATGAAATCATATTAAAAAAAAATTATTGCTGTGAATAAATTTTGGTGATATATTTTTTAGAGCATATGTCAAACATATTTATTTCATTTTTCTTTTCTTCATTCAGCTTGTTTTATACAAGTTAATTCAAAATGAAAGATTCCTATACGTATTCCAAATATTTGGATGAAACTGAAATAACAGAACAAAAAATGAGGACATTTCAGCAAAATAAAATTATGACCTTAGAATAACATTTTCCAACCTTTTTTGAGTCACGACCCTCCCCCCCTTTCAAATAGTCAAGAAACCTGCCACCTCTGCCAATTTGCAGAAAAACTGTCGACCCCACAGAATACACTTTGCATCGCCTTTGGGGGTTGCAGCACTCGCGTCTGCAAACTTGGGCCTTATAAGAACCTTGTCCTAATAGATGAAAAGGTTAACAATTTTTTTTTTTAAAATGACAAAGTTAAAGTGTAAAGAAGAGTGATTACTTGAAAATTTATAAGGATTTTTGAAACAAAACAAAAATATTTCAACCACTTTCAAATATACACACTACAAGAAATAAGGCCTATTAAACCAAACTGTCATTAGGAATCATCTCTAAACTGCTCGAAAGTATGTAAACTCATTAATTGATACTCAATATGTCATTATGAAAATGATATATAAACTTGCATAGAAGAAAAGAAAATCTGAAAGACACATGGCATTGAATTTTTCAAATTGCAATAAATTTAATCAATTAGAATGAAATACAAGGAAAACAGAAAAAAAGGGGCAAAAATATATCTTTAATTATCTACTGAGTAAGAGAGTAATACAGAATTGTCAGAAACTAAACTTCTTAAATTATCTACTACTATCAATCAGCTGCAACTGACTTTGAAATCTTCACTACTTCTATGTTATTTATACTCAGAAGTGGGGATTCTTGGAGGATTCTCATTTAAAAATGCTTATAATGTTACTTTTTATTAATGCTGAAAGGTACCTTTTTACAATGTCTACATCGGCATTGTGGATCAGTTTATTTGAAAATCAAATAAAATCGATTTTTAAAATTTTAGAACTTTAGCCTGGATAATCTATTAGAATTAAACAATGAGATTATATCTGAAAAAATGAGAATAATTGACAGCTAAATAAACAGAATACTACCATGTGTATTGTTTAAGAACAATAAAATTCCAAACTTGAAATTGTAAATAATGCAGATTCCCTACCCCCCTCCCTTTTTGAAAGAAAAAAAAATCTCCTTATTCACAATTCAGCACTTAAAACCATTCTAGCTTCAGTTTTGAGACTGTTGTAGACATAAATCTCTATCACAACTCAGAAGTGTTTTCATTTTCCTATTATTACACCATTTTGTCAATGTTCTTGATAACATTTTCATGTTGAAGGACTGTGTTCTCACTTATCAAACTCCTGACCATTTGAAACCTCAAGGCACCCAATTTGGTATTTTTTTGTTGTTGTTGATACGCAGCTACACTATAGATGCTCACTAAATAGATATTAGATTCTAAATAGAGGTATCTATATCTTTGCTCTTACCAAAACTGATGCAACTTGCTAAGATCATTCATTTCATAAGAATGAAACAGAGAACATTGCTTTTTGACTTTCCCTAGTAATGTTTTAAATTAAATATTTTATGTCACCAATTTATTTATTTTTTATTGTTATCGACATTTAGTAAGTTTGATAAGCAGTCAAATACTGAACAACTAATAAAGTTTTTCCTATAAGTTTCTTTGTAATTTATTTACTTATTACATAATATTTAAACATTGCATGTTTTATACAGTGTGGGCCCGACAGCCCAGTGGGTAAGGGCGCTTAGCTGTGGGCTAGAGATTGCGGATTTATCCATGCTTCATTCTCCTCCAAACGGATCCTACGGTCAGGGCCGCGCCAAGCGGGGGTGCACGGCACCCGGATGGCACGTCTTGGGGAGGGCGGCGGGCAGCAAATAATTTAGTTTATTAGGGGCGGCAACTTTTGCCTGGCACCCGGTGCCAACATACCTTGGCACGGCCCTGCCTATGGTCTACCTAGCGCTCTATTAAAAGGGTACAGGGGTTTCGTTCCCTGGGGTTAAAGGTGAGTGGGTGTTAGGCTTACCACTCGACCTCAACTTAGTCACTGAATGCCAGGAGCCTTACCTCCTGTGACCCCAACGGTCACATAGGTCTATAGTGAGACACTAATTTTGTTTTATACAGCATCCATTTGATGTAAAATAAGCATTACCAAACTGTAATTTGGTTTTAACAAAAATTTTCAACTTTATTACCAATATATAATTCTTTCATTTTTATATCAAATAATTTTTATAGATAATGATGACTGTGCAGTCTTTGAGGTTCAAAACTGGCTTATATGATTAAACTTAAATTTACAAGCATCATCAATCCATTAGTGCTCCAAATATATCTAGATATATCATCATTTATGTCCTTTCTCTCTGCTTGAAAGAAATTTCAGCACTCAGTAAGCAAGACACAGTTTGGTAATACACATAATCATGTACGATATCAAGCACTGTGCCATATAAAATCAGAAGTGGTAATCTGATATCATGAAGATGATGTAGCAATACATCTAATCATTCTTTAAACTTGTGAGTTCATCAACAATTGCCTGCTTAAGCACCACCCAATTTCAACAATATATGAGAAAAACCATAGCTTTTGATCATTTCTTCACAGTATTGACAGCATTTTGATTATAAAAAAGAATGAATATGGCTATACAACATAAATATCTACAGCACAAGCACCATTATGAAACCACTATTTACATGACTATGAGATATACTACTGTCACTAACTGTTGAGATAAATAGGAACTTAACAACCATAGCAGCATATTACTTGTGTTCTACTCTTTTTTTTTATTTTTTAAATAAAAATTAGACACAAAAACTTTTCATCTCCTCCATTAAGATTTAATTATTTAAACTACAATCAAAACAATAAAACAACCTTATAAGAAATTTGGGGAAAAATGCTTTAACTCAGAAGCGCTTTAGTGTGGTATGGAAGTGAATCTGAAGCTTAAATTATTGTAGATAAGCTTTTTTTTTTCTATGTCTCTTATAATTAAATTGAAGGATAAGAATAACCAGGATAAACGACAGGGGAATTAATGTCTTCTGAGAGAACTAAGATTTTAGTATATTGTTAATTATTTAAGAAAAAAAATTATTCAACAATCATAAAGGATTGATTTCTTAAAGTTGATTCCCCAAATACTGTATTAAATTCAACTATTTGTGTACTCAAGGGTGCTGCTGAAAACGGAACTTTCTGATTGTGTCGGAAGTGGGAGGTATATTTTTCATGAAAATTTGTTTCTAACTGTACTTAACAGTAAATAAACCTAGTGACGATTTTTTTTATCAATAATTAGTAATCAAGAACTTCCTTAAAGTGGATTTACAAATGCTAAATAGAAAGAAATCACTGTCGTAAAAGTTGTTTTTTGAGCACATGGAAATGCAACTACGACTGGGATCTGTTTCACTGACCTTTCACCTCGAATTCATTTTCGTTCGTTCATTCATTGAAAATTTAATAGATTAATGTGAAATTAGAATTATTATAAACAGAAGAGAAATCATTACTGAAACTTAGTATCGTTCAAATTACCTATATTTGAATGATACTGTGAAGGATCAACCCATATCAGGCTTGCCTTTAGTTCGTATCGTATAATGTTAATAGTTTTACCTGCGGATTCAAACCCTTTACGAATTGATTTGACAGACAATTACTCTAGGTTACTGACATTATCACGTCATTCTTTCTGCAGTGAAATACTGTATTAATACATTATATAATATGAACTATTCAGATTGACATCTAATTATATTAGTTCATTTCAAAATACTTTTCAATCGTTATTTGAAAAGCAAAATAGTCTCAATTATATGTTATAAAGATTTGTAAGGGAATCGAGAAGCGACCTCCGAGATACGGTAAAGGCACCCCTCTTTCTGTGTCTACATTTCTCCTGCTTTGGTCAGACAGGTCTTTTACAGACAACCTATTCACAATTTTTTTTTTCCTCCGTTACTTTAAAAGCTAAGCCTATTAATAAAACTTTTTAAGACGCAGAAGCAAATTTCTTAATTTTAATGGTATTAAAATTGAAAATTAGCGATAAAGCAGAGTCATCACTTAATAGAATATTAGAAAAGTTCATAATTACAGTTTAGGACGTCGGAGATTTTCTAGTGGAATACCAATATTTGGATCGCATTCTATCGAGTTCAGCCCTCATGCAATGTCCGAAGGCAGATGTTGCATTAAAAATGTTCTCCCAGTAGAAGAACTGTTTTAAAAAATGTAGTTTCTTCTTTCTTAAATAAAACTTATGTGAGTTATAATTTAGGAAATTCTGTATTTAAATACTAATTGAAGCATTTGCTATTATTTATAACTAGCTGCATGAAGTAAGTGTGCTTATTATTTATAGAACACCTTTCTGAAGACAGTCAGTGTCCTCTGGTGGCTGTTTAGGAAGCAGACGAATCGGAAGATGAAGAGAAACGCAGTTGAATTCAAATGGTTTATGCCATGGCTTTAGGATTACTAATTTCTGTCAGCTCATAGACGATGAAATTCATAGAGGTAAGTTTCAATATTTTTCCACAGTTTGCTTTAGCGTGGTTGCTATTCTATCCGAGCAAAAAAGGAATTTCCAAACGGATCGTACGATAACGTGATTAAATAATGAAAGAAAAGAAAAACCACCAAAGATGATTAGATTCAGAAAATTGTACTTATTATCAGAATTTTGGTAAAAAAAAAAAAGAAGAAAATATTAAAAAGAGGAAAGAAAAATGACAGTTGAGTGAAGATTTAAAAATAATGTATAAGAAAAAAGATTAATCTATTGTTATTATTTTGCTATTTAATGAACGAATACTTCGATTTGATCAGTTGTATTTTTTTGAACTAATTGCAATCGAACTGTTCAATTAATTTTTATTTATCGGTCTTTAACGTATTTAAAGAGGAAATTAAGCAACAACAATGTTTTTCACTGGGGAAAAACGAAAGCCAGTAAGTTGAATCTCTTGTTTACATGAAGAAACTGCATGAAATGATAAATATTTTGGGCTTTGTTTAGTCTATCTTTGTCATTAAGGTTGGGCTAATGTTTTCTTTTTCCATTTTTTTTCTACTGGAATTTTTTTTCATTATACTCTTAGCTAATAATCTCAATAAAGCAATTCTAGCTAGAAATATGCTTAATTGGTAATAATTTCCAAAAGCTTCAAATTGTTAATTTTGCTGTGGAAACATTTTTTTAAAGAGAAATTAGTATTGTATTTTGAAAAAATAAAAATAAATAAAACGGCTCTTTTTATTTATTTTTTATTGTTTTTAATCGATAAAAGACAGTAAAAAGATAAATGATTCGTTATGTTTTTAAATTTTTCTCTTTTATTCGAAATCAATTTAATTGCATTTAAGGGAAATCTGTTTATCGTATTGATTCTGTTTGGGATGACTCTTCATGAAACTTTCTTTTTGATTTTTTTACTGAGTTAAAGAGTAAATCGTATTCTCGTCTGCTCATACATGAAAAATTAGCAGTTGGCGAATTCATAAAATTCTGAAAAATGAAATCTCAAAGAGAATATTTTTTTAGTTATCATTTATTTCTAACATGTTTGGATGTTTGTATTTTACTTTATTTTTCTTATTCTCTATGGTTATTATTATTATTATTGAATATTATTGTTTTTGAATTTAAACAAATTCTGTTGCATTGCTACAAGATATTGCTAAAACTTATTGATTTTTGAGGAATTCCCATTTGAGCATAGCAACCTTTTCTCCACTTCCCTATGTAAATTCTTTTTCGGTTGTTGCTGGGTGAAAATTAAAAAAAAAATAAAAATGTTAATTTCATTCTTTTGAATGAAAGAGAGATAAGAAACTTTTTTTAACCACAAAGTAAAAATTCCGAGATGATTCATAACGAAAATTAAAATCGAAACTTTTTATATATTTAATTTTTTAATGATTTTTTTTTCTAAAGTTCCTTAATAATTGGAATAATCTTTAAATAATTTCCTTAAAATTGATCTTTTGTTGAAAAAAAAAAAAAAATTGTTAAGCTGACAAACCCTTACTTTACAGCAATTGCGAGGTTTTTGAATATTCTAATAAGTACTTAATGAGTTGGATTGCGTTGTTTGTCATTAAGGATTTAATTAATTGGCTTCTATTTGCGAGGGAGTTAATTACGACTCAGTCTGGGTGGCTCTTTTCGTTGCGTTAATAAATTTATTATTATTTTTATCAAATGATTTATCATTAAATATAGATAGAAATTATGAATCATAAATTAAAGCTTAAAGAGATAGCAGACGATTCCAAAGATACATTTGAATTGAAAGTTTTTAGAAGGATATTCATCCTTCTAAACACTGGTTAAGACGTCGAAGCTATTTTAAAAAGAAGAATTGAAATATTGAAGTAAGTTTACGTTTTTGTCCTTGTTCAGTAGAATAATTTTAAAATTACACACTAATTTACATTAAAAAGTTTTTTTTTTTTAATTTACTACATTTATATAGTATATATATTTAGAAATGTAAATATTTCTAAATATTACATTACATTTCAGAATTTTAAGATCACAGCCCATTTTCAAAGTTATGATCGCTATTTATTTATCAAAGTAATCGTAAATCTTAATTTTTTTTTAGTTCTTGACAAATGAATTAAAAAAAAATTAATTCTTGACAATTATCCGTGAGTTCGAATTAACCTTGGTCTTCTATATTTTAAATTTCATTTTTCTTTTACTTTTAAATGTTTTTTTCTTCCAAAATGCTTAGATTTATTATTTTTTTTTTTTTTTTAATTTTATTTTTTAATATTACAGTATATTTTTGGTTTTGCTTGATATTGAATGAAAAATATCGGAGATAGGAATTTTAAGACAATTTCAGATTGAGAGAGAAAGTTTTGAAAAAGAATATTAAATTCTTATTAATTTTGTTGAGTTAAGTTGCATTGGAATGGATTGATTTTATAAGAGCGTTCTATTTCTTTTGAAGAGTTTAACTGTACAGGAAAATTAAGAGAACGATTAGATATTGAGATTATGTATTAAACAAACATCAACGCAAAATCTCTTTTATAAGTTTTCATTTTTTCTTCTCCTCTCTTTTATTATTTATCTATAATAGTAATTAACATTGAATTCAGAAACTAAACCTGGAGGTTGCAAAACTAATTGATATGATTATTAATGAACGATATTAAAGGAATCTAATTAAAACCTTTTAATTAGCCAAGCCTAATTTATTGCGAGAGACGGAATAGCACAATATTCTCCCATTTATGAAGGATTACGTTCCATAAAATCTTTCAAAAAAAAAGTAATCTGTAAGTGATAAGTTACTCCTTATCCTGACTAACAAAGGGATAAGCTCCCTCACAAATCAAATTTCGACTCGATTTTATATGAAATTATGCTCGTTGCCCAATAATGTCTCCTTCCATTGAAAACGGAGATGCCTTATTACATACAATAGCTGAAAGGTGTAATATGTGTACAATCATTGGAGAATGAAATACGCTTAGCCAACCTTTAAAATACCGTTATAATTGGTTATAATTAAACTTCCCCTATTCCAGTGATCTCAAACTCTCTGCCTGGGGGCCATATGTGGCCCGCGACAGGGCTTTGTGCGGTCCTCCATAAATTTTTAATTTGCATGTTTTGCGGTTCATTTAGCTCCAGTCCAAAAGTTCACATTCTGCTTCATGTTTTAGCGCAGAAAATTATGGGAAATTTGATCATGGAAAATGATAATGTCTTCTATTTGTCTTTAAGTTTTATTATTTTCAGAAAGAAACGAATGACAAAAATATACTTTGAGTTAATCTATATTACTAAAATCTTTTATTTGTCTGTCCGGCGCAATTTCCTGTGAGAATGGAAAATATAAGTAATTTTTACTATGAAACGACGGGAATCGAACCTGCAACCTTCTGATCCGAAGTCAGACGTCTTATACATTAGGCCACCGGGACTACAACTCCCTTTATTTTGTTTTTTTGACTTATGTGTCCTTCCCATTCGCCCCATTAAATTATGAATATATTCAACCTGTTTTTTGAATCTCAACAGTGGCGGATTTCCGCATAGGCGCAGGAGGCGCGCGCCACGGGCCTCATAAATCAAGGGGGCCTCAAAATTTAGCTCTCAAAATAAAAACAAATTATTTTATTTTGGTTGTAAAAGCAAGCCTAGGGGGCCCCACCAGTCAGCCTAGGGGCCCCAACCACCCAAGAAGTATTTCCTTTTTTTTTTTTTTTTTTGGTTGTGGAATAATGGAACTCCCGCCCCGGGCCCCCAAAGGCGTTGGTACGCCACTGTGTAGGGGTAGTGAAAATATTTAGAGGGGGCTTCAAAATTGAATTGCGCTTAGGGCCTCTCAAGTGCTAAATCCGCCACTGAATCTCAAGATTGTTTATTTATTTCCGAACCATCTATTTATTTGTATTTCGAAAATGACAATTAAAACCATAATTGCCAAAACGTTGCAATATTTTAAATATAATATTCTTACTTAACCAAATCTATGTGATATAGAAAAACAAGCGCGTCATCTAGTAGTTATTGAGCCTTCGAAATGAAGACATTTGAGACACTGGAGCAAATTCCACTGGACGCAATAGAACGAAACTTGCAACTTGCTGTAAACTTCATAAAGCGAGTTCCTTAAGATTTCTAAAAAAAAAAAGACAAATAAATAAATAATAAATAAATAAAATAACTTTTAGTTATTATTTTCGCCAGTACACTCAATGCCGTACACTCGACATTTTGTCAATTTGTGTGTGGCTTTCTCAGACACAAATATTAATATAAAAAGGGGCGAGGGTATTTTTCATAATTACTTTATAGATAAATAACTTCAAATCTTAAAAAAAAAAAGTTTTATTCTGTGTGCGAAATAGGAGAAGATTGTAAAAGAATATCTTGGGATGCTTAGTTAGAAAAGTAGGTATTCATTCTTTTCAGTTTAAGATGTTTAGCCTTTTCGTTGTACGGTTCCATTGTTTCTTGGGAAATCCAGAAGCATCTTTTCAATTGCAGAATATGTTGATGTATCCGAAGTAGCTGTGATGGAATTTATTAGATCGATGGTATTTCGATTGGGAATCGATTATTCTTTTGATATCTCCCCAGTTAAAAGTCGCGTTTGGGCCTGTAGCTCAATTTGGAAACGTGCATGTCTTTGGGCTGGAAGAACCGGATTGGACCGCTGGCAGTTGTCGGAGAATTTTTTTTCCGTGTTGTTTCTCTACCAGATTGGCCCTGGTGTTTTCCCCAACCCAGAATCTGCGGGCGACCGTAGGTCTAACCAACGTTCCTTCTGTGTCTCAAAACTCTCATTTGGGGCTTATACACTCCAGTACCTATCCACAGCTTTGTTTCGTGTGGGACCTTTTAACTTAAATAAAAGTTACAGCGCTGTAAGGTCTGGCAAAGAGAATGGTGGCAAACTTAAAAAAAAATTAAAAAAAAATAAATCATCACTATTGACCATCCACCTTCATTCTTATTAAAACTTGAAAGGGAACCATAGCGCAGTCTGTGAATCACCGCTTTGTAATCGTTGCTTAAGAATGAAAGTCAAGAAGCTTTGAATAATAGAGATAAAACAGCTGACCCTTCAAAATGAGGAAAATTATTACTCATGTTCTTAACTATATGTATCGGATCAATTACATAAGCAGGTTGTAGGGTAGTGGCTCCTAAATTTGTTGGTTTCGAGCTCTGTCTTTTGATACTGTAGTAATCCCATACCCTCCAGTGGCCTCACCATCCAACCAGAATAAAGTCCTCTCGTTCCTCTTCCCCAGCTTCGAACATGGATATGAATATACACTCGCATTAGTAAAGTATATGATATAGAATTTCTATTAATAAGATTTATCTAATATAATATTTCATATTATCTTTTACACCGGCATTCTGTAATCCTCCCTATATAGATGCTGAAATGATACTATTTGCTGTTATTGAGGTAAATACGAATTTAAACGTGGAAGCAATGACGTCAGCGTTTCTGAAGAATAGATACTCCAACAATGCTTTCTCCTTTATAACTCCTAACGATTTAAGACAACTCTCACCCTGTTTGATCCTTGTTTAATATTATCTGCTTAAATTTGATTAAGAAGACAATTTTATTTTGTTCAGAATCTGGATGTAATTGAAATAAAGAATATGCTCTTCTGAATTTAGTTGGATATGGAAGAAATGTTTCCAAAATTTCTCACAAATTTATGGGTAAGCACAGAAATTGGAGATAAAAAGAAAATTGGCACAAAATACTAAACATTTCAAATGTTTATTTCATTTATTTTCCTGCACGCTGGCCAAATTAACTTCAGCAAAGATAAATTATGGAAATCTAACAATTCAGCAAGTTAGCAATTTCCTACATATGAGATATATACAAAGTAAGAAATAACATGAGTAATTTCTTGTGCCTGGAATATTAAAGAGATTGAAGGTATTTGCCTAATGATTACAGTTCGTGGAAAGTGCTTTCTCCAGTTCTCCCACACGAAAAGAAGCAACACCTTATCCTTGATTTCTTTACGTCAAGATAGCGTTTCTATTAAGCTCATATTTTATGCATAAGTATTTAAATAGAGGCCATTTCCTCTCTGCCTAAGGAATTTTTAATAAGAAGAAAGATGTTCGAATAAGGTAATACATCAGCTTGAAATTAATGCTACATTCGTATTCAGAAAATTTAAATTTTTAGCAAAATATAGGCAAAGAAAAAAACAAAATAAAAGAGTACTGTAATATTCAAAGATTTGTTTTGTATTGAATATTTAAAAAAATCTCATCTATCATCAAAGAAAGGCATCAATATTTTGTGTAAAGCAGAAAGTCAAACAGTTCAGACGTAATCACGTTGTTAACTTAGGAATAATAAAAACCTAGAGCATGACCACTAAGTTAGTAGTTTTATGCCCAATATATTTTGCAGCAACAGAGTGGAAAATGTATGCTAATTACATCTTTTGGAGAATTACTAAAATTTTTCTGCTTCAAGACGCGCGACTCATTTAGTTGCTATTTAATAGTGAAAATGATGCAGTTTATAATTCCGATAAAAAAAATAATCAAATATCAAAAGGATATCAAAATATAATAATACTGCATTCTTTCAATTAAAAATAATCCATTTAATAAAAATCTAATTTTTAATGATTTTTGTAAAAACCTAATTTATAATATAAATTAATAAATTTATTATTATTATTACTATTATTATTAATTAAAACTAATTAGCTTTGAAGTCATCATCGCACAAGGTCTAGGTGGCGTTGACAAGGCACATTGGAAAGCCGAAACGTAACTGCGTTTGATTCTGTCAGATGGCGCTTCATTTCATGTATATCAATAATTGTGTAAATTTTACAGTATTTAATATTCTTATTATTAATGCTGTCATTTATCTTTTATAACTAGATCAAAAAGTCATACTAGGGTTTTATATAAATTGAATGAATAGAATTAAAATTATTTGGCTAATTTATGATTTAAATAGTTTTATTGTAATTAACAAGTTCTCTACAAAATAGTTGCTACTATGCATGAGTAGTTATTTCCCCATTTATTTTTAATTAATTTATTTATTTAACAGCATGATTGTTTAGGACAATTTGTGTAGTTAATAAATAATTGCAAACTATATATTGGTAGATCTAATAAGGAGAAAAACCAATAATTGAATAAGAAAATACTAATAATGAGATAGAGTCAATTTGAAGACACATTTTATATAAAATTTAAAACTTGTGTATTCAGTGGCGGATTTAGCACTTGAGAGGCCCTAGGCGCAATTCAATTTTGAGGCCCCCTCTAAATATTTTTTACAACCAAAAAAAAAAAAAAAGGAAATACTTGGGTGGATGGGGCCCCTAGGCTGACTGGTGAGGCCCCCTAGGCTTGCTTTTACAACCAAAAAAAAAAGGAAATCTTGCTTTTACAACCAAAAAAAAAGGAAATAAGCTAAATAATTTTTAAATTTTGAGGCCCCCTCGATATGTGAGGCCCGTGGCGCGCGCCTCCTGCGCCTAATGGGAAATCCGCCACTGTGTGTATTATTAACATTTTTTTTTAACTTTTCATTATTCGCCACTCGACAATTGTCAATTCAACAGTATTATCCAATGAACAGTTTTTACTAAAGAAATATCTAGTGCTAAGATAAATAAGTAATAATGGCGATTATTTTTTTAAAAGATATAGCTTTGACTGAAATTAATTTTTTTCTTGTTATAAAAACAAGAAAAGAGTCAATTTCAAATAATAATTCAGAACAAAAAAAAAATTAAGAAAGTATTATAGTTATTATATTTACTTGGGATTATCACTGTCATGAGGTACACAGCGCTATGGATTACATCTACGTTAAGATAGAGATATTTAAATAAATAGTAAACAGTTTACTCACAATTCGAATGAGTTGCTGATTGAAAATGTTTTCCCGAGAAGGCTGTAATCCGCCTATTTTTCATTGCTTCTTCAGGCGGAAATCGAGCGACATACACTTCACTTATATTTTGATAATTATCGCTGCGTTGAGGAATACAAAAAGTATTTACCATTTTAAGTAGTAAACAAATGGTAACTTTGAAAATACAGATGTGTCAAAGAAAATTATACAAAAGCTTATGGTAAACCCTGGGAATTGAAACGATTTAACATTCCCCACACAATATTTCACTAATCACTTATAAAATGGCTATCTGTCAAAGATTGACTCAAGACAGGACACGTGATTTGGAGATCTGGACCTACGGTCCTAGTGACGTCATGAGCAGAGAGGCTTCTATCTGTATAGGTGGATGCCCAATTTTTTGTTTGCGTTTCAACTGCCGATAGACAACGGAAGTAGCAACTTCATTTCAACTTCATTTATGAATCTGATTATAAATAAATAAATAAATTACTTAATAGCTCAACGATTTATTTCGTCTTAAGCAAGGGATGATTTATCAAGTAATGTCGGTATTCTGGAGTTAATTTGGTTTGTTTACACAATAATTGCATTTAGATCCAGCTATTTCGTTTCATGAAGCACTGGTAGGAGTTTACTAATTTTCTGTAATGCCTTAATCAGAATAGTCCTAATTAAAGCTTATAATAGGTTATTACGGTAGATTTAGAATATCCTAAATGTTTTTATTTGCATTTTTATAAATCAGCGAATATCAGTCTACATTTCGTTTATTTTTAATTTCATAAAGGAA
The DNA here is from genome assembly GCA_023159025.1 of Thereuonema tuberculata. NCBI lineage: Eukaryota > Metazoa > Arthropoda > Chilopoda > Scutigeromorpha > Scutigeridae > Thereuonema > Thereuonema tuberculata. The sequence continues at coordinate 105,948,907 of JAFIDM010012231.1, forward strand.
TTTTGAATTTGTTTTCCGCCAATCAAGAGGACGGGATATTTAGAACAGTTAACAGTTACAAGTGGAATAACATTTAGATGGCCTGATATCTGGAAAACTTTTCATTCTCCAGAGCCAGAATCCATTGTGATAAGCTAAGTTGCATTGAGGCTCGCATGCTGCATGACTATCGATGCTGATAAACCACCTCATGCAATCAAGATCTGATCAACATCTAAAGAAGATCTCAAAGAAGAAGAATCAATCGTTTCAACAGGAGACTGAATCAAGATAGTTTCAAGTCATCACTGTTTAAGGATAATTTTAAATCATCATATTTTTTTACTAACGCAGTTAAAATCTGAAATTATAAATATGAAAGCGTTAAATTCGTAACATTGACAATTTCTTCTTGGTACTTGTCTATGATGGTTGAAATTCATTTTATTTAATTTCAAAAACAATCAGTATTTCAAAATATGCTGATGTTTTGAAGTGTTTAAATTATTAAAATATGGACATTATCCTCTATTGATTAAGAAATTTAATGAAAATATTTTGATCTTAGAAGTTTCTCTTTAGTATTGTCATTGTTTAGTTTTTAAAAATGCAGTCCGGTAAATGATTTTTTTTTTCTAGATAGGTAGAAGGATTTTCTGTGATTTCTGTTAAGTTTAAAAGATTCTTTAGATAATGCGACTTTATTTAGAAATTTTTTTGTTCATTATTATTATTTTTATTATGTAAAAGATCCAAACCTTGGATTTCTCCAGCAAAGGCAACATGGCGGGTCAAGGACCAAAACATATATTGCCAAGTGTAAAGACGTTTGCAAGAATGGTTAGGGATGTGTGGTTGTATCCATAAATTTCCTAACTACGCGTGTTGTGTTGAGTATCACAATCTTCTGGAGTTGTGCAAAAATGTTTTTGTAAAGTCCTAGTGAGCTGAGGCTGTGGTGCAATGTGTGAGGCACCAGATCAGTGGTGGACAGGACGATGGGTACAACGTGTACTCGGTCCTGCCTCCACTGCTTCTGGAGTTCGTGTGCTAAGTCGATGTAGTTACTGATCTTGTCTGCGTGAGTTTTCTGCATTTTCTTGCTGACAGGCACTGCAATATCAATGAGATAGGTCTGTTTGTTGGCCTTATCAACAAGTGTGATGTCAGGTCTGTTGTGATGTATGGTTTTGTCTATGCGAGGCTGTGGTGCGATGTGATATGTTATTATTATGTAAAAGTTTCAAACCATGGGTTTCCCCCGCAAAGACAATATGGCGGGTCAAGGACCAAAGCACATATTGCCAAGCGTAAGAAAAAAAAAGAAAAAAATGTGTGGAAGAATGGCTTAGGGATGTATTGGTTGTGTCCATAAATTTCCTAACTATGCGTGTTGCGTTGAGTACCACAGCCTTCTGGAGTTGTGCATAAGTGTTTTTATATAGTCCTAGTGTGCTGAGACTGGTGCAATGTGTGAGGCACCAGACCAGTGGCGGACAGGACGATGGGTACAACGTGTACTCGGTTCTGCCTCCACTGCTTCTGGAGCTCGTGTGCTAGTTCGGTGTATTTACTGATCTTGTCTACGTGAGTTTTCTGGATGTTTTTGCTGATAGTCACTGCAATATCAATGAGATAAGTCTGTTTGTGGACCTTATCAACAAGTGTGATTATTATTATTATAAATTGTTTGCTAAGTTTTTGACTGGTGGGTTTAATATGATCTCTCATCGGAGTACTCTTTCTCAAGACGAAGGTCGTATGGTGTTCAATGGTTTATAATGAACCATGTACTATTATTATTAATGTTAGTTTTACATGAGCATTTCTTGAAATATTGACTGTTTTGAAATTAAATAATAATTAAAAAAAATCAATAATCATGGAAAAATAATAATAAGGAATTATAATTGCTGCATATTTTATATTTAAAATTTCAGATTTTTATCTGCATTATCAAAAAAAAAATGTGATGATTTGAAATGATCCTCAACTAGTTGATGACGACTTGAAATGAAATTGATTCCAACCTCACCTGAAGTAGAGGCGATTTTATGACATAGCCACTACTTCTCTTGTACCAGTCAAATCAAAGAGACTGATATTTACATTCTGTAGAGTGTGAGTGAGGGAATTTTTTGTAGACATTACACTGATTACAAAATAATGCCATTATTAAACAATAGAATCATTAAATTTACCTTACAGTTGTTTCTGCTGGTTTTCATAATAGTGAATAATGTTATTAATCTGGCAGCAGCCATAAAAAAAAAAAAATCGTCTGGTGGGCTGCAGTTTTCCTATCCCATTCCTCCATTTGCAGAGACTGATATTAAATTGATATATCATAGAAGATGGTACTATCGTTTTATGTCTACAAGTGAAGACATATCAAAACGTGGAATTTGAAACGACGAAAGAATCTGGAATACCCATGATTTTGAAATACTTTAGGTGAGTTTTCGATTTGTTAACTCCAAATTTACGTCATTGTTTTGTTTATGTTTGTGTAGTTATGTTTTTTCATATACCGTACTTTAAGCAACTTTGAAAAATTTTAAGAAAACTGTTTTTTCAATTTCATTCTCAAAAACCATTACTGATTATATTATTAGTTAGATTCTGTAAAATTAAGTTTTGCTTATTGTTGCGTACGACTCTGTTACATTCATCAATAAAAAAGTTAAAAGTATCCCATTTTAGGCCTATGTGGCCTTTGGGAGGGAGTAAGTTAAATCTCCTGGTATTTCCTCAATAACGGACAAAGTTGAAATCTGCTGTTCAGCCCGACTGCCCGCCTTTAACTCCGGAAACGAACCCAGTACCCACTCTAAAGAGATCTGGTTGTAGTCTAAGACCTCCACTGGGGATTAAACTAGACTCCTCCAGCCCGCAGTCAAGTGCCTTACTATTTGCAACTAGGTCCACACTCGCATTAATAGTGAACTGTTAATTATGTTTTATCTAATAATGACAAATGTTTATTGGCATGAATGCTTGTTTTTTATGCATTCGATAGTTAATAAATTAATTAATTTATTAATTAATAATAAATAATACACCGGGTCTAGGAGAATATCGAAACTGAATCGGGGGGAACGAGAGAACATGGGAAAAATTGTTTCTTCCTCCAAATGGTGGGAAAAATTTCGGATTTTTTAAAACTTTACATGCTACACCAGCGTTTCCCAACCGGTGGGTCGCGACCCATTAGTGGGTCGCGGAAGGGTTACAGGTGGGTCGCGACTTGATCCTAAAACTATCAGAAACCATCGAATAAACCATCAGAAAAATCGAAAATCGATCATATATAAGGAAGGAATACGATATAAATATGGTTTTATTCTATATTCTTCTATTCCTATATATGTTGAGGTATTCCGAGAAGGAAAGGTGGGTCGCCAGCTGAAAAAGGTTGGGAACCGCTGTGCTACACCATTGTAATCCCAGGAGAAAGCGAAGATGGGAGTGTGAAAGTTCTTCTTTTAAATTTAAAAATATTGATAAAAAGAAGGAAAAAAAAAATGTGTTGGATTCATAAAACATTAATTTTGTCAGCACTGTGCTAGTAAGATATAAATTAAAAGCAGAGATGAAAATAAGCATTCCCAAAATAAAATAAAAAATAAGTCTTTTCATACTTGTACGTAATCTTGTCGTTTGATTTAGTTCATCAGTTATTGACTTTTAAACATACACTATCAAAGCTAAAATGCTTAAGTGCTATAGGCTATGCAGGTCCTTGGGTGGTTTATTTTTCCAGCAATTCTGGATCAACGGGACAAATTGAGGTCGGATGGTCAGCTCGACGCTCGCCCGTCTTTAAGCCCCGTGTAAGAAACTCAGTATCTATTTGACAGAGGGCTGGGTGAACCCATGGAGGAGAAATAATCATGGAAATATCGCCGACCACCGCCGAGGACTGAACCCGGTTTCCTCCACTCCGCAGTTCAGCGCCTAAACCTCTGGACTACCTGACCCACAAACATAAACTATTCCTTTTGCTTGTATAAACTATAGTCGGTTCATTACATTTCTGAAGACACGTGATCTCAGTTAACCAATCATTATCATTTCCTTTCTTCACTCGAGTTATTGCTTGGTCATGTCTGGAATGTGGTTGTAAGTTACTTCCGGCGTTTACATCCAATTCGTCATCGCGCTACAATGTTTAATTTTTATTATTTTTGTTGGTTTTTCAATATTAATAATTTTTGTTTTTATTTATTTATTTTCGATTTCATAAAAAGTATGTTTTTATGTATGTGCAGTTGTATTTTTAATTCATATTAATTTCAGAATTTGTATGTCTTAAGTTTTTTTAACTTTTTAAAAAAGTTTTATTATAATTTTGTTTGTATTCACCAATAGATCAGCAAATGTGGCAATCCTTTCGTCATCATTTGATGGCCCTGAAAAAGGTCTTTTTTAAAAAAGTAATAAAATAAATTTCACCAACAGAGGCACGTACAGTTGACAGATCGAAGTCGTCCAGTCTTTCCCTGCTCGGCGTTTCAAACAATGGGCTAGGCTTAGTGGTAAGCGAGGCTTCGACTTCCTTAACAATATTCCTTAACACTGAATGAGATGATACACCTGCTGCTTCAACCGTTTTACGATAGAGACCCTTTTATCAGACGACATTTTGGTCAGACGACTTGAAATAAAAAAAACCATTCCAAATTCCTCTCTATTGACAACGGTATGCGTTCAGCAGCCGCCGCGCCGTGTTCCAAACCACGTTCAAAACGGAAGTACGGAGTAACTAACACTCAATCGTTTACCATACATAAAGTTGTCACGTGTCTTCAGATTTATAATGAATCGACTATAATAAGATGAAATTTTAAGAAGCCTAGTTAATAACTTTTAGTAACTGCATTAAATAATAGGTTCAGTTGATTGCAGATAAGGCGTAATCTATTAATTATATAGATATGTTTAGGCATTTTTGATTCCTGTCTCCGCATTGTAGTAAGGTTACAATAATCGGAGTTATATCTTGTTAAAACATTCTTTTTTTATCTTGAGTGAGGATTTGTTGAATGAGTTTGTGTTAAACAGAATGTTACAAACTGTTGACTAATAGGGCCTTTGGGGGTGGGCTGTTGTCTGGGCAATCACGAAACTCCAGTGAAAATTGTGCTCAGAATTTATTTATTTTTTTGTACAAGTAGGGGCCGCAATAACCCTCTCGCCCGGAACTCGGTGTATCGTAGAAGCCCTGTGTGTTGCCGAAGTCTGGATGCAAATAAACTACCTTTAATGATTAGAGCGATAAATAAACAAGGAATTCACTTGACTTAAAGTCCCATTACAGAGGTTATAAAAATGAACGGATATGATGACTAGAACAGAACAATATTGTTATTCAGGTGGCTTCATTCTTCAATTTTCTCTTTATCCCACAACGGCGTCAGTCACTCCGAAAGTCATGAATGAAACTTTATCCTCTTATACAAGATCTGTCCTTGGAATGCCGATATCTTTCTCAGAAATCCACTCGCCATTCCTTTCATCTGATCTCGGCGATATTCAGTAGCTCGTTGAGGCGTCGACCTGCAACTCGTACAGAACTCTTCAATTAACAAAAGTTCAGTAACGATTTACACTAAAAACAAGAAGATTATGGTTGCTTTCAGATAGCCGCACAGTAAAACACAAAACTATCTGTTTGAACGACAGTGGACGCATAGAGGATTTTCTTTCGGTGAAGGGACCAAGTTCAGAGACCTACTATCTGAACAAAAGGAAAGAGCCTGTAAACATTGTAACGCAGCTTCCATATAGGCCTATTTCGAAATTCTGTAGGTTAGCAGATCTTCTTCGACTTTCCTAAATATGCTCAGGAAAGCAAATACAGTGGAGCACCGTTTATACGTTTCTCGTTTATACGTTTTTATCATTTATACGTTTTTTTGAATGGTCCCGGCAAATTCTAATGCATATTAACGTTAAATAATTTCATTTATACGTTTTCCTCAAATCGCAAATTTCATTTATACGTTTTTTTTCAAGAACTCAAGAAGAGAGAAAATGCGCATTTCAACCTCAGATTCCTACTTGCCGATTGTTCAGTCTTAGAAAAAGGCAAGCAGTATTAGAAAATTGCACTGAAAAACCTCTGCCAAGTTTTCAACAAGCTTTGGCGGGTTTTAACACCAAGCAGGAATACCTCATTAGCAGTGATTTAAATGATAAAGTTAAGATGGCACTTAACTATGCACAATGAACTTTTTTCTGTGCATTTCAAAAAAGCCCTACAACCTAAAATAACAAAATATTTTGTCAATGCCGAATGAATATGAATAGTAGTACTAGTTGTACATTACATACGGAATAAAAAGTTTTGTATTACATACCTCTTGTATTTCATTTTTATTAATATTTTAATTTACCTCTGACTTTTTATTGTTGGTTATTACGAAATTGTTCGTAACTTTTGTGAATTTCGTTTATACGTTTTTTCATTTATATGTTTTTTTTCTCAGTCCCTTGAAAAACGTATAAACGGTGCTCCACTGTATATTCTAACCTAATCTTTAACTTGCAGGTTTTCCGATTACTTATTGATTTACTAGGCAAATATTTAATTTGCCTAGTATATTTAACTCTTTAATAGATATTTAACTCTTCATTTATATTGTATCCAATTTTATCAAAATTAGTTATCAGAGAGGAATTTTAAGTTATCGTGATTATGAAGGTTATTTTTTTGATATTGCAGATTTTTTGGCCACTAGCTTCTTAGTTAAGATCCAATATGTACTAATGTTAAAAGGGGGTTTTCCTTTTTTAGTTTGATATCTATATTTTCTATGCAAAAATAATAAAAATTTAGATACAATAATTTTAATTATTGCTATTAGTGCATTACTTCAAATGAATTGTTATTAGAAGGTTAAAAAAAAAGACGATATTATTTAGCATGGCATGGTTAAGGAAGGAGTTATTCGATAGTATAACGTTACAAGTTACCCACGCCTCCTTGGTACACCAAGCTTTTCAAATATACCTATAACCAAAAGTCACAGAGAGTGAGATCAGGCGAACGGGCTGACCAACTCGTAGGAAACGCTCGACCAATTATTCTGTCTTCTGTGAAATGCTGCCGTAAGACTTGCTGTGCACCCAATCGAATTTGAGGGATGCTCCATCCTGCATAAATAAGATGGATCCGAGGCATCCACTCTATTGAAATTGTGGAATAACAAAATCAAGCAACATTCGCTGATACCTCACAACATTGCTGGAGTAAGTCACGGGACCGTTTGGTGTTATTTCTTCAAAAAAGTACGGCCCAATGATGAACTGTCAAACTGTGACTTTCGATGAGTGCAAAGGAATCTGCTGAGATATAAGAGGATTCTCCAACGCCCAAATGCGGTAATTCTGTGTGTTTACAATTCCAAATTAAGACGAAAATGTGCCTCATCACTCCGTAGGCCATGCATCGTCGACTTCCATTCTAGCTAGTTCAGACGAACGTCCGCACCTCCTCGAAGCAGTTGTTGAGTGTGGCTGATCTTGGAGGGGAAAAACTTCAGCAGTTTACGCGTAATTTTCCAGACCGTTGCAAACGGCATATCGAATTGCCTGGAGATTCCCCTTGTGCTTCGTTTGGTTTCAGTGCAGCAGTTGCAACTATTTCAAATTATTGATTTGATATCGGTATGCGTCCTCGTCGTGGCAGCACTTGTAACGATTCGTTGAACCTTTCCTTAAATTTTTCAACCTGTTTCCCGAAGTGCGACAGAAGCATTGTTGTTTTTTTTGGTAGTAAAGTTTCACAAGCAATGTACGACCACGTAAATTAAGCATTACGAAGGTTTTACATCAAAGCACCATCGCAATTCAGTCGGACCTAACACTCGCTGTCGTTTTCATCTTTCTTATATCCATCAATCTATGATGTCAGTTAACTGCAATCTGCATGCTTCCAACGCCCATTTTTTGAATGGTGGCGAAATTTTGAACTAATAATTTTTCTTTAGAAATCAAAACCCTGTGATCCAAATAGTGTTCACACCAAATTTGTTGGAGTGTGGCCCATTAGATTTTTGTTAATGGGCTCTAAATACCACCTCTTTAATTATGGCCACCCGGTACATTTAGAGTTATTAACACAAAGTTCACATTATGTTTATTAATATTTAATAATTAATGCGCTATTATCCAGGATGTATTATTATAACGAAAACTACATTTCATTAGAATTGAAAGTTACTCTTTATGTACTGGAAAACATAATTACAAGAATTTAGTTTCTTCATGATAAAAAGCCGGGCTTTTATTTAAAAAAAAAAAGTTAAAAATAAAGGTAGTTATGCAACGAGATAAGTAGTATTCTGTCTGACTGGTAGAAATTGGACATTTGCGGAGTTTTCTACTTCTAGATAAAGAAATGGGACTTTATAGGCAGTTACTGAATTTTCTACAAAAATAAAGAAGGATCCACAAAATTAAAGATGAACTTCAAAGTTTAAATTTTGGACATTTTTAAAAATTTGGACATTTATTCTGAATTTAAATAATACTTCGGGTAATAATATATTACACGAGGTAATAATTTGTGACACGGAGTATTCCACGTTTATTATTATTGTTGTATAAAATTCATATTCATGTTTATTTTTTTAGTCGGGAAGAAGATAAGAGGATTTCTTTTCCCATTTTGTTTATACGTAAACCTGAAGAAGGAGGTCGGTGAGACCTTTGAAATATCGTAAAGAGAGGTTTTTGATGTATTGTGTGTTTCCTTCTAGTTTCAAAATTAATTCATTTTCTTACGAATGTTTGTACTTTGGCTTTGTATATTAGGATCGTTGTTTTTTTTTTTTTTATCTTAATTTTTATAAACGGAAAACATGAATTTAATACAGGTTACTTTATCTTATAATTAATTGTAAAATTATTACAGACATCATTACTTACATTGCAAGCACCAAATTAAAAAATTTCAAACTCTGATATTGAATAATTTGTATCTGAAATATCTTGCTTTTCAGGAAAATCCCCTCGATCTTTTAAACGGTATCAAATTTAATGGACAATGTATTGATAGCTTTGCGGAAACATGGACTCATCTGGATCTAATACAGTAGATCATTTTAGATTATTTTGGAATCATACAAAGCAGAAACTGATTTATATAATTTACATGACGAAGCTTAATGAATTGACAAGCTATTTTCAAATGTATAATTATATAAATGATTGTATCATATAAATATATGATTTATATAATATTTTCTAAATCAAGCAAATTTTTATAAATCTCAGATTTTTAAAGAGTTGTTCGGAGCAACTACACACTTATGTTTCTTAATTCATTTCAGATGAACTTATTTTAATTATTCCTTTTTGATTTTGATAGTTAAATTATTTAAAGTAAATTAAATAGCTTCATTAAGCATTTATAGAAAAAAGTATTTGATAGAATTAAACAAAGTAGAACATTTTGGTGAAACAAATTTAAGAATAAATATATTAATTACAATGTTTTATTTTGCTCGAAGTTTCTGGAGAATTCTCGAGAAGGGAAAATAAATTCTCGAATTCATGAAAAAAAATTAAAACTTACTTAAAACTATATATAGAAGAAGAATCTCGAATTTCGAAAAAAACAATCTCGGGAAATCAAAAGGGTAGAAGTTATTCATAGAAGACATTCCAGGTTTGTAAATTAAAATTTCTGACATAGAGAAGGGAAGGGGTCAGATGAATTATATATATATATATTTGTCCATATTTTTGTTTTGAAGAAACTTTTTATTCTTATTTTACTACTGTTACTTATATATCATATTAAATAATAGATGTTCAGGGTGTCTACAGAATCAGGGAAATCAGGGAAACCGGGAATTATCAGGGAATTTTGTTATTCTGGAAAAAAATCAGGGAATTATCAGGGAATTCTGCAATTATTACTTAAAATCAGGAAATTTTTTGGTTGAACAGATCGTTTTTTTTTTGGTTGAACAGATCAGGGAATTATCAGGGAATTTTAAAAGAAATTGTTCATGAAATCAGGGAAAAATCAGGGAATTTTTTTATTCAGATTTTGTAGACACCCTGATGTTGAATATTCTATACTATACTTATTAGAACTTCTATCTGAAGACCAGATTAGAAAGTCTCCTAATGGGTTTTAAACTGTTACAAAATGGAATGAAAAATGGAAAAATATTATTTTTTTTCTTTTATTTTATTTTATTTATAAAAATATAAAAAGTCAAAATATTCTGCTGTAGGCCTGTGTGACCCTTGGGGTGAGGAAAGTAAAATTCCTGGGCTTCCTGACTAATAGGAATAAGTTGAGGTCGAGTGGTCAACCCGATGCTCTCTCGCCTTCAACTCACTGGAAAGAAATTCGATACTCTTTCTGCAGAGTTCTGGGTGTACCCTAAGACCTGTATGTAGAAGATTCAATGTAGAAAAATTCCGGATCACTTCCGGCAATCGAATCCTGCGGCTCCAACCTGGAGTACAGGCTAGACTACCGAGCCCACAATTAATAACAGTATAAGATGTCGGAGTTTACACTCATTAAATCTTCACAACTATGGTAAAAAGTCGTTTTATTACGTACAGTATCCCCAAAAAATTCTCTTTTCATTAGTGCTGGCGTGGTCGTGTGGTCTCGGCGGCGGCCGGTCGTGGTGGCCAATGCGCCAGTACCTGGGTTCGAATCCCGGCAGTGGCATGGCTGTTTCAATTTCCTTTCTTGTGTGTTCGTCTCTTCTTCCCCTGGGGTTGGCGCCCCCTCGTGGTATCCAGCTAATACCTCCTATTGTAGGAGGCCGTCCAAACCCTGTATGGGTGTTACGGACGATAACTAACTAACTAACTATCTCTAGTTGACACAAGACAATAAGTTTTCTCATTGTTACAGCAGGTGCTTCTAATCAATAGATATAAATTGTCGTCGCAACGTTCATCACTACATATCTTTTAACTTCTTCGCTAGGGCCCATGTACCGTTGATTCACTCTACATACAGTCCGCAGATTTTTGTTTAAGGCATTGCAAATATCATTCAATTTTCTTTGTTTTATCCAGCTGTATAATATCAGAAAGCACTAATTATCCGATCCGTGGCTTTCTTGTTTTGTATGTTAAATAGATGTGTATTTTCTACAATTCATCTTGCACTAAAATTTGAATGAAATTTACATAGATACAAAAATAACGGGGTGGCAAAATTTTCGCTGCCCATAAAATATTCTTGAAAGTGTCCTACATCTTCTAGTAATAGATTCGACTGTTTCTATTGCTTGAACACATCGTCTAGAAAGTTCTTCCACCGTTCCTGGATGATGAAGTTTTCGTAGCTAATATACATCTGCAATTCATCAAGTTTGACACTGATTTGTCCATAATTGTGTATGTGTTGGTGTGCAGGGGTTACCGTTTTCTGTTTTCAGGTTGTCATCTGTACAGCTACATCACTCAGAAAAGTTAAAATGAAGAAGAAGCAGCATACTTGCTTTGATGTTTCACCAAAGCACAGTTAATGTATTCAGTGTCCTTTCAACAAATTCAATTGAATTGGTTATTATTTGCACGAGTTCGAACAGATTATTACTTGTCTTGTTGAGAAAAAAAAAATCCTTTATTACTTTTAGCAATTTAGGACATTTAATAAGAATCGTTGCCAGTCGCCTTTTCGACACTTTCCATTGAAACTACTGCGTTGTTCCATTCGATGAGTTATTCATTTCTATTCATACTTATTTCGGCGCCTCGAAATCTGTGGCTATCACTTTTTTTAGTTGAAATCACACGAACATTTTAAAGACGGGACGACCAATCTGCTAATTGTCTTGTTATTTAAATTTTAAGTATTATGCAAATGCGAATATAAAATTCGCTTTTTCTGATCTTCTTTGATCCTAGTGAGGTTGACGCCAAGAGTTGGAAGAGTCAGAGTCAGTTCGTCTTTTGCAAGGATAATTTTAGACTAGCCTCGAAGTCGTCAATTCTAATGACCATCTCTTTTAGCAGCTAATGCGATGTCGAATGTCATCTGAATGCCATTACTGAAGTTGTTTTGTAATGCTAATTTAACTTGTTAAACTTAAAAGGATATGGACGTGGCATAAATTCTCAGATCATTTATTATTATTATTGTGTAAAAGATTCAAACCTTGGGTTTCCCCAGCAAAGACAACGTGGCGGGTAACGGACCACAGCCATGTGTAAAGAAGTGTGCAAGTAGGGTCAGGGATGTGTGGTTGTGTCCATAAATTTTCTACTATGCGTGTTGTGTTGAGTGCCACAGCCTTCTGGAGTTGTGTATAAGTGTTTTTGTGAAGTCCTAGTGTGCTGAGGCTGTGATGCAATGTGTGAGGCACCAGACCAGTGGCGGACAGAACGATGGGTACAACACGTACTCGGTCCTGCCTGCACTGCTTTTGGAGCTCATGTTCTAGATCGGTGTATTTACTGATCTTTTCTGCGTGATTCTTGCTGATTGTTCGTGTGAGTGTTTGTATGCTAGCTGTTGATGGACGATCGACGCTACCTGATTATGTCGGTGGAGGTAGTCTGTTTCGGAGAGAAGGGGACAGCCTGATATTATGTGGTCGATCGTCTCATGCGTAGTGTGGCATTTCCTGCATGTGTCGTCGCGCGTGTTTGTATCATGTAGAATGTTTCTTATAGTTGCGTGTGGGTACGACTTGGTCCTGTATCACGATCATGAATCCTTCGGTCTCCCCAAACAGCTCACCATTCATCAGCCATCTGTTCGACACTTCCATGTTGACATGACGGTGGCTGAGTTATTATTAATTTTGTTTGAAGAAAAAATTCTTTTCTGAATAAGTAGGAGCACCTAGTTACATCTTCAGATCAAGTTTTCTTACAGTAGAAAATTTCCACATCTTTTGATCATTTTGAAATTTTGTTAATTGCTTTTTAAAAAAAAAAAAAATATTGAGTTGATTTTAAAATTTAAATTAACAGATTTAATCAAGTAAAGAATATAAATAAGAATGAAGAGCGAGTGAATTTCTGAGTCATGAAAATAATATTGTCTGCTTTATCTTTTTAAGTTTTTTTTTTTTTTTTTTTTTTTTGAGGTTGTTAAGATTTTTAATATATTAACTTTTTTCTAATATGTCAATATAAAATCACATATCGGAAGCGAAATGGAGAGTTATATACGTCCTTTAGGAAAATGAGGGGGGTGGAGGCGAAACGAAATTAGATCCTGAATAATAAGGGTGAAGAGGAGTCGAAAATTGGTCAGTGACAATGAAAGGTCTCTTAGACATATTTGGTGTCTACAAAAACAGCTACTGCAGTGCCGAGGAGGGGGGGGGGGACTTGTGATGGGGTTGTAACCTCTCCCTCTTCCATTTCATCCGAAAGAGGGAAGAAATTTAGATTTTGGACTTTGATCTCTAACCAAAAAAAAAAAAAATCTTTTCGTTGGGTAACCAACCCTTCCATCCGAAAAAAGGCCGGTTTTACGATTTTAAAGCTTTTTATTTTCTATTGGAAATATCAATAATAGATTCGTTGCCAATTAATTCTAAAAATGTTGACATTAAGTTTTCGTGCAAAACAGAAGACAAACAGGTTATATATAAGAAGAATGTAAGAAGATATAAGAAGCTTATATCTAAGTCCGTATGAAGGATAGAAACTTAGAACTGAGTAGTTAACGTATCTGTACAGCAGTAAATCCTCGTTGTGCATCATTCCAATCTCGCGGATTCGCTTATCTGCTTCTATCAGAATGCAACCTATTTCACTATATAAGCGGTCTTCCAAGTCCGTTCTGATGTTGTTCTGATGATATTCTGTATATTCTCAGTGTTATATGCTGTTTTGTGATTAAATTATTACTTGTCAACAATGGCAGCGAAGCAGAGTGCTAATGAAAGTGTTTTACCAATCACTCCTAAGCGCAAACCCATTATGATGAGCTTAATGGATAAGATTCGTGTGCTTGACTTGTTACGTTCTGCAAATTCGGTAGCATCCGTAGCCGGAAGTGTATAGCTAAGAGAGTCCGGTGGAATCCAATTCCATTTTCCGTAACATCATTGCTTCAGTAACCGCGGGCTCTTTTTTTCACGGGGTTTTCAGAAACGTAGCCCCCGCGTTTAAATAGAATTCACTGTACTTAGTAGCAATGGAGTACAATTTCTATTAAAATGTTTGGAGAATTCCGAAATCTTTATTGCATCGAATTGCTAGACAGTGTTATAGTCTGTAGATATTAATGAAAGTGAAGCAAATCTATCTTTGTTTCACTTCAAAAATTAATCCTTTAAATGAAAAAAAAAAATAATATTTAAAATTCATTAATAAGTTTATTTAATTGTATATTCTAATTTGTTTTAAGAATTTTTTATTCATCATCTTGTAATACACGATCTCAGTAAATTAGAATTTTCATTGGCTTGGAGAGCAGGGTTCGATCCTCCATAATGATTCAGAATTTTATTCCTGATTAGTTCTTTTCCTAGAGTTCACTGATCCTAGAGTTCCAATCAGAGATCACTCTGAATGATCCAGAGTTTGTCCAATCGGCTGTTAAATGAGTGCAATGAGAGAGGGTTACCGCAAGCGAACAGGCTTCTGTCTTTACTATATCTGCATGGGCTATAATATTCGCTTTCATGTGAGGATACTAGCTTACGCGTTACCATACCATTTCGGTGAAATATAATGCATAAATTATTAATGGTGCTATATCTAATATATATCAGAAATCTAAATTATTCAGTAACATTTTGTCACTGTAGGTCCTTAAATCTTTACTTTTATAAGTTATGTTTCCCTACCAGGTTCTTGAGAGGGACGTTATTAATCCCGATATTTATTTGTAACTATTTTTGATGTACTGAATATGAAGGTCCATTATGATTCATTCACTACTTGACTTGACAGTGACTTTTGCCTAGAATACGTTTACTGAATTTTGATATTTTTTAGTATATTATTCTTTACATTCATTAATTAATAAATAAAAATAAGTTACCGTAACAAACAAGTCCTTGGGTGCACTGAAGGTTTAGGCTCCCATCGATTCTCGACCAACGGGACTAGTTGAGATCGGATGGTCAGTCCGACGTCCGCCTGCTTTTAACCCTCGAGTAACAAACCAGGTAACCATTTGACAGAGGGCTGGGTGAACCCTAGGGCCCGTCTGGAGGAGAAATAACCGTGGAAAAATTCCACCGCCTGGAATTGAACCCGGATTCCTCTAGTCCGCTGTTCAGCGCCTAAACCACTGGACTATCTGACCCACATTGATTAATTAATGAAAAGTTGTATCTCGGGAGTGATCTTGTAGTTGTGTTGTTCTCACATTGACTCCATTCGGAAGTGTATCGAGTAGCAAATTAAATGAAATATTACTTGCAAATCTGTGATCGTGTGATCTTGTATTCTGCGATAATTTTCTTATCATCCGTGACCGGGACGGATTTCTCTCAACCCGCAAGCATGTCTCGGAGACATCATATTTGATCGTATGTCACGCGATTTCCGGTTGACCCACATAGCATGAAAATGTGAGCATCTCGGAGACCGTCTCGGAGATTCGGGATGTCCGGTTGATCCACGTAGATAAAAATGAAAATGTGAGCATCCTCAATACTATATCTAACATTTGCCACCTTATTTATATTTGTATGTCTTGTGGTTTCTGAAGAGACAGTGTCAGAAAAAAAAATTAACTTTATTTTTAATATAGATAGATACAGTGCCTGTATCTCTAAGAACAATAAGGTTGATATCTAATATTATTGCTGAACTAAGTTAATACGAAAATGAATGTAGAGAAACCATATACGGCTGTGTAGTTCTAGATTAGAAACTAATTTTGAGGAGATTTATACAGGGTGATTCATAAAGTACGGAAAAATAGGCCTACAAAGAACGAACATCGAAATATTTTTCTGTCAAATTTGGTGTAAAAAAAGTAAAATAGGGCATGGATTTCCGGATCGAACGTGCGATTCTGAGTCGGATGATGGGGTTTCTATTTTAGCCTTTTTTCTGCCCCTATGAAAAAAAAATTATCTAGTTAGCACCCTTCACAACCGGGAAGAGCAAGGAAAGGGAAGCGAGATTAGAATAGGCTAAGTTAAATGGAGTATTGACTCCGTTGGGTTTATTTCAAACACGAAGGAGCCCCTGGAGGGGGGAATAAATAAAAACACGTATAGCGAGTCCATTTGGTTTTTCCAGTACTTTATGAATCACCCTGTATATAGAGTGATCCTGAAATGGTTGGCCAAACTTGAAAGCCCGATTCAACGTAGCAAAATAACGAAAAATAGCCCATATGAACATGGGTGCGGAAATGCTTTATTTAGATGTTACAGAATGATTACGTACCTACATAATATCTGAATAAAGCATTTCCGCACCCATGTGTATATGGACTTTTTACGTTATTTTGTTAGTTGCATTGGGCTTTCAAGTTTGGCCAACCATTTCAGGACCGCCCTGTATATATACACATATATTCATAAAAAAGTAATTTCCATTTGTTTTTATTCAGATACAAAAACAAAACAAAAAGTAAGTATGCAGTCATTACTAAGTTTTGAGAGATAGAGAGAGAGAAAGAGATAAGTGGCAGATAAACATTCACGTAAAGGTTGAAGATGGTTTAGTGCTCATATGAAAAATAGCAAGGTCAGAGAGGAAGTGTGATAGCAATAAAGAAAACCAAGAAATTAAGTGGAAAGAGAGAGAAAAGTAAACAAGGACAAAGAAGAGGCGGAGGGAAAAGAGATAAGCCTACTAGGAGAATTGAAGGTTGTGCGTTCATTGCCTTATCAAATGGTAATGGCTAAAAAGGAGGAGAAGGAAAAATGGATAAACTTTGGATGTAAGAAGAAGTTATTTTACTTTGGTTACATTTAACAATGAATTCAAGTAAATTAAAATAGCACATTGGAGCGTATATAAACTTTTTTTTTTTTTTAAATGAAAAAAAAAAAAAAAAATCGTTAATGTTTTGGGTTGTTCATTCATCCGTCCATCCGCCTGTGAAAGCGATACTTCACAAACTCATCAAGCTGCAGGGATCGAATTTGCAGGATTTGTTCCACTGTTCAAGAATAAGACATGTGGATCATAATAGGATTACCAGCTGGGACGCTCGAACCATCTGTAGGTGTTCGGCTTTTTTTTTTTTTTTTTTTTTGTAAAATGCTCTTAAATTTCTAAGAATTACTATATCTGCGGATTTTTATGGATTACACTGATGCTCTTAAAGGGCTCAGAACTTTATGTATTTGTTTATTTTTAATATTCGTAACGGATCTTTCAGGTGTTTTATTTCCTGATTTGCATGAGACAGATAATGAATGTCGTAATTGCAATTTTACTTTCTTGATAAAATTTTACTTTAGATAAAATGAAATGCCTAATTAAACTTAAATGTGTAGTTAATTTATTTTATTAAAAAAATAACTTTCTTTTCTAATGTCTTTTCGTTTTAATAATGATTAATATTTTTAAATAAAAATTATTTTCTGGACTTGGCAGTGGAGCGGAATCGAGTGATTAAGGTTTCATGAAAGGACAGACAATCGTGGCAGTGGCTGAGGATATTGCTTTGATTCATGCTTTTTATGAAATTAATTCCTAGATTCTTGCTACAGAAAAAAAAGTAATTTATCCTATTGACTTCAATATTAAATAAATATAAATAAATAAATATACAGTAAAGTTCAAATGTAAAATTGGAAATGTATCTTGCAGTCGTAGCTCTTTTGTTTTTATTTTTTAATCTTTTTTTTTTTTTTGAGTAAAATTTATCTAAAGGATTATAGGCTGTCGTAGTTTATTGCGACTCCCAGCGTATTTTTAGTCGATACCCATCGGTAATTCAGAAGAGAGAGAGAGAGGGTCACATCAGTCAACCAAAACTTTCTCTAATACTTTATCGATAGTTAAATGTAGTTTGTATTAATGCGAATTTTCTATGCAATGGGAATCTTTACAGCGAACCTTCTGGACATTTTCGCGAAGTAATGGTACTTGTTGTCTTAACACATTTTACAGCTCGTGCCTAAACAGTGCAAGGGTTAAATAAGAATGTAGCATTTATTTATTGATCAAAATAAAATAATCAACGCTCATGTTGATAAAGGGATGCAAGTATTATGAAACCAAAGTGAAAAAGAGTCTGAAATTCATAGAATGTATAATGGTTAATTGTTAAACTGACAGCTTTTCTTTAAATCATTATTTTCAGAAAGTTGCTTTTAGTGCTTATGCCACTTTGTTGTACTTTTGTTACGGCGAATAAAGAAAGCCTAAAATTAAAGATTAAAGAATGCATTTTAAGTAATTTGAGAAAAAAAAATTAAAGTATGATTGTTCAAAGACATAGATTCTTCACAAACTCTTCCGGAATGTGGAAAAATGGCATTCTGGCTTGTTTGTGAAAGTAAATAATTTTCAGATGTTCACAATTGTGTTAGTCTGGAATAATGACCGACTTAGAATATTATTTAAACAACATTTTCTTTAGGGTTTATGATATTTCCAGAAACCATTTAACAGAATTTTAATGAAGTGACGCTCAAACTTTCTACTAACAGCCTTTGATGTCACCTCTAATAACTTTACTTAGTCTATCTATATTTTGTTTTGTGTATTTAGTTAGTCTATCGAATTTTTAAAATATTGCTGTATAATCTTATTGAAATATAATAAAATAATTAAATTTAAAAAAGAAAGAGTTAGTACATTCATATAATTATATCTAGACACACACACATGCACCCTCACACATACACATACAAGTAAAATAAGAATAATCATTGTAAAACAGAGACATTTGACTAAGTTAAAACGACTGCATCAAATTAAAGTAATAAGTTAATTCATTTATGCAAAAAAAAAATCATTGAATAACTAATTTTTTATCCTCATCGGGATTGGAATAAGCTATGCCCTGCTGGAATCTCACCTGACAGTTTAAGAATCATTCGGATAATTGATACTTTTGTAAACAAGTAATAAGGCGACTGATTAAACTGTGCAATTTTTTCCATGGCGTTTTTCGTTATCTGTGCGTACAGATGTTACTAACATTGGCCAAAAAATTACGAACCTTCTGAAAAATCCACTATAAAAGTTCATAATTTTGGGGGCTGTGTGTTTAACATCGTCTCAACACGCGACTGTAAAGAACATATCCAAAAGATTCCGTGATTCTGTTTTGACTTCGAATCTGGATTACAGTTTCTTCAGATAATAGTGATTTATCAATATTATTTGAAGTAGAATTCATAGTTACACAGAGAGTCTAGATTCTTTTGCCTAGTATTTAGCTTCTAAACATAAGAAGCTCTGATAGCCAAGTCCGTGATTCTTTGTTGACTAGATGATAAGAAATGTTATTGCTTATATTGATGTAAAATTACAAAATTTCCTCTTTCAGATTTAAACAATCTTCTAGCTAAAGTAGAAGTTGTGGTTGTAGAGTAAGTTGATCAGTGCCAGATCTAGGAATTTTATCAGGGGGGACAAGTCAGCCCTATGTCGCCCCTTTAGCTGTGTTGCACTATTATAAAAAAGAATCAATTTTCAATCCCATTGTGCCGCCCGGGGTAGATGCCTCCTTTTGCCCCCACTCCCCTAAATCTGGCACTGAAGTTGATTGTGAATAAGGAAACTTACTTACGGTCAGTATCTTTCTAATTCAAAGATATAACTCTTTTAAAATTAAGTTAATAAAATTTAATGTCTAACTTAAAGAATTTTTGATTACACGAGTCTGAGAATTCTTAGGAATGAAATGTCCTTTGCTGCTAAATAGGTAGCTAACGATTAGTTACCTCAATTCACCAAAGACCATCTGAAATTGTGTCACTTCTCGATGAACGACAGACTTAATCACATTTCATGTTCACATATCAAGAAGAAATCATCTGTTTTCGAAAAGAATTGATTCATTATTCCTTCATAAGTTTAGAAGAAATCATTTAAACCAGTAGTACCCCACTTATCTTTGATTGAAGAACTTCTGTAATATGTTACAACTCAGATGGATTACAGGAAAACGTAGAATAAATAAGATTCCAGACATCTCTACCTTGTTGGATATTAAAGGTAATATATATATTTTTTTTTCAATTAATTGCAATATTTTGTAGAAAAAATATGCGGATCGTCAACTTTGTGGGAAAATATTCAATCCGGAATAATCGCGGAGCCTTAAGGAAAGCCTCGCAGAACTGTTGGATTCCAAGAATCCTGCTTGGGAACCACTGTATTAAACTCACTGATGAATTGATGTCCCACCCTTCTTGCATAAATTGCACCAGCGAACTGGCTCCTCTCACGCATCTTCTTTTCTGCGTTGGTGCTAGCAAACAGAACCTCTTTCATAGTCATCACAAGATCATTGATCTTCATCATGTACACAATCTCTACAGTCTTGGCTGATTGGCCTTGCTCCAAAAGGCTCCGAATTAAGTTGAAAGAAGAAGAAAAATATACCTTGTTTACTTTCGCGCTTTCTAGAAACGATGCCAGCAATTTAACATTAAAGAGTCAACTTTGCTTTCATTGATTGTTTATGGTATGATTACTGACACTTGCTGTTTAGCAAAACACTAAAATAATAGCATGTTGGTGTAGTTAACAAATGACGATGAACGTTAGCAATGATTTGTGCTTAGCAAGTTGATGTAAGAACGATATTCTCTTTTCTCAAACTGGAGATGTAGATTTGAGAATATCAGTACTTGTTGATCTTTGTCATGATAGCTCACCTGTTGTTGGATGATCCATTGATATACTAGAGTAAGTAAACAATGTAAGTATTTATGGAAATATACATATACTGTTACTTGTATTAAAACTAGCATTTGCTTCCTTATGAAGTAAGGTAGTCTTATATATGAAGTCGGCTTAATCCAATATATATATTTATTACGCAGACGACTAGAATTTAATAATCAAGCTAAGTCAAAAGATAACTTGAAGGTCATATAAACTTTAGAGAGCGGCCAAAATCGAGAAACCTTCCAAAGAAAAATATGAGATATCGTATCTTAGCACATCGATTAGTTTTTCTGTTTCGTTATTTACTTACTTATCGTCAGGTTGAAAGTAGTTTTATTTGCTAAAATAATTTTGATTGACAAATCTAAAGGTAACAAGGTAAGTGCTGTTAATATTTTTAAGAAAAACGAAATCTTTGTATATCTTTTCTTAATACAGTATTGTCAAGTTACACTAGCATAGTAATGTGAGAAAATGCATTGTTATTTGCTTTAAAAAAATGTTGGTTAAAAAAAGAAAACTTAAAGCTTACTTTTGTTAGAAATATACAGGTTGAATCTTAAATAGGCGGACAAACTGCGGGGGCAGGTTCCCCATACCAAATGAAGTATAAAGGTCAGATAAACATCTATCTTTATTGATAGCATATAGTTCGTACAATGCTACAATGTGGTCACCGCACACGTCATAGTAAATGTAATGTAATTCAGTTATGCTACCAATAAAGATACTGTTCATATCCATTGTTTCCATTGTAGTTTGGCTTTGTTTCTTTGGATTGGAATAACTCAGCAACCATGCACTTCCGGTCATTCGTTTATCTTTACTTCATTTGGTATGGGAACCCCCCCCCCCCCCCCTTAGTTTGTCCCCCTATTTTAGATTCACCCTGTATAATAATCACAGTAGAGAAAAGCACATTTTCTGATAAAAAATATTTTACAGAGACCTTATTTCAGTGCTTTATACTGTACTCCAAATTCTCAATGTTATCCGAAAATGGCTTTGCCACTGTTTTGCCCAAACCCCTTCAATTCGGAGCAGCTGCTAAATCTTGAAAAAAAAAAAAAAAGATCCTACAGGGACGGAGAATAAACTATATAATGGAAAACTTCAATTCCGAGAAAATAATTCTGTTTGCAAAAAAAAAAAAAATGTTTTAAAAAAAATTGACGATTATCATAAATGTACTCTAACACTGAAATTAAAAGAAGTGTTCGGCAATGAATGTAAATCAGCTGATGACTGCATGCACCAAGTTAAGGAATAATTAAATATAGAACCAATTGGATGTCTCGTTTGGTGATCAAGGTGTGCAAACGCCTTGGAACTACTATCGGTTTCCACATGAGAAAAGTTTTCATTATTAGAGTTGCGAAAGAATGCCCATATTCAACCTGTACCTCATAGGTGAACCAGGTGACATTGATCACCTGACTTTCACATAATGAAACGATAATATTCAGGATAATACTATCAGTTAACAGTAGAAACCAAAGTGTATGGGGTAATATAGTTAATATGGTATATCAGAGTACTTGTATGAAATGATTATCAGTGGTCACAAAAATATAGTAAAAGTAAACCTGTCTAAATGCTTGTGTAATTAACAAATGGTGAGAACACTAAAGTTTAACTACTAAACATATAAAGTTTATATTTCAAAATAATATTTCTGATAATACACGTTAATAAAGAAGAATAACATTATTTTCTTCCGTTCCTTTGATAGAATGCACTATAGTTCAATAAAGTTCAATTTGTTCCAAGAATAACACGATTAGAGTTCTAAGTTCTGTAGACAAATAATCATCTCAATGATTAGACACCTTATGTATCATATAATGGGTTTTTCACCTTATGGTAGAATATAACTAATTCTATTGATCTTGATAATGGTTAATCATTGTATGTTTATGCTCTATATGGTTAATCATTGCATGTCTATGCTCTTAATGGTTAATCACCTTATGTGATAAAATAATGTAGCATTAATACTCCTACATTCGTATAGTTAACTTTTAAAAGTTTCTTTTATTAAAAGTTAAAATGATAATTAATTCGATTATCTAACAGCATTCTTCCCTGAATTATTCTAGGTAAAATCTTCAAGATTTGTGTTCCCGTTGGCGATCTTTTCTCTTTAAAATATGAGGCTTCGGATGACGATAAATACTCTTATTTCTTCAAGGTTTTAATAGTAGAATGTATTAAAAACCCAATGTTCTGTGTGTTACAATAATAAAACAGTCACTTACTTTTTATTCTTCTTAAGAATAACGTCCAAATATCTGCGTTTGGATAACCCTAATATCACCATCTGTTCCACTGTTGAATCGGCGATTCCACGTCTTACGATTCTCCCAAAATACTCACTAAGATTGTTGAGACTTCTTCCAACATCTTTGCAGTGGCTCAACTTTCTAAATTCCTACTATCGTTGGAATAAGAAAAATAATATACAGCAGATTAGAGTTTTTTTTATAAAGTAAATTATATCTTAAGTTTACTTTAATCATTCAATTGCAAACACAACTGCACAACTCTAGATAAATATATTAAGATACTCATAATGAATAAAAGTAGATTATATTTTCTACTTTCATAGAGTTGTACGATATCGTCTCCTTTCTTTAATCGCCATGTTCTTCTTAAGCTTTCAACATACCGATACGTGTTGCTAAGCTACACCATTCTTCTCTAACAATACATTTTTTCAACAACCGCTGCATAACTTCATATAAACAATCCCAGCGCGGCAATTGTTTATTCCTCTTACAATATCTACAATAGCCTCATGAAGTTCTTATTGTACCTTTTTACTATTTACTACAAAGTGGAAATTAAAAAATACTTTACTAAAGAAGCAAATATAATTCGTAACAGCAGATTCTAATGATGATGAATAACGTCCAAAAGAGTTTCTAATCGTACGATTTTATGTTGAATATAACACTGTATGAATATTACTAGAGCTATACATTCGTAATTCATAGATATGAAATGCATACTTTTTAATCACCTATGTGAAAAAGCACAATTTAAATTATCGGAACCAATTAAATAAAAAAAATTATATTATAAATGAAATACCCACGTATTTCATTTATAATATAATTTTTTTTAAGGTGGATATTTTAATTTGTTCGAAAGTAAACAAGTTGTCTTTGAGAAAGTGAAGTGTTCTCAAAGATCCTCAAATGTTCTTTTCGTATTATGATATTTTAAAAAAAGTTTTAAATAGCCTAAGTATATTCTTTATCAGTTATTCAGAAACCAAGTAAGCACATTAGATTTCTTAAATTAAAATATGTTGAAATTAAAATATAACATATATATATATGTGGACGAAGTTGGATTCGGGTATTCATCTGATTAATGTAGTAGGACTCTGCTGCGAAGGGGAAGGGTCCATATTTGCAATTATCCTGTCGCACAATCATGGGTAGACTGGTATCTTTCATTTTGAAAGCGACTAATATTAATATAACGGTAGGGTGGTTCAGCAAGGGAAGGGGAGAAACCACATGGAAACGTGAAATGACTCATCTAAATGTTATTTATATAAGCTTATATTTCTTTCTTTCATTCTCTGCATTTATTTCTTATTTGTAAAACACTATTTATTATAAATTTAATGTTTTTGCAAAATTGTTGCTAAATAGATCGAACCTGGAAGTACCTTATTTTTTTTTCTTACCATTTTTATTTTATTTTAATTGAAGCAGATAGTAATTACTATAATCATTATTTCTGGTAACCCTGTGAAATTGTTTACCGAATAGTATTCGTTGGTTAAATGATGATGGCTTCACAAATATACAAAAATGAAAGAACTATCAGTGCATAGCATTGTAATTATTTTGACCCTGACCCATTGAAAACTTTTAATTAAGTTTAAATTATAAATTATAATTAGGTAATTTAACTGAGTTTCATTCTATTAAACTAATAAGGCATTTTGAAACAGTCGAAATCAGAAATTAAAAGTTCACTATAAACGGATGTTTATCACCGCAAAGTGAGGCTGCTGTTACATTGCTCAAGCCATAACCGCTTTGAAGACTTGTAATACCTTTTGATAATATGGAGGCGATGAAATCAGGACCACGCCGTTTATTGAAAGAGTAGGCGAAAATATTAAAACAGTGGTTGTCTTATTACGACACTACGTCCTACTCTGATCTGCCCACTCTAATCCCTAGTTTATTAATGACTTTTCTTGATTGAATTTTGCAATCATACTGATTATTACACTTCCCTGTTTGATCTCAGAATTTGACAGATTCAGTTGTCTGTTCTAATATGGAAAGAGAAAGGATCGAAGAAACTAAGTTCAGCTGAATATATTGGCATGTATTGAAATTATAACGTTTGCAAACACCTTTGAAATAATAATTGGCCGATTTCATGAAGTAAAAGAAAGTATTTGACGAAAAATATTAGAACAACCTCCTTAAAACGACATTTTACGTAAATATGTTTTTGCAAGATATAACAGAACAAGTTTTATTTTTTCCTTTTCTGCTACATCATTAACGATAACTTTTGCGAGGCAGTATTGTTTAGAGTTGCATAATTCTCATCACTCCGACTCGCCCAGTATACCCAGAATGCTAGTGGGATTAATTATTTACCCCTTTTAATCTTAATTTATTTTTGATGTTTTTTAATTGAGAGGTCCTTGTTATGTCCGTTTTGTATATTGTCCTACTTCATTGATCTGGGTATACTGGGCGAGTCGGACCGATGAGAGTTATGCAACTCGAAACAGTTTGTCTCCGATTCCTAGTGTCCAATACCAAAAATACTTCAGTGAGTTTTTCTTTAGTTATGTGCGGTTCTGTTTTCTTTTTGTGAAATAATGTCTTTTTGTGAAATAATAATAAAGTTAAATTTCATTTCTATTTTTACATCATTATTGTCGTTATAGTTAGATTTATTTAGGGCCAATCAATATTTAGGCTGCATACAATAGAGTTAGTTCAATTAACAATTTAAGTAAGATATAGTAAGATATAATAATCAATTATCACTGCTATGGTGTCATACACAATAGTTATTACGAATTAGCCTACTTAATGGAAGACTATTTAATAGTCAGAAATAAATTCATGGTTCCCATTCTTCGAGGAGATGAAAATATAAGGCATTTTCAAGGCCATTTTTTTACATTTTTAAGGCTACTTTATTAGTTGTCGATAAATATAGAAAATGTAGAAAATAAGGGCTTTTTAAGGGCCCTTAAAAAAAAAAAAAGGAAATATCAGGCCTGTGTAAGGCTTTTCAAGGCCCGTGGGAACCCTGAAATTTTAACTATCGGGCCATACAACATATAAATGCCAGTTGAGCATATTTTAAGCCATTGCTTCCTATTGCGTTCGCTTCAGACAGACAGTGCAGAACGAATTCCTGTGACTTTCTGATATAAAGGAAGGCCTTATTGACAATGTGCAAAATTTCAGTTCTAGCTCAAATCAGCTCTATTAAAAAGTCTTTTCGATTTCAAAACATGTTGGGTTAGTCTTTAATTTGCAATTTCGCATTACCGAATATACATAAACTCACGCAAATGCAAAATGTCTGTTTTCATTCGTTTTTCTTTTCCAAAAGAAACTGTTCACCAAGCTCGATTTATTCATTTTATTTTATTTTATTTTATTTTTCATTTTAGGGAGATATTAGGATAACGTTATCATCTCTGTTAATATTTTTAGTTTAGGTGAAAAAATATTAATTAATTTAAAATTTCAGAAATTAAAATCTACACAGTCTTTGCGATATTTCGCTTTTCGGCGCTTCGATCATACGACAGTTTGCAATTGCCACCATTCTCGATTTTGCGACAGCTGATTCGCTGATACGACATTTCTGTGGTACGGCTTTACCGTTTCGGGGTGCAGATGGCTTAATTACGATACGCATTGCATTTCTTTGTATTCCGCTCTCTGATTAAATGAATATTCAGCTGTTTATAATTTTCATTTTCTTTTTATTTTATTTTTTTCTTGGGATTTTCTTTTTCTTTTTTCTCAAAATAAGTTGAAGATGAATTGTAAGATTAAAATTCTCGCGAAATCGCTTGCTTAGTGTTTATTTTAGTTACAAAAGTTTTATTTATGTCAGTTTTTATATTTACAATTGCAGTGCAATATATGTATCGGTAAGTGGAAAAAAAAAAGGCAATCAGACGATTTTCCTTTTACGACAGCGTTCTGGAGCCTTAAGTTGTAATACCAGCATTTGCCTGTATACAGGGTGACCCGGTCAACCCGGTAACTTCTTCCTGGAAGCCATTTTCGAGAGCAGTTTACACGTTTTCACAAGAATAACAATATCCTAATGTAAGGCGGGCACCGGAATGCTTCACCTGTGCACAACAGTGGGCATGCGCCTGACGTCAATACGAGGACCTCGTGATGTTGAACGCGCCTTAGTGACCGTGCGATAATTCACAATGGCAGGCACGGAAAACGGTACATTCCGGTTGGCATTAAAGCAGTGTGTGTCTGTCATTAAGTTTATTTATGAGTCGAAGTGCAACATCTCTGCATAAGACGTTTATTTGATGAATTTTCTCCGAAACGTGAAACAAAAACTGCAATCAAGAAGAAATTTGAAGACACTATTTCTTTTGCAACAAACATGCTGCGAAATGGTCACACAGCACAATCTCTACCGAAGAGAACCAACACATCCTCGCCGAATTGATTAGGTCATTTAATTGTTGCTACTGTATGCAAAATTGATTGGTCCAACTGATACACCTTGTATATTATGTTAAAGCTTGCTGAATTTCACAATGTAAATAATTTCACTTAATTTTATTAATGTAATATACATGAATAAAATTAATTATCCTAATACATCAATATCTCATACCTGGATATTGTATTCATAAGTTGTATTCTTGATTTAATTTAAAGAGCGTATTCTGTAGAGGGACATTTGTTGGATTCTCATGTGAGATTGCATGCATGAATTATCAAATTTTTCTTATCAAATTGGAAATTCAGTGATTACATTGATTATGTGCTCATCTCTGAAATTAAATCTCTGAAATTAATTTGGCAACGAAACTTCGAATCTGGATTTCAAAAGCTTTTCCAGTCGAATGATCGAATATTCAAAAAGACTGACTCAATCTTTTTTACTTCTAAAGAGTTAAAAGTTTTTGTTACCTTTTTAAAAAAATATTAATTTTGTATTAGTTTGGATTAAATAAAAGAGTTAATTAAAGGACCTAAAGATATTGATTATAGAGAGAAATCACTTAATGATTAGATTTAACTAAACTGTCATCATAGAGGGACTTATTAATATTAGGAAGTTGATCAGCCAGAAATAGATCAAGAACTTAATATTGTTTCATAGAAATGAATCAATGGTTTCTTAATGATTTTTATTCATAGAAATAATGAATTCTAATATTTTAATAATAAACAATTACAAAGCTAAATGAAAATATCTGCATATCAGCTTTGAAAACACAATTTTAATAGAATTTGAACTTAGCAAAAGAAAGTAATAATGGAATACTTTTGAAAATAATAACGTTAGCTAGTTAAAGTATCAAAATTTTCATTCTGATTATTAACTTTTAATGAATATTTCATCCTTTACATCTTAAAATAAGAAATCGAAGAAACCATTTCTTTTGAGTGAAAGACCTTAAAAATCGTCGGGTACCATTTTCTTGACTAAAATTTTATTTCGAAAGTAGCATTTCCTGTTACATATTTTATCACAGTGCATTTGTATGTTGCCCTTGTGTTATTGGTTGGAAATAAGATTTTCCTACACGTGGCGTTTTCTCTTTTTTTTTTTCCCCACTATCTATTACCTTATATCTTCGGTGCTTCGATTTCTTGTCTGAAAGGTAGTCTTTTCCCTTGGGGAAGCTTCAGAAGCTTTTAATAAAATCGAGCATTTGAAGTATCGCCTTTTCTCTCGTAGAACTTAGTTGTTACTGCAATGAAATGGTTAATCATTAGCAAAATGGCCATGTTTTCCCATCTTAAGATGGCTCTTTGCTAAATTAGGTCATTTTCGTGATAAGTTTCGCACAGATCAGAAAGTGTAAAAGCTGGCTGTTTGCTTCGTGCTCTGATTATATTGATGTTATCAAGAGATTTTCTGTTCCACAGCCTTTAATGGAAATTGAAATACACTTCATTCCGGTATTCGAGTCGAAATCTATTACGAAATATTCCTTCGATAAACATTAAATGTTTAACATTTTTGCTTGATTAAAAAAAAAAAAAAAATTCTAAATTAATTTATCCCCTTATGAATCTTGTTTTTTTACGTAAGCCTTTATCTTTATGAACAATGTATAAGTATGAGAATAATGTGAAGCCTCCAAGAAATAAAGAAGAAAAGGAATCTTATATTATAAAAGCGTTATTCTGTCTGTCATAAGACTTTAAACGTTTTTTCAATTTTGTGACCAAACTATAAGAGATAGATCAGTAATGTAAATGGATAAAATGTAGATCTTTTTAAGACAAACAAAATGCTACAAAAATCTTTCGAAAAAAGTTTTTGGTTTCCAAGATGTCGCCTTTTAAAGGGCCGAATTTTGCCTTTTTCTCAATTTAAACGAAAAGTATAACAGATGGAAGATAACATTATATTGAGAAAATGTATTTGAAAGTTCTATCGAACGATAGACACATGCAAAATATGAATTTTTGGTGTATGACGCTGACCCGCAATACATCCGAGTTATTCGGAGAAGCCACAACGGGCTGGAAAGTTATATATTCTCCGACGATCGCAACATTAATTTGCTAAATAAATAAAGTTTGTTGTGATTGATTGCTTGATTGATTAGCGAACGCCAGCTCTTGGCATTTCTGCCATTGAGCGCCGCGCTGACCAGTAAAGATGAGCCAGAAGATAGATACCAGTTTCTGTCGTAGAATTTCGTGAATCTTCTAATTCTTTGCAACTATACAAGTGCTCCGCATTCATAGAAGGTTGTTCACAAAATAAACATTTATCAGTAGTTAAAACTCCTATTTTAAATAGGTGAGACGCCAGATAGTCATGGCCAGTAATACAACAGAAGACTGCCACTGAAATAGGTCTGGGAAGATTTCTACTAATGGGACCAGAAGAAATTAGTTGTTCCCATTTTTTTCCATCAGCAGCTCTTCTATTTTCCATATCACAGAATCTATGTACCGCAAAATTTACTCTGGTCTTAAATGAAGATAGGGATGGAACTGCTACAGGTTGAGGGAGAAATGTTCCCAATTTGGCTAGTTCGTCCGCTCGATCATTACCCTGAATACCCACATGACTTGGGATCCATTGTAGTATTATTGTCCAGCCTAACTCCTGCAGTGAATTCAATTTTTTTCGACATCTAATAGTTATATCGCAATCAGTACGATGATTACAAGCAAGTGCCTGGATGGCGGCCTTAGAATCTATGAAAAAAACAGTTTTTTTATGTGTTTTAGTAACTGCTAAAATATCCGTCACTCTTTCTATCGCTGCAATTTCTCCATCATAATTACTGAGGGGTGCTCCAACAGCAAAATGATCTTCAAAAAACTTGCAGTAATATCCCGCTCCCGTAGCGCCTGACCCTGGATTAAAGGATCCGTCGGTGTAGACATGAAGCCATTCATGTTCAGGATATCTTGTATGGATCGTTTCTAATGTAGCTTGTCTTAATTCCTCAGTTAGGGAGAGTGATTTAGGTGTATTATGTCGTACTAACTGTAGTTCTGCTGGTGGTAATCCCAATAAGATTTCTGAGGGTAAAGGGAGGTTCTTTATTTCTCTAAATTGTATATTGTATTTCTGTGTGATATCCTCGATCTTAGCTATTGGAGTTTTCTGAGTTTTTAATCTATTATTAGCTGGACGATACTTATTCCAAAAAACTGGGCGTGTGCTTTTCATTCTCGCCCATGTCTTTAGTAGTGCTTTTTCTCGTCTAGCTTCTAAGGATTCAACGCCAGTTTGTACTTCTAAAGCTTTAATAGGTGTAGATTTAGCTCCTCCAGTTATTATTCTCAAGGCTGTATTTTGTACTTTATCTAGTTTAGTTAATTGTGTGTTACTAGCTGTTGTAAGCAATTCACCTCCATATTCCATTACGGGTCGTACATAACTTTTATACGTTGTGGTAAGAACTTCCTGTGTTGCTCCCCACTTTGTTGCCGTCAATCTCTTTAAAATACGGCATCGTTTTAATCCTTTATCTGTAGCATCATGAATTTGGACATTCCATGACAACTTTTGATCCAAAGAAATTCCCAAATATTTGGAAATTTGTTTCTCTTCGAGCTGCTGTCCTCGATAATAAAGATTTACTTTTTGTTTTTTAGTGGATAAAGTGAAGGTTTGATAGCTTGTTTTTTCTGTGCTCACTATCATTGCGTTATTATCTGCCCACGTGGCTAGTCGAGTTAATGCTTCATTCAAGCAGGTTTCTAATCCCTTCCAATTACTGCTTGTTGCCCATATAATAAGATCATCAGCATATAATAAGACATTTATTCCTGGAATGGATCTTAGTGTCTTCAGGATATCATTTATCATAATATTAAATAGGATGCAGCTAATAACTGCTCCTTGTGGCAATCCTTCTCTCTGTATCCTGTACCTAGATATAGCACCTTGAAAACTTACGCGAATCTTTCTTTGAGCTAGAAAAGATTTAATCCAATTTAGCAAATTTCCATGTATTCCACAATTTATTATTTTGTGAATTAATTTTGCTCTCCATACTCGATCATAAGCAGCCTTGAAATCAACTAGTACGGCTATCGTGGTCATACGGTTTTGAAAGCCATCTTTTACATATTGAGCGAACGTTATGACTTGATCCATGGTGCTTCTACGACTACGAAAAATACCCTGTGAGTCATCAATCAAATTTCGATTTTCTAAGAATTGGTTCATTCGATTAGTAACCATTCTTTCTGCTAATTTACTCACCACGCTCGTAAGAGATATGGGTCTATAGCTTGTCATTCTTTCAGATGGTTTTCCTTTTTTTAATATTGGCACAACTTCCGCCTTTCTCCATTGATCTGGAATATATCTTCTCCATGTGAGATTGATCATATGTAGAAGTGCCTGTTTTGCTCCATTACCCATATGTAAAAGAAATTCAGAGAGTATACCATCTGGTCCAGGTGATTTTTTTGTGGGAATTTGTTCTAATGCATGTTCCATTTCTATGAATGAAAAATTATTATAGAAAAGTTTTGTTTCTTCCTCAGTCGCACATGTTACTAATCTGTTTTTTAAGATTTTTTTTTAATATTATATGGTTTTGTTTCTATGCTGCTAATATTAACGTAATAGTTACACATAGTATTAGCTATGTCCTTTGGGTGTGTTAATAATTTATTTTTTTCTATAAAGGGTTCTGTAGGCTTAGTCAGATTATTATTGTTTAAGTTAGATATGAATTGGTGAGCTTTGAGTCCATCTTTTTTATAATCTAGTTTTGCAATAAACGATCTATACGTATTTCGCTTACTTTGTCGTATGTTTCTTTGGAGTTCAGCCTGTTTTTTCCTAAGGTCAATGATATCTTCAAGTTGTCTTGTATCTTCAGCTCTTTTTCGTGCATTATTTCTTCTATGTTTTAATACTGTTAATTCGTCATTCCAGAATGGTCGGTATTTCTTTACCTGTCCTCGTGGAATGGTTTGATTGGCAGCTTTTAAAATTATGTCGCACATTGTTTTATATGCTGTATCTGGACAATTACTGATATTCACTTTAGTACTTAGAGAATCAGTAAGAGTTGTAAACTTATCCCAATTTGCTTTTTTGAAGTTCCAGCGAGGTACTTTCTTAAGTTGTTGTGTTATATTTTGAATGGAGATGGAGACACTTATAGCTCTATGTCCACATCCTGCTGCATCGTCTAATAATTTTAGTTTTATGTTTGTTTCCAAGTCAGGATGAACAATAACTAAGTCTGGTCTAGATGTATATCCAGCATAAGATAGAAATGTGGGCGGTGAATCCAGTACGCTCAGGAGGTTATCATCCAGAAATTCTTCTATAATTCTTCCGATTTGTGTGGTAGTATTATAACCCCATCTTTGAGATGGTGCATTGAAATCTCCTATTATAATACTTCTTTGATGTATTGTACCAGCTATTTCCGACAGGTCTGGAATATTTCCTGGGGGATTATAAAGGCCCGTAATAGTGTATTTCGTTTTATTTTTCCAAATATTTATTTCGACAGCTTCTAGGATGTCATTTACCTCCATTTCATGTAGGATTTTTACTGTTGTAATGTGGTTCTTTTTAACTCCACAGATGATCCCTGAAGCCACTTGTCTCGCACGTTTTAGAATAAAATTATCGTATTCATTTATTTGATAAAATTCTGGAGTCTCAGTCGCAAGTCCTGCTTCAACAATAATAAAAACATCAGCTTTCACATCTTGAAGCATGTATCTAAATTCTTCAAATTTATTATTATTTAGCCCTCCAGCGTTCCAAAACACAATGTGGAGGTTGTCAAGTTGGCCATGAAAATGGCCTTTTTTGTGTAAGGTTCGTATCATTTCTCTCTTATCTCTCTGGTCTGTACAGCTATAGGCGAACCTTGTTGATCGTTCAGTTATTTCAGGCAGGGGGCACCACGAGCAGGTAGTTTGTTGTTTGAATGCTATATATGCACGGAGCGAAGCGACGGTACCCGGTTATTATTATTATATATTATAAAAACGTTATTCTATCTGTCATTCTGTAAGCAAAATATTAAATTACAAATTACTCTAATGTTACTAAAATAGAGAATCTATTCATAAAAAATGAAAATATATTAATCAACTGTGCAACTATACTGATTGGCGACGTAAATATAGATTTTTCAAAATGAATAAAAAGAATGCAGTGCAAAAATACGTGAAACTTAAGTGCAATAATGGTTTCAAAAATCGTCTTTACAACAAGAAACAACTGTACAATTCATGGAAATACGAAAACAAATATAGATCGTATTTTAATAAATAAACATATCAAAACACCAGGAATCTATATTACTAAAATCTTTTATTTCTCTGTCTGTCTGTCTGTCCGGCGCAATTTTCTGTGCGAATGGAAAATAGAAATAATTTTTACAATGAAATTTCCGCGACGGGAATTGAACCTGCAACCTTCTGATCCGAAGTCGGATGTGTTATCCATTAGGCCATAGGGACTACAACTCTTTTCATATTGTTTTTTGACATATCTCCGCAATTGTTGTGTTATTGTTGTGCCCCAATGTTAGTGCAACAATGGAAAACGGTTTTTCATTTTTTATTGTCACGAGGAAGTCGACAAATTCAAAATGAGCATTATTGAACTTCAAAATAATGCGTTAACTGCTTTCTTTGGAATCGAGTTTTGTTAGATTATCTTAAATTTTATTTTCTTCTTATTATTACTTTTAATAATTGAACTGTACCTTATTAATATATTTTTGTAAAAACAACTAAACTTTTTGATTCACGTGTTTTTGAAATTTGTTTAAGCTTCCAACTATTTTGTTTTGTTGGACTTATTCCAATTTTACTATGCTTGAAAAAGAGATGGCTTGAAAACAGTCTTCAAAACTTCATAATGTTGCTTTAACCCCTTTCATTGGAATCGATTATTCTTGGATTATCTCATATAAACCATCGTTTTATCATCGACAATCAATTAGTATCGAAATGGACAATGAGAGAAAGGACGAGATCTTTTCAAAGAACTGTTAATAATGTCGTAATCTCGGCCATTCTTGACTACAGGTAAAATTTGTCTGAAGTCTCCGCCAAAGAGGAAAATTTGTCTAGATTCACAAGTCATCAGAATTTGGTTATCTTCACTCGAAAGAATAGTCACAATCAATTCGTCGCCAGGAGTATCGTATATAAGCTATGATCTTCATTTAACATCTATATCAACCAAAGTCCATCCAAATAAATCTCTTCTTCAAATATCTATAACGAACAATCTATAGGTAAAATTTGTCTGAAGTCTCCGCCAAAGAGGAAAATTTGTCTAGATTCACAAGTCATCAGAATTTGGTTATCTTCACTCGAAAGAATAGTCACAATCAATTCGTCGCCAGGAGTATCGTATATAAGCTATGATCTTCATTTAACATCTATATCAACCAAAGTCCATCCAAATAAATCTCTTCTTCAAATATCTATAACGAACAATCTATACACAGGAGATGGCCTAGTAATATGTAAAGAACGAATCGGATAAGAGTTGAAAATGAGAAAATAACAGATCCAAATATAATCTATAAAGAACTAATCAATGATGTTAACAAAACAAAATTCATGAAAATCTATATATATAAAAGAAAAGTCCTGACTGACTCACTGACTGACACGTTAATGCCCATCCCAAACCCTTGGACCTAGAAAGCTGAAATTTTGCACCGAGGTTTCCTTTATGATGTAGACAAGGAATAAGGCCGGATTTTTCGAAATTCTTACGGGATAGGAATAATCTGGCAAACTGATGATGAAGTGTATGGCGGCAACCCTAGGTGTGTGGCGCCAACCCGCAATACACCTGAGTTAAGTGGAGAAGGCCACAACGGGCTGGGAAGTCGTATATTCTCCGATCTCAATATTAATTTGCTAAATAAATAAAGTTTTTTTTTTAATGCTGTAGATGCAAGGGTTCCGGAACGAAGCGACGGTACCCGGCTAGTAAAAAATAAAAACTTATAACCATAATGGAAATTTAGGTATCAGTTATTAACTCCGGTCACGAATGAATGTTTTCAGCGCTTTATTAATAAATTATTCCACTTTTTAGTTTTAAAGATCAATAAATAAGACCAAGTCCTGCCTGATGATCGCCAATAAGCGTGAAAGAGCTCTTTTGGGATGTCACTGGTAAACGCTTGGTTTAATTTAGTGAACACAAAAGTGTTTTTCAGAATCAGATGTATTTTAAGATTTATAATGTTAATTATAAATCTTAAAATACATTTGATTTCGAAATTGATAATGTTCACAAAATCTTCTAATATGTTAAAATGAGAAGTTCACATTTACTTTTTTCCAGTTGTTACAAACACAAACTTGATAAAATTCAGCAAAAAAAAAATTACGGATATTTCAGTTTCGTAATAATTTGATTTTTATCATTTAGAATTCACTGTTGTGTCTAATAAATAGTTTCTATTATAACATACTAATGATTCCATGATTGACCATGCATTTAAATGGAAATTATATAGGAATCAGACTGTAATCCTTTCAACAATCAACTGCTTATTATTATTATAATTTATTAGCTTAGTATTATAAATCCAAAATACAACCAGTCTTTACATCTGATTGACTGTGAAAATATTTTTATGTAATAATAATAATAATAATAATCTAGCATACTTTACTAAACTTGCTTACAGAATATTTTCATATTAAAACTGATCCAATAATAATTAAAAGAGGAATCTATTAAACAGATGCCTTAACTCCACTATGCTTTTTATTTAGCAATACAACATCTATCTACAATGTTAAATAAGATGAACATTGGTTTTAATATGAAGCATGGTGAAAATACCTTATAAGCTTTCCGATCTAATGTACATGGATTGATTTTTTTTTAGCGTATGTGTCAACAATACAATATAATAAAAAGACAAAACGGATTTGTAGAACATAATGTAATATATAGGGGAGAAGGTGGTAATATGGACCAGGGTTGTAATATGAAACAGCAATTTTTGTGCAAGTAGCTGCTGCTATCATCCGGAAACTGCTCTAATTTCTATCGCTGGTTTTCCTTTTAGCCACCAAGAGGTAGGTAACTTCAGTATTTTGTTGTGTATGGTTATGAGAAGAAGTAGTGTGTTTTCGTAAACCTGAAAGTTTTACACTAAGATTCAACAAAATTTCTGGTACTGTTATTAATACGAATGAGGTTTTGCTTACATTGTATATCATTATTAATTAACTGAACTACAAAATGATGTATTCAGTACTTAAGAATTAATATTTTATTACTGAGAATGGATCAGTCAATTTCCAAATGGCGATTGGTGGTAATATGAAACAGGTGTTCCATAATACAACCTTACGATGCCAAGAAGCAAATTAGAACCTGAAAAGAAGGGACTAAGGCAGAAATGGCGTCAAGAAGATATGGTAAATGCAAGAAAACACCATATCAGCAGATTTTTGCTCATGAAAGACTTACAATTTTTAATTGAGCGTTTTCTTTCAATTATAAAGTGTTAAGCATTAATTTTTACTTTTTCTCTGTAGTTTCTATATTTTCTATTGATATGAAGCAAAATAATGCATTAAAGTATTAACAATAAATGATTTTTTTACTATAATAGTAATAATAAAGAAGTATTGTTGCATTTTAACATCTGTTTCATATTACAACCCCAGTTCAACAATTCATTCTTTTGTAGAATGTTCTAAATAATTGTACCTATTCAAGAGTTTTAAATATTTATTTAAAAATGTGTGATATTTATCACACACGATAGTTATACTAATGCTACTGACGATTTTCATACATTAGAGCCACTTGAAATTCAAAATATTGTCAAAAATAAAAAAGTGGTCCATATTATCACCTTCTCCCCTGCTATATAAAAGAGGGGTAAAGCAAAGGAAGAATAAGTAAGATATTATTAATCTATCAGTCTCTACAGTCATCAACATCTCAATTGCTCAGCCAGTCAATAGCGTCGTGATTGCTTTGCGTAAAGTCTTTGGTAATGACAGCATAGGCACGGTTTGGGCATTCTAGAACAATATGGGGGATTGTTTGTTTATGAGTTTCCCGATCCCAATGAGAAGATTCTGTTCTTCCCCAAATATACAGAGTCTGCACATTTGCCATATTCAATTCTTCTACGATTGAGTTTTATTCTTAAATGTCGTGATAGGTTAGATCCAATAAATCCTCAAGTTGGGTCATCAGTGTGGATGTAATCCAGTTCTCCATTCATTCCATAGTCAATTTATCAATCGCATTAAATGAGTAGAAAACTGAAGTACGTGCTACAATATTATATCAAAACATTGTCATTGAACATGACTCAACATTGTTTGATAAAAAAATAAAAATAATAATGGAAACATTAACAATAAGGAAAATTGTAACATTGAATAAGAAGGAGACCTATCTATTATTTGATGAAGTACATGCTGTTTTCACTTATCAAACCAACAAGTGAATTTAATGGTAAGACCCTTAACCACAACTTATGAAGTATGTAGGCATGATTCTTGATCAGGCGTTGACATATAAAAAAAACAAATCACACAAATATAGCTGTTAAATTTATACATGAATAACTTGAAGTAAACAAGAGAAGATCTAACGAAGATTAGCTTGATAGAGTAAGCAACATTAAAACTAAACTCTACGAACGTATTAAAGCTGCTAATTCATATGCTATCTCACTGCTTACCTACTCCTTTGGTATAGTGAATTGGACCAACACAAATATCAATGATTTAGAAAGGAAACAGGAAGAGTACTTACTGCTACTGCAATGAATCACCCCAAAACAGCTGTTGAGATACTACTC
Organism: Thereuonema tuberculata; assembly: GCA_023159025.1. Classification (NCBI taxonomy): domain Eukaryota; kingdom Metazoa; phylum Arthropoda; class Chilopoda; order Scutigeromorpha; family Scutigeridae; genus Thereuonema; species Thereuonema tuberculata. The sequence continues at coordinate 105,987,212 of JAFIDM010012231.1, forward strand.
TGGCAAGATCGTTAGGACGTAGAATGATAATTGATATTCATAATTTTCACAACATACAAAAATTCAGTCAGAATTTCGAAGAGAAGAAATTAGCTTCAGAACTTCATTATGCAGCAGATAACAATTACATGCCTGTAAATTTAGCTGATCATATTGAATTTCCTATACATACCGATTTGGAAAAAAAAAACAACAAACAAGAAATCTGGAAACCTAATATGCTACATGGAAAACATATGAAATGATTCAGCTATGTAGCAACAGTTAAGCATCAATGGTACGGCTGTGTAATGGCAGTCTGTTTTCTGAAACTGAAGGATTTTTTCCCCCATACGAGACAAAGTAATTGGTTCAAAAAATTATAGAAAATACATAATGAAAGACACGTGATATATGTAGACGAAGCTAATCATCGAATGAAAATACAGAAAATGTCAGAAGAATCCACAATAACGGAATCATTTAAAGGCAGAATATCATCTCTAAATTGTTAATAAAATAAAATAAAATGGATAATAACATAATTATCCAGCTGTTCTGCTTTTTTCTAAGACTAAATTCACTTGTGAAAGTTGTATATGCAATTTATCCTAAATGTTTATTTGAGTTATTTGTTGCAGATTTCAATATTATTCTGAATTATTCAAAGGCTTTTCCTCTTGTTTACTTCAAGTTCTTGTTTTTGCTTTCTATAAGAATAGTGTCAACAATAAAAACCAGATGGCGCCAGATATTAAAAAGTTTTGGGGAAGTGTTGTATGTTTTTTTTTTTTTTTTTGAGAAATATTTGTAAACTCTTCGTAAACAATTTGTGATGTTCGAAGTTATTCAGAACATTACAAAAGTGTATTTTGTTATAAAAATGAATTTTGTATTTTTTTTAATTGTAAAAGTATATTGTTTAATTTACTGCAATTGAAATTGAAACGTAATTAACGTTTTTGCAGAAATCAACAGTTCTGTGGCACCGTCTGTGGGTGTTGTATAGATGGGCTTTTGGTATTTTGTTCTTCGAAGTTAAATATTTTGCATTTAAATTTTTGCGTTGTATAACTTTATGAATAGCATACATTATCTAAATGAAGTGAATGATAATATTTATTTATTTATTTATTTCATTTTTTTTATTATTAAGTAAGAAAATGTTGTTGAGTTCTTGATGAATTATCAAAAATCTCGACAATCAAGCCTTGTAGTACGAAATTCTTATAAGTATCAAGCAAAAATTAGATTTATTTACTTTCTGGATTACTGTTATTATAACCAAATATAAAGAAAGCTTTGATTGCTTGTAATAGAAAAAAAATATTGATTGTAATGGAATCGAATTAGCTTCAATTGAATAGTTATTTTTCAATTCAGATATTACTACTCTTTTGCGTAATTTATCGAAGTGAAATTTAAGGACTGGTTTACAAGCAGAAATTAGTTAATGGAATGTGGCAAAAAAAAAAAAAAAAAAAAAAAAAAAAACCAACCTTGATAACCATCCATTTGTATTATCGTTGTTTTTATGACGGCTTTATCAGCTTGCAGAAGAGACCGTCTATATTATTATTATTATAAAGAAAATTCTTAGTTTCGTTGTGGAACATTATTCGAAAAGAAATACCGTTTTCTATGAATTTTATTTGTACAAAAAAAAAATAAAAATAAAATTTATGTCACAGACTAATGTTGTTATTTTTTTTAATGATATTTTATGCAGCTACGAGTATTATTGATGGTATTTTATCTAAAATTCTTTGTAAAATATAGCTCATTTCGGCAATATTGAAAAAAAGTCTTTATTATACAATGAAATATATGCATTTGAAAAGTCCAATATATTAAATAAATAATATTGAAATAAAACAATGTTTCTTTTCATTCTTCAAAAAATGTGGCAGTAAATGCTAAAATTCTTTGCATACCAAAACAAAGGATAATTATGAATGCCATGTTTCTTTTTAAAGTTGACAGCCAAGCCATAATTCAAGCGATCAATAGAGGTGTTAATCTTACAAATAAAATCAAATACAGACTATAAATTTCCCGAATTGATGTAGAATTATTGATTCTAACTTGAATCATTCTAAATATAATTCTAAGTATTTATCTATTAATATAATAATTAAATATCCTAGCTTACACTGATAGTAGATTTTAGTTTAACCAGATTTAGTCTAAACATGAAGTAGCATTGCTATTATTTTTTTCGTTATCAGGATTGTTGTTCCAGTTTTTCAAGCACAACTTTTTTCTCAACACAACTGAAGATTGCTTCCTTACATGTCATTTCATGTAGAGCTTCCTCCTCATTCCACACTTTTTCATTCCCGTATAAACCCCCAGAACCATTAGGCCTACGACGCGAGATATACCAACCTTAGATGTTGTTGGGCTTTTCTATAGGACTTGACGAATTTCTCAGAAATAGGGAGTTGTCGTCTACTTCATCAGTCGTAAGGTTCTTTTTAAGGAGCCTGCTAGATCTCTATGGAGCCGGTTATTGCTATCTGCTTCATCGGGCTTATTGCTTTCCTAAATGGTCAAGCGAATCTCTTTGGATATAGTTGTCTAGTTTATTCGTCATACATTGAAATTCCACTTCTCGTGCTCTTGCCTTTCTACACCATCTTTACGCCTTCTTTCCTTGCCTTGTAATTTATGCAGGTAAAGCGTGGGAGACGTCTCTATATCGTTCACGCTGCTGGTTCGAAGATCCTAAATAAATAATAAAAAAAAGTTATTGTTTTTAGGCAGGAACTATTGCAACTCTATAATGAATTGTAACTTAGAAATGAAGAAGTATGTATGTCTAATAGATCTGTAAATAAAAGCTGATATCATTAAAATTTACATATTACAGAAAATTTTAATGAGATTAACGCAGGGCTGCGCCAAGCGGGGTACCAGGGGCGCACGGCACCTGGGCGGCACGTCTTGAGGGGCGGCCGGCAGCAAATAATTTAGTGTAGAAATACTAATGGAAAGAAAATATAAGCAAAATATGTAATTGTATAGATATATTTATTTTATAAAGAAAAACATTAAATTTAGCTAATAAGGGGCGACAACTTTTGTCTGGCATCCCGGCACAAACATACCTTGGCGAGGCCCTGATTAACTGCATAGTATTATGTAGTTAAAAAAGAAGTATAAAGAATAAATCTGTACCGCAATAGGTCATGCAGGTCCTGCGATGCTCAGGAGGTTTAGGCTCCCGGTGATTCTCGACCAACGGGACTAGTTGATGTCGGATGGTCAGTCCGACGTCCGCCTGCCTTTAACCCCTGGTATCCCCATTTGACTGAGGGCTGGTGAACCATAGGATCCGTCTGGAGAAGAAATAATCGTGTGAAAAACCGCCGGAAATTGCACTTGGGCTCCTCTAGCCCGATGTCCACTCCCTAAACCAAGGACTACAGGAGCCCCCAAAAAAGAAGTTTGCATTTCTTATTTTTTGTTTTATAAAAAAATTCTAATTCCATAATTTTTTGATTTGTGTGATAAATATTTAAATTGGTTTGAATCTCTTATATTGTAACCTTAAAATATTTATAAAGGAAGCTAAATTAGGAAATAAGCATACCTTTGAAATTTTTCTAAGCGAAAAATTAAATCATCAATAAATCGTTTCCTAAATTTGATGATTTTTATTTACCTATGTATTGATAACAAATAAATTTCAGTTATATATGCTCGTTGATTTTACATCTCGCAATTATTTGCTTCTATTATGAAGTGAAATAGAGGAAGTTATCAAAAAAAAAAAAAAATTTTTTTTTTTTTTGGCGAGTAATATAAAATAGGCGGGTAATATGAGATACAGGGTTATTTTTGAAAAACAGACAATATTTATGTATAGAAAAACTCAATGACCTAATAAAAATTAGTAGTTATAAAATAATGTCAAAAATGTTTATTTCATGGTATTTTATATTTTATGAGAAGAATCCGCTGACATAGGTCACCTCTGTGACCCCTTGAACAGCGTTGGACGAAACACAGAAGGAGAAAGAAACAGCCATGCCACTGCCGGGATTCGAACCCAGGTACTGGCGCACTGGTCGCCACGACTGGCCGCCGCCGAGACCGCACGACCACGCCAGCACGGCTATTTCATGGTATTACTTGCAAAAGTCACAAATGTAATCAACTTTTCCCAAGATCCGTGTTCTGTGGATCTCTAGTGTTCCAACATGGCGAATCACTGAAATAATTTCAAGGGAAAGGTATGGAGGTGGTTTCCCGTTGCCTTCCTCACGAAATCATTAAGGAATGATTTCAGACCTGAAGAGAAAGATGATACGAAACACTACTTTTCTATATTGCCCGACACACTAGTTTGAAGTGAAATTGTAGCTAACCCTACTTCAGGAAAGCGTAGAATCAAAACATCTATCAGAGATACAACAATGACTACTTAACTTTGTATCGCACAATGATTCAATGTAGGACAACTTAATACAGATTTTAATAAACTTACTTGCAGAAATTTTGAAGACAGGAATTCTGATTTTAATTCGTATTAAACGAATATGTTGAAGTAGTTTAGCTTTTTACCGCTAAGTAGTAGCACCTCACTTACGAGAAAAACAAGTATTTCATACTGCCCGACAATTCCATAATACCCGAACTTCCTCTAATATCGTTCGGGTTCTATCCAGGGAAAGTTATTAGTTATGAATAATTAAATCCATCTGTATGAATAATTAAATATCAGCTGAAATGACAGATTATTAAGTTTTAAAAATTAAAAAACAAAGAAGCAATCAAACATATTGTATGTAAAAAACGGAAAAAATATTGAAATGCACAAATTCTTTTATTTTCACGCCTTTGAGCCATCATCGACGGCAATCTGGGACAGCTGTTTCGTCCTTATTAGGACTCATCAGCCAGATTTAGCCTCGATGATCAAGCTCAGAACGCGTGAAAGCCTAAGGATCCTTCTCCCGCTCTCGGAAGTGGGGCCTCCACAAAAGCAAACGACGATAGAACAAGGTAATTAATGCTTTTAGACAGTGTCAAAATCAAAGCGGTCTCATAATATGCACAATTGTATAAACAAAATAATTAAAGCAAGAGCATTTAAATGAAAGACCGTTCCTTTATGTTTTACCGGCAAGCAAGCTCAGAACGCGTGAAATCCTATGGATCCCTCTCCCGCTCTCGGAAGTGGGACCCCTACAAAAGCTTTATTAAATGCCTTTTGTGCCCAGCGCTTAGCGGGCTAAGGTACTTGTGCTGTACTAGTTGTAGCGATTTTTCTATCGTCGCGTCGTAACGCTTCGACTCCTACATATGACTAATTAGTGTAAAATTGGCAGAGGATAAATCCTTCCCTATAATCGAACAAGAGAGGCAATTTCAATTTATTCATGTGCTGCCTTTGATATCTCGATTTTACGATAAATCCTTATGTTCTAAGGATGGTTTTAAGATAATCAAGTGGAAGATATAATACTTTCACTCTTTATATTATATGATATTGTACCATATAATCAGGGTTGGGAAGTAGCGCGTTATTAGTACCAGTCACTTTTTGTAGTAACGATCGGTAATGCCGTTTCTTTTTTAATTGACTTTAATTTTATTTGTAATGGAGTAACGAAACGCGTTACTTTTTGCCTAACTTTTTTTTTTGTCCATTTTTTTGGGTTTACTTTTATACCAAGCTATTGGGTGGTTTGGCAAGAACTGTTTCAGTTATCGGGACGTGTCAGTTAAGCGCCTTATCAGTTATCGGGACGTAGTGAATTAGTGTTGTTCTAAGAAAATTATCTTAGAAACTAAATCCAAATCTCATCTATGGTCTTATCCCAGTCATTCTTGTTTGAATCGTCGACGAAGAAACACCGATTTTTACGAGTCTCTTGAGTGGTTTACTTCAAAATGCAGGAGGCTACTGACAAACAGTTAGAATTATAAATTCGAACTTTCATTTGAAACAAAGATGTCTGTTAAAAAGTAATGTTGTAAGAAACGTAAAAAAAAGCGTTTCAACTTCATATTATAACATACACTTTCAAAAAACGCAAATTACTACTGCGAACTTACGATTCTTTTGTTAACGGTGAAGTCATTCTAACCAACCCCTTCGTAAAGAACTGTTTTGTTAGATGCTTCCAAGTGAAAAGTATATGAAATAAACTATTATTGGAAGTTAATAATTTTTAATTTTAAGTATGAAACTTGGTCTACATTTAGGTCTAAAGCCCATTGCATATGGATCCGAAAATCCATCTGGCATGAAGGGGAGCGTGTGAGACCAAAATTATCATATTGAAATGAAAAAAAAAGATAAGGTGAATGAGGGTGTTTTGGAGCACAATTTACGTGTAGGGTGATTCAGTCCAAAATTTATATATTCAAACACCTCACCTTACCTTTTTTCATTTCAATATGATAATTTTGGTCTCAATCGCTCCCCTTAAGCACAAGACCGATTTTCGGATCCATGTGCAATGGGCTTAAGAGGCGATCTTTCCATCGAGAATTTTGGTAACGCTGCATCTTAATGTGACTAAGCCGATGTTTCACATTGAACAAATCTAATTTGATATAAATATTGCTTGCTAATAAGGAAGATGCTTGTTTATTTGTTTATTTTTAATATTTTTTGATAAATTAACAAATATGTAGCCGAATGTCTGTGAGATAACAAAAATTTCTTTCCATTCCTTGATTGTAATAAAGAACTATAAAACGTGACGTTAAAATTTAGAGAAAAACATGCTCTTTACTTTTTCCAAATTGCCTTCCTTTCAGTTGTGATAAAAAGAAGAAAAATGATAAAATAATTTCACTTTAAAATACGTTGTGTTTTAAAAGAGAAAAAAAATCAAAAACTTTCTCAGATATGTTGAATTAAGATTTAATTAAAGGAAAAAAATAAAGGGTTTATTTATGCTCAGGAAACAATAGCCTAATTCATCAAAAATAATTCATGTTTTATAAAATATCTTATTAATTTCTTTTATTTGTAATTTTATTTTTACAACATAAATAAATATCTCAATGAACGAAAAAAATGACAGCTTAAATAAAAAATTTGTTAAAATAAAATTCGCTGCTAAGAGATTAATTAATTTAGAAATGTATTAACAAAAAAAAACTTTTGACAGCATCTTTTAACATACAGGAATGCAAAATAATCAGCGTTAATTATTTGAATAAAAATGAGTGCTATTGAATAAACAAAATTTCAGATTCCCAACTTAATAAGAAAAAATAATTTGAACAACTACCTTGAACTACTCCTAATTTGAAAAACTAACTTGTTAGTGCACCGTGAAGCAAAAAATGCTTGAGAAGACTGCTCTACAGTATATTTAAATTAAAAAGAAACATTCTAAATAATAAAATTCCTGAAAAATAAACTACACTAAATCTGTATATTAATTTTGTAATACAATCAATCAATTTTTGCAATAGAGTTTTTAAAATATAAATTCTTAATATGCTTTTAGCAGAATATTGATTTTTTTTTTGTTTTTTGTTTTTTTTGGTTGTTAAAAAGTAACTGATATACTTTTTTGGAGAAGTAACTGTAACTCAGTTACTTTTTAAAAATAACTTACCCATCCTTCGTGTAATGTAAAGAGTGGGAAAACAATAAAAAACAGCTTTGCTATGAATTGCAAATCAGTTGTTAATTGTATCTGAGATTCATTGTTAATTTTATTTATTTAGTGAAAGGTATTCAGAACCATTAATTAACCATTAGAGATTAATAAAATATAATGTTTTGTTGAGAAGTGTGTGTCCTTAAAAAGAAAAGCAAGAAATACTTGCGGGAATACTGCAAAATCCTGCCAAAAAGTTTCCGAGTATATCGTCTCCGGCACAATGGCAGTGTAGTTCGCGTTGCTCACTTGTCAGTTGCAGTCCTTCAAATCCGAATTGTATTGTAATATAATTGAAATTAAATAGGGTTTCTTAACAAAGATGTTACTTAGCATTTATTTAATTGTACAGATCTATTTAGTAATGATCAAGTAGAATATTTACAGCTTCAGCCAGTTCACTCCATTTCATTTAACTCCGTGTGTAGTAGATTATTAATTGTACCGTATCGGCCCGAATATAAGACGGCATTTTTTTCCAAAATCCCATCCACGAAAGTACTATTTCGTCTTATATTCGCAACCAAACTTAGAGCGCGCACGAAACCAAAACCGAAACCAAGCGTGCTCTGGCGTTGGCTGAAGTCGATCGTAGGCCTAACGAACATGCTCCAAAATAAAAAAAATATATATATTCTACACGCTTAGTGGTGTTGTACTTTTTTGCAAAAATAGTTTAATTTAATTTCATAAATGACATTTCGCCTAGCTTAGAAGTCACAGATTTAACTAAATATTACTGACATTAAGCCTATTACTGCAACCAAAAGTATTAACGATTTCATCATGGACTGGATGTGGGAAGATAATTTGTCAACAAACTTTTTTTTAAATAATTTACTAGAAATATTTGTCGAATTACGCCTCGTTAATAAGTATAACGTCTTATATTCGCGACCAATAGTTTTTTATCAAATCGGAGATCAAAAAACGCCATTCTTCTTATATTCGAGCCGTCTTACATTCGGGCCAATACGGTAATGAGACTTTTAGTTCATATTTCTAACATTTAGGGATGAGAACCCATTGTGGTTAAGATCCATTCGAGTCCATCAATAGTAATAATTCTGTAGGAATAACAAATTTCATCATTTCGTCTTTCCTGATTGCCAGCAAAAAAATTTCTAATTTTGTTTTTCATTGTGATATTACATAGTTTTTTTTTGTGTGTGTGCATGTGTGTGTATGTGTTCATTTATGTTGGAGCGATAATCAAAACACTAACTAATGCTGAAAATGCTTTTGAAGCTTAAAAAAAAAAAAAAAAAAAAAAATCACTTTCAAGAAAATATCCAGAAGTATTAATTTTCTTATTGAACATTTACTGTTATCCAATTTTCAATTGGTTTAAAAACTGCAAAATCATCAGTTATCTTATCATCGGTATTAATCATTTTTGACTATCATTCCTAGCTAAAACAGTGCCGAAGTTGTTCTTGATCTTATATTAGTTTCTTAACTTTTTGTTCGATTAAAATAATAACAAGGCAACAAAAACCCATTATATGCGCAGTGCAGAAGTTTGCCGTTCTCTGGGTGAATGAGGTACTAAGGAAAAGAGAAAGAGATAACGCGTCGTCTATCGATAAGGAACACATCCGGACTTTGCTAATTCATTAAGCCAAATTATCACGGTCATTTAACATAATGAGCGTTCGGTCTCCGTTACCGTCTAATCCTAATAGTGAAATTAATGTAAGACTTGGAAGAGAGAGGGCGCGCATTGACGCCAAACTTAATACCTCGCTTGGTTAATTTGAAGCCATGTTGTGATAATCGACTTAAAAGCAATGTAATAATCAACGTTTTCCTAAGACAGAAAGCGTAACTCAGTTATTGGATTAAGATAGCTAGGGGGTGGAATAATACGGTTAATATGTTCGTGACAAGGAGGTCATAGATAACTAATTGCTTATTCTTTTGTTGCTCTTGCAGGAGTAGTAATGGCAGGAATTGATATTAATTACAAGAAATTGTTATAATTTGTTTTTTGTTAAGTTGCAATAGTTGTTCGAAAATAAATAAAAATAATTTTAAATTCTCCCTTGACAAATAAAAAATTGCTTTGATGATTATTTGAAGCAATGGCGTAGCCACGATCTAATTATGAAAAGATTGGTTATAGCCTACAAGTTAAACTGTACGTAATGCTGAGAAATCTTAATGCTTAGTAAATTACTATATTATTTATTAATTTATATATAATTTATATAATTATTATTTATATATATTAGACTTTACTTTTTGAAACAATCAGTTATGGTAGTTTCAAGGCAGTGGAGGGTTATAATACACTCCCTTTCTTGCCTATAGAACTAATCTGATGGACTTTGAAATATTAATGCTGGTTACGACTTTTTTATTCCCTGAGATCGTAAAACTTTAGTCATTATTTAAATTGTCGTTTACAAATTGTAATAAATTGTAATTGGACTCTCTTACATGTAGCAGTAATACTGTAGTAATGATGAAATAAAATGTGAGTTTTAAATCTAAAGATCCTCTTCATTTCAAAAACCTTATTAACACATTTTATGTATTCGAGCTTTAGTTAAAAATCGAAAAAAATAATTAGTTAATTCATTCATTTGTGACATTTATGTGTTTGTCATTTATATCTTAAAAAGTTCTTAAAACACTACTGGGCGGTATGTTAGATCTTTTAGGATATGTCATTTTAGAAACAATCTTAGGATCAATACAACTGATGGCACTAAACAAACGAAACGCAGTAAATCAAATAAGAATTGTAAACTATAGAAATAGCCTTTAATATTACTGATAAATATTTATCGCAAATAGTGCATTCGTGTTCTGGTTGACGATCAGTATCAACAAGAGAAGATGCTACAGTGAATACTACTTTCGTTTCAGCGAAGAATTATTATCGTAATAATAATAATAATAATAATAATAATAATAATCAAAAATGACTTTTTGATAGTGTTTTTTAGTGTTGCATACAGACTATATCTTTGCTCTTTAACCTCAACACAGAAAAGTAATAATATTTTATGGGTTTAAGAGGGTGAAGATTCTTAAGTATTTATATCCAGGACAAATAGAGATTTTTATTCGGCAAGGGTGGAGGAGCAAGCTAAGGAGTCGACTTTCAAAAAAAAAGAAATCCAAAAAAACAAACAAAAAAGTCTTTATTTTTTTTCAAAATTTTAAGATTTCATCAACCATCCAATCAAAAAGAAAAAGAAAAAAAGGGCTTATTCTAGACATTTTAAAATTTCAGCGATCGCGGGCTTTCGGCCTCCCTTGATGTAACCCATATTTCTGTCCATTAGATCAGCGGTCGGCAACCCGCGGCCCATGAAGCGTTTTGGTGCGGCCCGCGGGGCGTGTTGGAATTTTTTTATTTTTTTTTTTTGCTTGTTAAATTAAGATTTTCGGTTTTTTTTTGGTTGTCAAAGTAAGATTTTCCTTTTTTTTTTTTTTTTTGGTTGTTAAAATTTTTGGCCGAAGTGCGGCCCGCAGTAATCCCCACATAACATATTTGGCCCTTTTACAACAAAAGGTTGCCGACCACTGCATTACATCATCGGCTCTCAACCGGTGGTACGCATACCCCTGGGGGTACGCGGTTAACTACCAAAAAGTATTCCCACTAATTATTTTCTGAGACTTTTTTGATTTTATATCTCATTAATAAAAACTTTGTAATAAAATGCCCATAAAAATAAAATTTCTTGTTTTTAATTTAAATTACCTAATCGTAATTAAACTTGAACTGTTTAAAGTTAAACTTTAACTAATACAACACATTTTAATAAAACTGAAGTGTTTTTGTTGAGGGGAACGCATTAATGATACACAAAAAGGGATACGTGGGTTGAAAAAGGTTGCGAACCCCTGCATTAGATGATGTGATTGTTTTTTTTTCACTATTCGTCTGCCTTTTTCTTACTTTACAAAAGCCCAAAAAAACATTTGATTTTCAATCTGAGACCCACAGAAATATTTGCTAGCGTATATATTCTCTTTTTAGCTTCGAAGAGTTCAGAAGAATCATTTTTAGCTACTTTCCATAAAGGAAATCGAAGTTTATCAAATCAGTAAATCTACAGGGTGTCTCAAAAAAATGTACTGACACTTTCATGTACTAACTATCGAAGTGTTAGTACATTATTTTGAGACACCCTGTATATTCCCCTTCCCCATCCAAAACTTTTGAACCAATGCATGGATCTTCTTGAAACTTGGTATGAGTGCTGATGGATTAAGGACGATTCTACTGTTTATATTTGAAATCTTTTCTTGAGGCGTCCTTGTGAGAAATGAGCGCGAGACGACGACAAAAATTTCCACAAAAAAGCAGTGGAATCAAAACAAATCAGAAATAGAATAAATTTCTATCCTGTTTCTATTTAGATTTCATTGTCTTAAACATTGAATATTAAGTCCTGAATCCGTTCTAATGGGATACGATTAGATTAATCCGATTTAGACAACTTAAATAAATAATGGTTTATTTATTTTTAATCAGAAAATGGAAAATTTGTTCTGTTTGCATTCAATAGATATTATCATTTTAATGTAGATATACGATTTTCGTTCTTGTCATTTTGACTACTTTAAAAAAATAAAAAATAAATAAATAAATAAATAGAAGAAGTTGATGAAAAAACTGCCGTCGCACAAGTTAAAAAAGGAGGATTCTTTAAAAGGTTAAAAACATTAAAAGATGTTTAAGAAAGGGGGGGGGGACTACTAGTTTCGACTCCGTTTCTATTGGAGCCTTCATCGGGTAAAGAACGAAAGAAACTAAAGGGACTTAATAACTTAGTGAATCCCATAATGCCTGAGGTGGAACGAGAGCATGCCGGTCATTATTGGAGGGGTTACATTTCAATAGTTAAGGGTGGGTGGTGTGGTTGTTTTATTTGAATTTGTGTTTTATTTTATTTTATTTTTTATTTTTTTTCCTTTCCTTAAGTTTCCTGTGTAGGCCGAATTCTTGAATGCTGTTGACAGATAAACATTCATTATATGTATTAGGCTCGGAGAGGATGTAAAAGGATTCTTTGCAACGTCGTCGTAAATCATTGGGTTCACGATCGATGATAGTAACTTGCGAAAAGTTGATGGTGTGGCCCGTATTTTTTGAATGGGATTACGGGTTGTAATTAAGGTCATTGTTTTTGAGGGCATATTCGTGCTGATATACCCGTTTTTTCAGTCTCGTTTCTCCGATGTACCGGCAATGGTGTCCCTTGCTGCACGGAATGGAGTAGATGACCCCTTTCTCCTCCAAAGGATCATTGTGTTGCCGAGGACTCTTAAGGCTACCGCACATTTTAGCTAGGGTATTGCGACTGGGGGCAGCTAGAGAAATATTGTACGAAACTAGTAGTTCCGCCCCCCCTCCTATGTTAAAAATATTTTAATGTTTTTAACCTTTTAAAGAATCCTCCTTTTTTAACTTGTGCGACGGCAGTTTTTTCATCAACTATAATTTCTGCGCACGTAAAAAATATATTTTTAATAAATAAATAGAAAACAAAGAAATTTTTAGAAATAGCATTTTAAGGAAAGTAGACTTTAAGTTCTTTGGAACTACAGTAGAACCTCGATTAACCGAAGTAGTCGGAACCGGACCTCCGTCGGCAACTCGAAAATTCCGCATAAGAGAGAGCACAAGGGGGATGGAGGGGAAGAAATTGTTTCTTTACCAAAAAAAAAAAATTAAGGAAACCGACGTCGGTTAAACGAGGGTCCGGTGAAAAGAGTGTCGGATAATCGAGGTGCTACTGTACTTATTTATTTATGAAAAGGAAGCGCTTATTTTAAGTGGTCACGCCTGCATCCAATAACGATTGCTGCAAAAAGTAACGAAATAGGCAATGTTTGATTATTCGATTTAAATTAAATATTAAGAAAAAGGAAATATGCAGTATAATACTGCAATCCATTGTCTAAACAATGAACATATAGGCCTACTTGATGTTTCAAATCCCATTGTTTATGCATTAGGTAACGAGTCAGGCGTGATAAGGCTTCAACAAAGCTATAATGAAGATTTGTCGATTGTTAAAGTGCTAGAATATGAAATATAAAAATAGGGAAAGGGATAAAAAAAAAATATTAGCTAGGGTATTGCGACTGGGGGGAAAAAAATGGTTTATTATGACGCTGCATTGTGGAGTTTGAAAGCAGACGGCTTGTTCCGGTCTGTTTATTACTAAATTTGACGCTAGATGGCGGTCCATTTATTCTTTCATTTCAATCACATTAACGAAACCAACGGAGGAGGATTAGGCTTTGGGAACGGGAGGGGGCACACTTGAGAAAGAGTCCTAAAAAGAAGGGGACTTGAAACGTACGTACGTAGTGATTTATAGTGTGATCTATTTTTAATTGTATATGGTGTTTTATTTGTTGGCGATTTTATTAAAGTAAATATGCCCTAACTTAAAGAATAATAAAATGAGATTTTGTATTTAACTAACATTCTGAGACGCTGTTTTAAAGCTTTTGTACAGTAATCAATCACAACAACTTTGAATACAAACAAACTGAACTGTCTCCGTATTGGAGGTAATAGATTTTAATTGTGATAGATAATAGGAGTCTCCAAATTAAGGGAATGAAATTCACTACGAAAGTTACGCAAATAATTCATGTGACAGCATTTACAGCGGCCAGGAATGAATTAAATCGACGCACAAACGACAACGATGTCAGTACAATGCCTTATTTATTATTATTCTCTTTATTGATAAATGGTCGGGCTTTTTGTTTAATTTATCTTTCCCATTTAATTCATTTGTGACCGGTGGAAATGCAGGTGGATAAATTAGTTGCTTCACTTTCATAGTGAGTTTGTTTCCCTTGTTTAGTATCACACTAAATTTGTCAGCTTCTGTAAATTTTACTAAAAACCTTAAAAAAAAATTAAAATGAAACTACATTCGAAGATTTGTTCAGCTGAAATATTGGGATTCCGGCAAAACTCCGAACGGCGGTCCCAAATTATATAAACCTTTTTAATGACAGATAACAGTATGACTGTGAAGGATAACACATAGCCAGAGTTATTTCACATCAAATCATATAGTTCTCGCTCAACATATTTACAAAAAAATATGTATTGTCCCAATATGTGCGACTTACGACTAAAGCGTTTTTACTCTTAGTGCTTGGGGTCTATCAGCCATGGCACGTTTAAATTTTTTTTTTTAAGCAACAATACACAATGTTTCATTAATAACAACAATAACAATGTCATTACACTTCACACAATGTTTCATTAATAACAATAATAACAATGTCATTACACTTCACACAATGTTTCATTAATAATAACGTTGGGACCGCGTTCGGAGGTTTTCATAATTTGGGACCGCCATCATAATTTGGGACCGCCGTTCGGAGTTTTACCGGGATTCCTACGAAAAATGATAACGTGAAAGTAGTGTAAAAGGTGCAGACATTTTGTTGTTAGGCTTTCTTCGTTCAATATATGGATTTTCTTGGATAAAGTGAAAACAAATTGAAAATTTTCAAAGTGAGAAACCTACTGCAACATCTCTTCTCATCAAATCAATCAAGTCTGTTTGTGTGTTTGCGTCTAATAACTTTTGAACTGCTAAAGGGATCTTCTTGAAACTTAATATGCAAGGACTAGGGACAGTCTAATTTTTATATTTGAAATCTTTTCCAAATGGCGAGAAGACGATCAAATCTCCCATTGAAAAGTATTAGAATCTAACAACGCATTTCTATCCTAATTCCTAATAATAATAGCTCATTGTCTTTTACAAATCCATTGCGCACTGCTTTGTACAATTTAAATTAATCCGTTTTAACAACTTGAATAATTTGTATTGTTTATTATTCAGTAGATATTAAATTTGAAGATAGAAGTAGGCGTTGCGTTTTTGTAGTTTTCACGACTTAAAAAAAACAAAGTATCAATAAGAAATCACATGTTAAGGAAAGTAGTTCTTTTTTTAGTTTGGTTTTGGGGTGTCTAGAATTAAATTGAACGTAGAACAAACTTACGTAAGAACCATTACTGGTAAATTATTAATAATTTTATTAATAAGAAAAACATAATATTTTGTGCAGAGAATATAGAACTCTCTGGAAACTATCAAGCTTATTTACTAAATACTATTCTTTATTTTGACTATAATTCTATTCACTTCCGTATTGAGACCTTTTTGTTTTACAGGTATCTATTCCCAGCTGATGAACGCTAATGAGCGTGAAATAGCCATCCTGAGATGCATTTAATAAAACACTGGGTCTCAACTTTTTAATGTGTTATGTATTGAGGGGCTTTATTGAGCATAGAAAAATTCATCGAGGCTGGCAGAGCCCAGCACATGAATTTTCTCTATTTTATTTTTAATGTGTATTTTTTGTTTTTAGTTTAATTTTTGGAGGTATCTTGTTTCTTCTGACTGTATTAAATAAAGTTTAGTAATAAATAACAAGAAATAAAAATACATGTATCGCAAGTGGGAATAAATAATTTTACTAAATAGGCTGCAATAAAGTTTTTCAATGTCCCATCCAGAGATTCGTTAGCAATGAGCGCCTCGCAGTTTTCCTATTCTGAAGAACTGCCGTATAAAGAGGTGAAGAAAATAGAAGAAAAATACATACTGACCTTAACTTTCTTTTTCTTACTTGGACTGACGGATGTGATTGGCGAAAAAAAAATTGAAGATGCAGGTGAACGTTCATCGGACGTAATTCCGGGACATGGTGTCAATTGAAAACGGACGTAAGTCCGAATCGACGTAAATCGAAGGGACATAATTCGGGGTATCACTGTAATATTTCTTGAAATAGAAGAAAAAAACGGGAAAATTGTAAGTCGATTTATGATGTTGGAACAAAAAAAACTATCATTATAGTTTCGAATTTCTAAGAAGATAAGTTTTGAGTTTCTGTGACTACAATGGCCAGTTTTTCCAAATAGTCGTAAGGTACATTTTAGATTAAATCCAATTGAAACCAGTTAAGTTACGACATGAGCTAATACTAAGACTATTTAGAGTAATCGGCCGACAAAGACAGTAAGTAAAAGGTTTTTTTTTTTTTATCCCTAGCTCCTTATCTTGGTTCAGGGATACTGTATGGTTCGTAGCAATCAAACAATGCGTCTAGCAATCAAACAGTTAAGAGTTTAAAAATAATTTCCGAGTTATATCAAAGAACAGAAAAATATATTTAAAAGTGCATTCTAATAGTTTTGTTGTAACAATTACTGATATTTCTCATCGATTCATATTAAGAGACATTATTAACTATTTTGATATTTATGGTTTACAGCCATTGTAATAAATATTCGATCAAATGGTCCATCAGTAAACTGGAAGATGCAGTAAAGATTTTTCTCTCTTTTTTTAAGTATTTTATTTTATGGTTGTGAGTTGTATAAACAAATGGGGTAGAATTTGATAAGAATCAAGGGGTCATATTATAGTGAAATGTTTAAAGTTGCATAAACTGTGAGAAAAAAAAAGGCAATTTAAATTCAAAAGAAAATGTTTATAGAGTTTCAAGTTTTTATGAATCCATCTGACCTTCGATACTTAAGTAACTTTTTTTTTGTTGGCTAATGAAGTAACTTGAAGTAAAACCAAAGAAGGCTATTTTCAGTAGCTTAACCTCAATTAATGAATAAACTGATCCATTTCTTTTCGTAAAGAACAAAAAAGCGGAGTTCTTCAACATTACAAAATTTTACGCATAAGACTTTGGTAAATAAACAAAATATGAGATGCCATTTACCTTTGAGGCCAAGGCTTTTTGAAAATGAAAGCGACCAAAAAAAAAAAAAGATTAATAAGAAGAGCAACGTTCATCTTTGAAGACTAAAATAAGAAAATTTTTCTAAGTTACTTTTATAAACTTTTAATTATACATGTGGATTATTTCCAATGCAAACTTTGTTTTAAAAGGAAATAGGATTTAAAAAATTATACATGTTTGATTTGATTAAGTTATGTTTTGTAAAAAACTGATTTTGTTAATAATTCAAAAATCTTTTAGATGATAATACGAGTTCAGTATACATTCTTTTCAGTTTAAAGAGTAATTGATACGGTACTTACGAATTGTAGGCAGAAGAAAACGTTTGCTGGGTGATTGCTTTAATCAGTACACTGACTTACTTGGATCACTGAGGAACTATTCTTATGTACAAAACTCATTTATCCGAATCGCAGTTATCCGAAACGATTTTTAGAATGTTTTAAAAATACAAAAAAACATTTTCCAATCGCTATACGGTAATCAATATAATCGCGTACACAAGTGATTAGATAATTGTAACTCTATTAATGACATTAATGTACAGTAATTAATGCAATTAATATTAATAACGGATACAGTGCAGGTTGAATATAGTCTATTCCGGGTTATCCGAACTTTCGTTTATCCGAAACGGGCGCGGTCCCATTAAATTCGGATAAACGAGTTTTTTGTGTATTTCTCGTATGCTTTTAGTATATCTTACATTTTATACATACATTGGAAATTGGTACAGTAATATATGGATACTATGCAAAATAGCTCCTTCAAAGGGGAAATTCTATCACTACACTTTAACTTTAGAGATAAGTATCTCATGGAAAAAAAACGTTCATTGTGGGGTTAATTTGATATTTAAACCCTATCTAACCCATCTGTTATTATTAATTGTAAGTTTGGCGGAAAGTTAACTTCATTACCATAGAATTAGAGACGGGTTTTAGCTATAGGCAATTTAGGGCATTGCCGAGGACCTAGCGAGCGACAGCGTTTGGTGTTATTGCTTTAGTTGGTTGATGTGAGTTCGAGACCAAATCACTAATAAATGGAACCTCGCGCTTATACTTAAGCTTTACAAGCGAACCCGCTAGTCCATGCATAATCTAAAATCGTCTCTGCACCAAAATTTATAAAATATATATAATAATTAATGTATTTAATTAATTTCTTTTTCGGATTTATGTCTGAAATGTGAAAAAGACCAAGGAGAAACTATAAAGTTGAAGACCAATTTGTGGTAATCTCTAAATATATAAATGCGAAAGCACTCACTGACTCTCATCTAATTCTCCTAGTTCCCATACAGCCAGGAACTTAAAGTTTAGCAGAAAACATCCTTAGGTTGTACTTGGGGTGAAATCCCTAAAATAGCGCCACATATGCACCTGGTGGAAACAATTGAAACTAAAAAATATTGTTGTGCAACAATTGGGATTAAAATATTGTTGTGCATAATAACGTGACATATAGTAACCTGGTGGCAAAAAGTAGAACTAAAATATTTTTGTGCTTAATTTTCTTCTGCATCCTCTCCTTATTCACGATGGGTAAACATTGATGAAGGATGCGTCTACGGGATAGATATAAATTTGTAATTCTCACGTGATTGTTTACGAACTGGTTTGAAGTGATAGGGGTGAGGAGAAGGGCAAAAAAGGATGGGAAATCTCATATTCGATATTAATTTTATAAAAGCGCTTAGTTGGAAGCACGAAATTTGACAGGAGTGTTCTTTCATAACAAGTAAAAGAGGGCAGGGGGCCACGTTTCTTGAAGGGTGTGCATATCTCCAAAACCCCTTGAGATGGAAACACGAAATTTGACATGAGTGTTCTTTGTCAAAATTGAAAAGATGCTATTTGATCGAATTTTCTATATCGAGACCTAAGGGGTATAAATGGAGAGGGAGAGGATGAGTAAACATTGCTGAAGGATACTTCTACGGGGTTTTCGGGTGGCACAAAAAGAATAACATTAATTAGTACTGATCATGGGATTTTTTTTTACCAACCGCGGAAGGTTTGATAGGGGTTTGGAGACGGAGAGGCAGGGGTAGAAGTCTCCGATCTCGATATTAATTTTATATTTATGGATCTCGAATTACAAAATTCGAATATATCATTACTTTGTACCTTTCACCTAATTTTTATACCATATGGGAAAGTTTCGAAGCGATCTCACAATTTCAATTTCTTTTTGATCCACATCAGGACATCTTTTTTTTTTTTTTTTTTGTAACCCGTACGAAGAACGGGTATTTCAGCTAGTAGAAATCTATTGCTACTAAAACATTAGCGTAATGTATATAGCAACAGTTAAACAAATCTGAAGCATTCAGAGCATAAATTGTACGTTAATCATTTGTCCATGTTTTTCTTTTCTTTTTATCAAACTTTTTGAAAAAATTATACTTTTAGTCAATCTTTATTTTAGATAAACACAGCGAATACTTGATACAATTCTAAGTGACATTGTCACCAGTTCATAAAGTATTCTGGTCTTCTTGCAATTTTATTCGAGAAATTAGACAAAGTATCAAAATTTGAAATAATTGAGATATAGACCTATTTGTATTCTTTTTGTGCTAAGTGTTAATTAAAATAGCAATGAATTTCTTATTAATTGTCCTTAATTTTGCGGAATGAGCTTATTAAAAAATGTTGTAATTTAAACGTTTAGTGATCTGAAGCAATTGTAAGACATCTGTAAGGAAACGTTAATGACGAGATAGAATACTTACTCGCGTTTATAATTAATTAACTTGCTAATTTCTTATTTCCACTTGGGAATACCTCAGATTCATAAATAAGGAAGCCCTTGATCCGCATTGGGTCTCGGGAAGTTCTCATCAGGCAAGGCTATCCAGTATCGAAGACTCAAAATTATCCTAGCAAAAACCGAATTTTATGATAGCAAAGATTTATAAAAATTATAAAAATAAGAAAAAAGTAATAATTTGGATAAAATCCTCAGCTCGTATTTGTGCTGGCTACAAAACATAAAAAATTATTTTTATGAAGCCGAACAAAGAAGAGATTAAGAAATACCATAAACTGAATAAATTCATAAATAAAGAATCTTTTGAACCTGTTTGAGACCGTGGCATAACTACTTCAAGCTTACTGAAGTCGATGCTTTACACACGGTGTTGCAGGAGGAAAGGTCAATATTTAGCCATTCTTAAGAAGAAAAAAAAGTTTAGGCCCCTATATGAACTTTACGAACGGTTTCCGAGATAGATCTGTTTGAATGCATAATTAAAATTTATAGTTGAGAAAGATAAGACGTACTGTTTCTAAAACGTGTTTAAGTTACAAATTTTTTTTCAGTTTTTTAAGAAGTGTTCAAAATTTTCACCGTCAACGTTAATTTGCCAGATTCTGCTTCAGCCAGTTGCGCATTACGGCGGGAGGAAAGGACATTACTGCGATCAAATTCAAAATAATGTACATTCGAATGGCTCTGTCTAATAAACCGTTCGGAATAGGACACGTGTTCATATAAACTTTTCTTAGAATGATCAATACTGTGACCTCCCAGAATATTGAACTTTTTTCCTGATACATCTTATACATTACAGGTTGTCTCAGGATAAAAGCATTACAGTATTATGTATATGTGTGTTCTAGCCATATTATTACCATAGCCTACTTCATTTTATCGTTAAAATTGTCCTTCGTAGAACAGAACATTTGCTAACTACGACACATTAATCCAATATGTAGTCAAATAGCCTTTGAGTTTTCAAATTAAACAATATTTTTAAGTTAGCGATCAAAAACACGTGTCCTATTCCGATCGGTTTCTTAGACAGAGCCATTCGAATTTTCATGATCAAATGTTTATTTTGTTTTTTATTCCATTTTTTTTTATCGTATCTTACTCTTCTTTTGCTCTATGATACATTTTAAAGGGATATCAATAACGCTTTAACAGATCTTTTATCCTTCGGAAACTTTAGAATTGAAATGTCGAATGGCTTTCATTTAGGATGATGTAGTGTGTCTGACAGATAGAGCAGCAGACGATAACTAGAACTCACAGAAGAAAGTATAGACTTGTAGACAGGATACTGATCCGATTGGCGGGAAGAAAAAACCTCTTTGGCTTCTTTCATTATGACAAACAGACAGAACATAGCAAAGCTTTAAGAGTTGGTTTTCATTTTCAGTGCAAAAGTAGCATATTTTAAAGTAATCACGTATTAACGTTAATTATTGATTAAATAATAACTTAATAAAAATACTTATGTTAAAATATTAATTAGAAGCAACTCGAATCTTTATGTAATTAGATATACTTAATAATTCAAAGCTCGGAATGTTCTCTTAGGTATTTTGGTCTTTGTTTTTATGGTTAGTTTCGGTCCTTAAGAGGACGAATTAATTTCTTAAAAGAAATTCATGATTAATTTAAGCAGTATCTACTGCATTTATATCTAAAGAACTTGTAAAAGCTTTTTACGACATTTAGAGACGTTGGATTTAGTTAATAAAAATTGCAGTTGTAGTTGACGCCCAGCCATTATGAAATTACTTCATAAACAGCGAATTAATATTTACTACACAAAGTTGGTAATAAAAACGCATGTTGTGTACAGGATTACAGGTTTTTTTTTGCTTTATTAATTAATTTAAGGTTGGATATTTCTTTTCTTGAGAACTTTACTAAAATCTTGGATGTTAATATTTGAATATTTATAAATAAAAAAAGTTGTTTTTCATGTATCCTATAAAAAAGAATACGACATCACGAAATTTTTATGGAGCTGCCTCATCACATTTAATTACTTCTACGAAATTATGTTTGTTTTACGACTCTTCAAGACTCAAACAAAGAAAAGAAAAAAGAAGGAAATTGAGAAAAGGAAAAAATATTTCTAAATGACACCTTGGAATGTTTCCTAATTCCATTTGTGTCATTTAGAAAGCGATTTTCCGAAAATAGCGGGTGGCTGGGACATTAGGGCTTTATGATGCTAACCAAAAGAGGAGGCGGAGAAATGAATTGCTTGGCTTCCCACCGTACATTGAAGCTGGAAGAAAGAATCCCCTGATTCCTCCTTCATTGCACTCTGCCGCGCTGTAGACACTTGCATCTTTATTTGTTCTCCATTCACGATGAAAACCATTGTATATCCAGGAAATTCGAAAATATTCTGGAAGCTCTTGAAAGGCAATTGTCGAGACCCCCTGGTTACTCATCGACCTAACTGGGGTTATAACCAGCTGACGCTATTTGTTAGCATTGAACTATGTCTATTTGACAGGGAGTGCCTGGACATGTAGGGTTAAAAACATGTCCAGAATTTTTTTTGTCCGTTTCTTTTTTTCCGGAGAAGAGATGTAGTTACTTCATGGAGGGAATATGATTTATTTATTTATTTTTTTGTAGGTGTAATGGAATCCTGTTTTACTACATTTCCGTTGTTTACCCGCCACAGTGAATTAAAATGAATCTTTCACCTCCTCGTGATAATTTGACTCCTTACAGCGTCTCCTTCGCCTTACGCATGTTTCACGGAGTTTCCTGATTGCGCCTTGATTGGTGCACAATGTTAGCATTCTTAGCCGTTAAAACTCGATACGTGGGCGTATGTTGGCGATGTTTCTGAAATTACATTCCGTTAATATAACATTTCACTTTCAACTTTAAGTTTTAGGTACCGGATTACATGTGATTCATAAACAATTCAGTTAAACAAAAGGAAAACGTTAGTCCCTTTGCTAACCGTTTATTAAAGTATGTCAGAAAGTAGTTTAATGCTTTAAGTTTAATTTTTGTATATAGTATTTTTTAAGCTATATACATTAACTATAAGTTTTATTAAGAATTAATGAATAATAATTAAAATTCCGTTTGATACTGAGAAAAAAATTAAGAATTGGAAACGATTATTATATCAAATGGAAAGTGGTAGATTGAATTAAAAAAAAAAAAACTATAAAAAGAATTAATAAATGAACAAAACAAATAAAACTAACTTCTTCATCATATTTATATGAGCTGAATCTGAAGCTTGATGTAAAATATTTTGGTATTAACGTGATTTATTTTATTATTTTTTTTAAATTTCTTGATTTGATAACTTTTCTTTAAGTGGTTTTGCTGAGAAAGCTGTAGCATTTTGACAAAATTTCCTCTTAAAAGAATATGGAAGAGGAGGATGAAGACAGTCTTTTTTTTTGTTTTGTTTTATTATCATAAATAATGTGTGCACTAAAACCATTACTGTGTTGATAGAATGACTTAATGCCAAATATTATATTGTTATGGAACTAATATTGCCCGTCAGCTATTTGAATGTAAGTCATTCTTTTCTGATATCTTCCGCATTTACTGAACACCAGCAGTTAACCTCTAAATTCAGTAGCAATTTTTGCCAAAGAGAGGCCCTAAATTTCCTCGAAAATTTACGCTCCTCAGCGTCCTTACAAGATATGACGCAATTTTTATTATTTAATAGCGAAACTGCTACTTGTACATTGTATAAACTTTTAAGAAGAAAACAGCAATGAAATCATTGCAAGACTTTATACTGTATAACTGTAAATAGATTCAGAAAATACTTTTTATGCAGTCTGAAACTTTTGACTTTTAATAAAACATCTTCTAACAATAACTTACATAACCTAAAATTTAATCACCCAGCCTCCTACTGCTCTAAAGTCAAATACATCATTGTAAGTTGAGCTACAAATGGATATATAGGCTGACAGATGGTTCTTAATGATCCCGAATTTTCGCGATTTCACGTGATTGACGCGAGAATAGCCTCTATCCATGTCTTCTCACAAAATGGCGAGAAAGAAGGCTTATCGACTCCGGGAAAGAAGCTGCCACGAGCAAGCCCCGTTACTGATGTAGATGATTTTGACCGATGCCTTATTCGCCGCTGCATCCATCGTCTCTACGCTGAAGGTAAAAATCCAACTTTAACATTTTTTCTCTAGCATTTTCCTAGTGACAGACATTCACAATACTACATTCCTTGAGACCTGCTGAAGAGGCTAATGGCCAGATCTCGCGTTTTTCGTTATTCTCGTGCAAACGTGATCATCAAGAACCATCTGTCAGCCTATAGTTCTGGGGCCTTAAGAAGAGTGGACTTTAAAATAAGTATACAATCACTAAAATTTAATGAGATCTAGACATCTAAATTCTTATAAATCAAATTTGATGTAAATTAGTTTGATGCATTTTAATTACTTAAAGGCATCGTACTCTTAATCCCTTACTTAAAAGTGAGCCTTAATATGGGTGTGGATAAACAAAAATTTAAAATAAAATAAATAAAATGTATGAAGTAATTAATTATAAACTCATAAATTATAAATTATAGTAAATTAATGCATTATTATTCTTTGAGTTACTTAAGGGCACAGTAAAAGCGCTACAAAAACCAAAATTTAATCAGAGTTGGGCATAATATTATCTCTTATACGTTTGATGCTTGTAAGTCCCACTTTTTTTTAAAAGTCATTTATGTTTCAGTGCTTTACCCTTACGTAAAGCGGTACTTGAGCCGAAATATTCCAAAATCTTATCAGAGGTAGATAGTACCACTAAACTATTAAATATTTAAGTTTGACGTATATCTGTTAATAACTGTAGTGAAAATGTAGATAATAATATATAGGTTTAGCAAAGTAATATTCATTAATGATAGTCAACTAATGTTATAGGATATGGTCGTGCTGGCGTGGTCGTGCGGTCTCGGCGGCGGCCAGCCGTGGCGTCCAATGCGCCAGTTCCTGGGTTCGAATCCCGGTAGTGGCATGGGTGTTTCACTTTCCTTTCTTCTGTGTTGTCCGTTTCTTCCCTTGGGGTTGGCGCCCCCTTGCGGTATCTAGCCTAAACTCCTCTGGTAGGAGAGCGTCCATACCCAGTATTGGGTGTTACGGGCGATTATAGATATAGATATAGGATATGGCATATAATAAAATTATCTGGTAAATTTAATAGCACTCAACACTTAGTAAACTCATCCAATATAAATGTTTATATCCAAAATAAACCTTAATGATAAATTACACTTTTAGTTCAGTTAAGATAAATCAGTTCAAGAAGTATTTCATCTTCATTCTTAAATAACTTTAAATAGATAAGAGTTCAGTTGCAAAAGTTCACATTGGCAAATTATTAACCCTACTGACATTCCATATCACCGTTAATCACAGTCAATATACAACTTAACTTGAATAGAAATATTACGCTTAAGTATTATACTTGATGACGGATTAACTTCAGAATAGTAGCACTGAAAAAGTTTACTGTCTTTCAAGAGATAAAACTTTACTCAACATTGTATTGTAATACACTTGGAACGGAGTTGTATCTAAACTTTCACTTAGATTATTTTCCTTAAAATATCAAAGTTTAATACACAGATTTCTTCTTTACTTTTAAGCTGTTTTAAAGTTGAATTGAAAGTTATTTATTCGTTGCACAATTCATAGAAAACCACAAGTAATTTAAAGTCACTTACATTCTTCTTAAAACTATGCTCCTCATACCCATTTGTAGTTCACCACTTAACTGCGTAGCATGTATCTTCGAATCTGCTAGCTGTATCTTTATTATCCCTTAGGCGACGTGCTTGCTTCTTGTTACTTGAAGACGGTCCTTTATGGTCATAGCTTCTACGTTTTGGAACCATGTTCGATTTCCTACTATCTTACGATAATAGAATTTAAGAGATTAGTATTATACCAAACTCTATAATTAAGTAAAATTACTAATCATAATCACTTAAGTAATTCTACTAATATTTCTACTTCACAAACTTCACTATCATGGAGCAAACTTATAACTTCCAGAAGTAGATTCTATCATCTAGTCAGCATTTCTTATCCATGTTTTAATCGAGCGGGAATTCAACAAAAACTTTAACAGAGATCGTTACTAAGCAACCAAGTTAGTAAAACAATCCATCTTCAAAATGCTGCTGCATTCCTCGTTAACAATAGCTGCATTACTATTGTTTTTTTTGCCAAACAATAGATCTCCTATCTACCTTTATAAAACTATGCATGTCTTGAAATTCATATTGCTACTGAATAAACTATTTACAACAATTATTCTTCAAGTCATCACGTCCACAAAATTCTTAATACAGTGCAACTTGGATAATTCGAGTCTGAAGGGACCACTACAAAACTTCGAATTATCCAAGTTTTCGAATTAAACAAGTTACATCTTTTAACTTTAATTTCAGGTTTACTGAATGCTTGAAAAGATTATTCTGTCAATAAGTAAATATTTATTCAGAAAGATCATGGTATGAAAGACTTAAACACTATATGTATGTAAACAAAATAAGATTTATATTACGTAAGCTACAGTACATATTACATTCAATATAGAAAATTATAGTTTTTCAAAAAATTGTGCAATGTCTGATTGTTTTGTAGAATTCAGTCGCTTAAGGTTAGCAAAATCATCAAGCATATTTAGTGAACGGAAAACAGTTTCACTTAAGTTGTTTGTTCTTCAATGTACCGACAAAATTCGGCGCTATCCCGTACTCGTTGGCGATTTGGCATTTCTTCTTCACACCCTTTTCCACCTCGCGAATGACGGCGACCTTGTCAGCGAACGTTAAATTCTTGTACGCGCATGGTTTACTGAAAGGCATGGTGACACTGACAGCAGGAAGCTCGAATGGCTTCTGAAGCGTCACGTGTCGAATGGCGTCACGTGTCGAACGGTGGCGGGAAGGGGATTTCAGTTGTCACGTGTGGAATTTCTTAAGATGAAGCGCCGAAAAGTCGTTAAGGTTCGAAATTTTTTATAAAAAAATTCGAATTAAGGAAGTTGAACTTCGAATTATCCACGATTTTTTAACATTGATTTAATAAGAAATTCAAGGGACTAAGAGAAATCTTTGAATTAACCACGATTTCGAATTAAAGACATTCGAATTATGCAAGTTGCACTGTATCAGACATCTTAATGCACACGGATGTACACTCATAAAAAAAAGGGGGGGGGGTCTAAATTTGTTCTAGGTAACAAATGACGGGGATTTCCGTTGAAATCGGGACATGGATGTTAGGAAATTAATGTCCTATTTGATAGAATTTTTAAAATGCTTTTTTTTTTGTTTTTTTAGAGAAAAAAAAATGGATGTCGTTTGTATGATTACTATACTTTCGCATTACTTTCGTATGGAGAAATTAAAAGTAAACTTTTGCACTGATAAACATCCACTGATCGGTGGTGGATTTTACTTTCCTGGACCATTGACAAAAGAAATACTGCCAACAATTCCACATTCAAAAAAGAAAGAAAAAGAAAAGAAGAAGTCCTAGGTCTTATTTGGAAGGATCTAAAGGGAAATCTGACCCTGCTAGGATCCGATGGAAATTTTTAATTTGAAATCTTATCAAAATATTTTCTTTTTTTAATCTTTAAATTCAATTCTTCAATTCTTTCATTCTAAACTGATTCGATTAGAACTAAAATTTATAACTGCACTATTATTATCGAATTTAAATTATTTAGGAAACTTCATTTCTCAGTATAGAACTTGAGACAGTACAGTCCAATCACTTAATAGGCATTACAATAAACATTTCCAATAACACAGAGTTAGAATTGAAGCAATTATAGTACCAATTGTATCTATACTTTTTGCAGAAGTTTTTTTACACCATTTCTCGTCTTTCTGATCTACTACTCCCCTCCTCCTCCAATACTCGACGTACGCTGCCTTCTAACGAATTTTCATTGTAATCAGGGTTAGCCTGTTATTTTAAAATCATTCTTAATAATCGATAGTTTTCTAACCATTTTCCATTGTTCATTTTCTAAGTTCCAAACAGTTTCCAACGATGATAAATGCTTTATGAACTTCTTACGCTATCTACTGCGACCAATAATATTTCAAATATTTCTTTTACTGTTTTATTCTTCTCCTTATTTCAATATGACCGGAACAGATCATTTCCGAGCTTTTTGATTGAATTCCGAATATTTCTAAAAGGCTAATATATGTTTATATAGTCCAACAGACGGATCTTGACGATCTCGTTTTTTCCGTGATTTCACGTAATTTACGCGAGAATAGCCTCTATCCAAGTATTCTCACAAAATGTCGAGACACAGTACTATACGAAACAGCGCACGGAAAATAATATTGCAAGTTGAAGAATATTTTCGGAGGAAATTAATTAATGGAGGACCTCTCATTCCTTTAGAAAGAGTTCAAGACAAGTAGCTGAAGCTACTCGTACATATTTCGTACATCTCCAAATTCACGCAGTTATTTACTGGAAACAATAGCTGAAAAAAAAAACAAAACAGAATTTACCTTTAAAGGCCCTTTTCAGGGCCTCAAAATTTGACGGAAGAGCTGACAAACATACTGATCGCCCACAAACAAAATTGCTAAAATATTAGAAAAACGTTAATTTTAAAAATTTCCTACGTAAACAAAACAAGAGAAAATACAAAAATAAAATAACAGGATTATCTAAATACATTTATATAAGACAACCGACTTTAAATTTAAAATGCAACATTACATTAACGAATTAATAATCAAAAAGGCACATGGTTTCTCATTTGTTTTAATTGCTAATCACAAAAATCAAAAACAAATAAAAAAATGCATGAATGTTTCATATATATATATATATATATATATGTTTACATTTCATTGAAATATTTAAATGAATTATAATACGGGGAAATGCATGAGACTTTTTGCTATATTTTAATATAATTTTCAAAAGTTTAAAACAGTCAATAAACAACAATAAATTCATTAAGTAGCATTTTCCTAGTGATAGATATTCAAAGTACTAAATTCCTTGACACCTCCTGAAGAGGCTTATGGCCAGATCTCGTGTTTTCCTTAATTCTCATGCAAACGAATCGTCAAGATCCGTCTGCTGGACTATAATCCTTGATCAAAAAATCCAATCGGATAACGAAGAATTAAAATGTATTATAAAAATAAAAAAATAATTAGGATAAGGCTTAAACTGTTGCAGGTTTTTTTATTTTTTTAATCAAGGATTACAGGTACGTTTATTACTGTTAATTACAGCCATGACCAATATCAGAAACGTATAATTAATAATTATTAAATATTCATACTTTAAAGTACAGAAATCACTGAAAAGAAAAAAAAAATATTTACTTGGAACGATGAGGAAAGCAATTCTGTTAATCTTCAGTGTTGATCGTAGTCTCTACACTTCCTCTAGTGCGTCACTAAATAAAGTGGTTTTCTTTTTTTTTTTTGTTGCCATACTGTGTAGAGTCGTTCATCACCTCTTCATCAGATGCAAAGCGATGTTCTCAGTGCGTCGTTTAGAAGCCAAAATAGATGAATCACTGGGTGCTAAATCATGAGTAGAATGAATGCGTAACATCTTAAATTTCAAAATCTGAATCTGATCTTAAGGCTGAAAGAAAGTGGACATTATTTTGGTGCTACTAAAAATTGAAACAGCAAACTAAAATTTCGTTCCTAATTGCTAACTTCAGTAGCACCACTTTTTACTTTCTGCAGAACCATACACACACACACACACAAAAAAAAAAAAAAAAAAAACTTTGAGTAATATTTCTGAAGTTAAAGGGCAACACAACGATCTTCATTCTTAAAGTTACATTTAAGTTCTTTCATCGACTTATGGTATGCATAGTCTGTCCATCCAGGACAGACTATGCTGAGCGAAGGTTTTCCATAAAACATTCACTGGGTTTAAATCTTCCGCAAGAAATAATTGAATAAGGGTTTATTTCTTATTTGGTTAAATGATAATCACATAGATTTCGATCCATAATACGTTGCAAAGCTATCATCAAATTTTTGCGGTAATGAGTTATACTAAATTAATGCGTATTTAAATTCATTTGTCGGTATTTCATTTAAATAATATTTAAATAATTTAATATTAATGTATTTTAATGTAAATTCCTTATAAAAAACTGCTGTGCTAACTGAAGTACGGATATATAAAAGCCACAGTAGTTATTTCAATTAGTTCAGTTTGCACACTGCCACGCGTTTTCATTTTTGTAGGAAACTCAAAGAAGAGATAATTCTATTGGATTAATTCTTGCTGCATTTTAGGAATGCTGTATTTGAAGCTATTCGAGTTTTTCCAGAGTTGCTTTAAGATTTACACCGCAATTCATGCTCATGCTGGAACTTTAAAGTAGCACATAAGAAATTTCAACAATTGGACCAATTTACTTTATACTTTATTTATGTTTTTTAAATTATGAATCATTGTCTTCTTCATCTTTCATTTGCCCAATTAACTTCCTCATTATTGATTTGGCGATTTTTGTTTAAATAAAAATAACTAATTAATTTAATATTAATTATTTGAAATCAAATAGTAACGAATGAAACAAACTAAACGTTTGTTTAGTATACCTTTTTATTTTCTGCTGTTATTGAACAATCATTATTTACTGAATACATTAATAATAATCCTTCCTGTGTTATTGAAGGAATGCTGTTGTAGGAGGGTTTTAGAATGAAAGACTCTTTGACTCGAACAGAGGATTCATTAACTGAAAGCAACCAAAATAGAAAAGACTGATAAAAGAACGAAGGCCTTGCATCTATAAAGTTAGTCTCAATAGTTGGATAAAACTAAAGCAGCACAGGATTTGATCGCAGGAACATTATATTGTAAAAATATATATGTTTATATAATAAAGTAATAATGTTTGCACGCTATGATGCTTTTTTTTTTTTTTTTAAATCTATTTGCTGCAGAATAAAATCAACCAAATAGTACCCAACGGCGTTGCAGCAATAACCAATCGTAATTGGTTATTTTATTGCCCTCAATCGTAATGTTTGATCTCTCGTTTTTCACGTCAGTGTTAATCATCTTCAAAACAACTTCACTAAATCAGCTATAAAAATTACAACATTTATGTTACAACGTAAAATATACATAACGCTAAAGGAAGCTTACTTTTAATAAAAACTCAAATTATCGTCTCCATAGCGAAAACTTTCAAGAGGGCTTAAATTTTTTTGAAAATAACATTCAGCTAAAGAATTATAAGAGAGGATTAAACAATTCTGACAGTGTATGAAAACACATTATATTTTTCTTTTCTTGTTTTTAATAACAAAAATCGTTCCTTTACTTAATAACAATAAAATTGTTAAATAAAAATTTAAATTTGCAATAATGGTGCTGCTGACCATGATTTTTTTCCCCAAAAATTTTATTAACTTTTTAATTTCTTTATTAATAGTGATCCTACTTTACTTCTGTTGATACTCTATCTTGAGATATTATAATGAACAAAACTTTAGCTATTTTTCCTGAAATATAGGCACATATAACTTATATTACAATTATATTATATATTTTAAATACAGAAATTTACGTGTGCGCGTAGTGATTAAAAACTGGGGACGGCCAACAAACAAGACTAGTTAAAAAACATTTATACGCAATTAAAAAAGGTTACATTTCACAAACGGTTTCGCCTCCAATACGAGGCTTTGACGGGTGACCTATAATTTTTTTTTTTCTTTGACTAAAAGTTACTACTATTGTATTATGAAGGGTTGTTAGAAATAGAATTTTCCGTTATCTCTACACTTCCATTCTTTAAAATACCCAACAAGATCTTTCATCTGTTTATTAATTAATGTTCCGATTCTCCAATGTGTGAAGTAAATACTAATGAAGTATTTTTTTGGATAGTATACTATTAGGCTTAAAAGTTCGAAGAAAAAAAAAAAAAAAAGAAAAGTCGTGATGCATAGATTTGATCTGTAAGTTATTATTCACGATCTATTATTTTTCAGTGTTTCAGATAGCCGGTCCACATTTATTGGTTGCCGAATGCAGTAAAAAGGCTGCAGAGAATTTCCTGCTTGTGAGTCGATATGTTAAAGGGAATCAGGCAGAAAAGTTACAGGTGATCCAGATGAAGGTAAATCGAAAGTTTTACAAGATCTTTCGTATTAATACTATTCATTTAATGAACATTAGTGAATATCACTAATATAATACATTCGGATACTCCTATGAAATGCTTGTCAACTACGACCAAAAAAAAAATTGTTTTGGAAACTAGGAAGCGAGCAAATATGTATTTAGCGTATTACTCGTATTTGAAAAGATAAAAGTGAAAATAAATGTAAATAAAAATGCTCTGAAAGATAAAAATTGCACCCTTTCTATTTACTTTTTACTCTAATGTAACGGTAGCATTTTATGAATACGCACGATAGAATCGAAAGAAGATCTAAAGTTGTTAACTGATATATCTTCTGTTAATATCGAAATATCAATCTGCCAAATTTTTTGTTAAACTATGGATGTTTGTGAAGAAAGAGAGGATGAAAAGTTTTCATGCTCAAAGGTCGAAACTGTAACCGTAACGATAATTATAAATAGATGGTTCATAGAATATCGCTAATTCACTTTACTTTCTTCCTGCTTTTGTTTGTCTAATTTCAATAGGAAGGGAGGTTTAAGCATGTCCCCATATTAATTTTTGGAACCTTTGGAGGGTCTTCTTCAACTTTGCTTTCATTCCATAAATTCCTTCATTATTTGAAAATGTCTCCGTTTTATTTAACATTGAGATTGGACTCCATTGTCCAGTGGAGGTAATAAATATGGAAAAGATCTAAAAGTACCGAAATTTCCACCGCTCTTTATTTGAAGGGTTTTTTTTTGGTCTCTCAAATCTTGTGAAGCGATCAACTCAATTAAAGAATACATTTCGAATCAAAAAAGTTCAACGAAATACTGATGAAAAGTTATTGATTCTACTTTGCGGAGAATTTGTGGTAAGCAATTAAATTATTATCATCATTTTCTCTTAGTACCCGGACAGGTGAACAAATTCCCACGTAAAACAAAAAACAAAAACAGATCAGCAATTTACGACCAGCTTTCTGTCAATAATTTTCTTCAGATTATTCTTTTAAGCAGTCTTTTCCTCAATTTTTAACTTTCCTTAGTAAAACAAATACTAAACTTTATCTCTTTATTATTCAATTGCTTTGGCTTTGTTTTGTAAATCTACTTTCCTTTCTCTAAGGATCTTAGAGGATCACCGTGTTTGCATTTGCGTGTGTGTACGTCTTCCTTCCTTTGAAAGGATCTCCTTGTAACTTTACATCACATTTATGGATAGAAATTCATGTTGTTTTTTTTTCTTTCTACAAAAATTCAGTAAGCCGACAACATAAAACCGTGAGGTGTTGTTAGCTAATGTCAATTTTTTTATAGGAATCTGAATTTCCCGTATTTAAAGATCTTTTAAAAAATCATTAACTTTTGTCTGAAACATTTTCTTTTCTATTCCTATAGTGTTTTATGACAATTTTGATGTAATTAATTAAAGCTTTTGGGAAATTTTGTAATTTAATGATCCAAAGAACAATTTGAATAACGTAGACTAAAGAACTGATGTAATCGTAATTCATTCATTCGTAATGATCGTAATTCATTACTTCTGGACATGATGTTCATTCGTGTAATGGTCCTAACAAATTATAATAGAGTCTTTTATACTGTATTTGAAAGACTTGTAGATTTTTAGGACAAAGAACAATAAATATCAGGTGTTAACGCATGAGCCACGGTTATTTGTTTCTAATATTGATTTATTAATTTATTATTTTTCTTTATTTCTTGCTTTATGGATATTGTAATTTTTTTTAAAGTTTTTCGAAGTAAGGAATGTAAAGTCATCATACCTGTTAACTCACTCGCTTGTGAAAGGTTAGGAGTTCAACAAATTACCCTCATCAGCTTCGTCACATATTTAATCAGGAAATGTTTGGCAATGAAAGTAGTTGCTTTCAAACATTTAAATGTAAGGTATATGGCCCAAATATCGCCCATCTAAGAAAACCTGCCCATATTCTTGTCATTTATCGTCTCAGTTGTTTACAAACAATTACAATATATCATATGAACCTTCACTTACATGTTCCTGAACCAATTATAGACATAACTATTATTTTGTATTTTTCCTCTATTTTTGTTCAGGCAAACCTCATATTTTGAATTTTGTTAAAGTGTTCCGAAAATCGCCCACACCATTAAATACTTTGTTTTTTTGCACTTCTTTGCATTTTTTTTGTTTTTTTCTTAATCTTTTCGCAATTCTTTATGGGTGTTGCGAGCTTCGTTTCCTTTGTTTTGATGCTTTGTCGTTTGCTTTGGATTTAAGTTCAGCCCCTTAGGACTTAGTTTCCTTTTGCTGAGAGAATTCATTCGAGCAATTGTGAAATGGTGACCCACTCACAAGACTGGGACATTAAATGTTTTGGAAGCTTTCAGAAGGCCCATTTTTTTATTTTTTACAGCTGTGAGAACTTCTCTATCCCATGTCTTACGTTGAGACATCTGTAATAAACCAAAATAAACTATCGCACAGTGGGCGATATATGGAACAACGAGGTGGGCGATATTGGGCATTCTCTAGCTTGTCAATTTGGGGGACGCTACAGACAAACCGGCTACCTCTAACAAGTGACAGACATTATCAACAGATAGGTTATTTCTTTCACTACTTCACGATATTAGATGGTTGCGATGGCATGAATAATTCATAAGCTGCAGCACTAAAAGAAACAGTAGGTTCATAACTTACCAGAACGAAAAACCTTCAAGAATTCATAAAAAATAAACGGGTTGAACTAACACCACCAAACGAACACAGCGTGCTAATGGAAGGAATGGAAAATTGTTTCCATCGGGATAGCATCACTATCCCGTCCTACATCGCCCTGGGCGGTATTAGGAACCTGGGCGATATTTGGGCCATATTCCTTATGTTTATTTAAAAAAAAAAACCAGAAAAATCTTAGAACCATTATATTAATTTTTTAAAAAAAAATATTTTTTTTTTTTTATTTCTGTAATGTTTTCATCTTTTTTGAAATTCGAGATTTAATGCATTTTTTATTCTGAGTTCTCTCGAAATAATCAATCGAAATTTATTATTAGTTATTTGATGAAGAGGTTTTCTATGAAGAGGTTTACTTGTAAAAATTTAAACAAGTATCAATAATCGATTTTATTGCAGTTCCGGCATGGCCGAGCGGTCTAGATGGCGGTCTGCCGTGTGGCCGGTGTGTCGGAACCTGGATTCCAATCCCGGTGTTGACATGGCTGTTTCTTTCTTCTTCTGTGTTTCGTCCGTTTCTCCCTGGGACTTACTGTCTCAGGGTTATCCTGGACGGGATGTGAATCTCGTCCCCCCCCCCCCCTTCTTGATTATCACTAGCTTCGCCCTGACGTTGTCGGGTTGAGCTAGTTCCGTGGTCCCTAGTTGGCCAAATTCAATAAAGGAAGGAATCGATTTTATTTAGAAGTGACTGAATAATAATAATAATAATAATAAAAAGTTGTAGTATCGCATTAGAGGTTTGTGTGGCCCTTGGGGTCACTGGAGATTAGGCATCAAGCGTTTCCTGACCAATGGGATTAAGTTGAGATCGCATGTCAGCAGAATCCCGCTCGGCTTTAATCCATGAAAAAGAAATGAATATCATTGATTTTTAGATCTACAGAGGGCTGGGTGGACCGCCTGCAGGAAAATTTATTGCATAAAAATCTCCGATAGTCCGCCAGGGATTGAACCCAGCTCCTCCAGCCTTGAAGTGCCTTGACTATCGGGCCCACGAATATGAATAGAAACTTAAAATAAATAATGGATTCTTGTATTGAGAAAGCTACTTCATATGGTGAAGATTAATTACTGTATATCAGAAGTAAAAAAAGAAAAGTTGTTACATTGAGCTTTATAGGAATGAAGTCACTATTCTGGCCATAAAATCATTACTATCGGCAAATAATGAAAGACAGAAATATAATAATGAAAACTGCAGCACTTGATAGATTCTTAATTCCAGTTGGAGCTGTGGCGTAAATATGTCTTGATAATCCCAGAGCAACTTCACTTTCCTTCTTGTAACGGTTTTAACATATACTTGAAAACACGAGGAGAAATAAACTATTATCCAACCTTTTCTATTCTATATTTTATATATGTTCGAATATAAGATATAAAGGTTAAAATCTGTACTGCAATAGGACATGTAGGTCTGGGGTGCGCGGGAGCTTTAGGCTTCCAGCGATTCCGATCAACAGATCTTACATGATCATCTATGAACGACTTGCTTTGTTATTTTGCTCGATTGATGATTTTATGAGCAGCCGTATTAACTCTGCCCTCAGATAAGAATTAAAGACTCTTCTTTTATTCGTTTTTATTTATACGCCCATCAACCCCACCTTGTCTACAACAACTAACGCTGTAAATGCGAGGGTCATTCAGAAAAAAAATTATAACCGCTAGAAATTAAATTTATGAGTTTGCGATAATGTCAGCCGTAGCTGAAATATCCTTTAGAGGGCTTGCTGTTGAGCGCCGCATGGTCTTTGGGGATACTGTCTGTGTCGTTGGAGGTGCACGCTGTCATTTCAAAATGGCGATCCGCTTGGATAGCTGCTCTTTTATTGAAACCTTAAGAAATTGCACAACAACAGCAGGAAGAAACGTCCTGCTCTTCTGAACGACAGTGTAATCCTCCTTAATGACCCCAACACACGTTGCACGGAAGACACAGAACTTGCTGCACGGTTTCCACTGAGCAATTTTGGGTCATGTGTTGTAAAGTCCGGATTTGGCTTCCAATGATTTTCATCTGTCTTAAAAAAAAAGCACATGTTAGGTTGAAGCTTCACATGCACTGAAGAAGTCCAACGTGAAGCAATGAAATTGGCTGTAACAGTGGGACCCTGACTTTTATGAACTGATCAAACATTGTGACATATGCCTCAATCGTCAAGATGACTTTGTAGAAAAATAGTGTATCTGTGCCTCTTTAAGGGCATCATCTCATTTTCTTCCAATAAAGGTTTGTTTTTCGTATACAAGTTTTGTAGACGCT
Source organism: Thereuonema tuberculata (assembly GCA_023159025.1). Lineage (NCBI taxonomy): Eukaryota > Metazoa > Arthropoda > Chilopoda > Scutigeromorpha > Scutigeridae > Thereuonema > Thereuonema tuberculata. The sequence continues at coordinate 106,024,520 of JAFIDM010012231.1, forward strand.
TTCTGATCGACCTACGTACTTCTTTACTTTGTTTTTCTTGACTCGAAACGTCTGTGAAATTATTATTTTTTATTTAAAAATTAGCCAATAACTAATTTGTATGAAAATGTGGAATTATTTTTTTATTTAGACTAATATTAGTTTAATTTTCTTAATTTTAAGGGATTTTTATATTTACTTACTTTACTTTACTTTACGCGATCAGGCCCAGGGGACCGCGCGATGTAACAACCAAGGCTCTCCATCTGTCTCTATTTTCAGCCACCCGTCTCCAGCTCTCCGAAAGTCCCAGTCGCAAAAAGTCTTCCCTCAATCCATCCATCCATCTCCTCCTAGGTCTTCCCACTGGTCTTTTGCCTGTTGGGGTCCAATCCAATATAATTTTGGGCCACCTTGTTTCTTCCATCCTCACCACATGCCCTGCCCATTGAAGTCTCTTACTTTTCATCACCCCAACAATATTGGGCTCCTTGTAAAGCTCATAAAGTTCGGAGTTGTGTCGCCTTCTCCATTCTCCCGTAGCTTCATCCTGGATTGGTCCATAAATTTTCCTAAGGACCTTTCTCTCAAATGTCAGTAATCGAACAAGGTCTTGTTTTCGAGTGCTCCAGGTCTGAGAACCATAAAGTACCACTGGCATAATTAATGTTTTGTACAGCCTTAGTTTTAGCTGCTGAGATAAACTTCTGGATTTTAAAACCGGGTCTAGAGAGTAAAAACATCTGTTTCCTGCACACAGTCTTGCTTTTATCTCTGTTTCAATTGACGTTACATCAGTGAAAATAGATCCAAGATATTTGAACTCTTTCACATGTTTAAACCTGGTGCCATTAACTGTTAGGTCTTGGGAACTCTGGAGCTTTCTTCCAACGATCATGTACTCAGTCTTCTCAATACTAATTTGCAGTCCAAATCCAGGGTCTGAATACTTCTTTTCAATTCCTCTTGTGTGCACGCCAATAAGGCAATGTCATCAGCATAGGCCAGGTAGGCAATATTTTCATTGTCGATTTGAACACCCTGAAGGTTCTTTTCTTTGTTGAACTCTCTCATTACCTTTTCGAGTGCCAAATTGAACAGGATAGGTGATAATCCATCTCCTTGTCTTAATCCTGTCTCTACTTGAAAACTTTCTGTCTTTTTATTACCTATCTTAACCTTAGCTTTTGTGTCGTTACGCATAACTCAATCAGTCTCACCAAATTCTTTGGGATGCCAAACTCTATCGTAGTTTTAATCAAGCTCGGTTTATATTTTTATATTTAAGGGTAAAGAAAAGTAAGGAAAATTACTTGGGGAAACTAATGAAGTAATGCAATGATGTCTGTTTGATTTGCCTTTCAACGTCTTTAAATAAAAAAAAAACATACTTTACTGCTGTTCAGAGCTTTTTACACTGGAACTGATTTGTACCGCAATCACACTGCCTAAAATGATCGAATTGGTATTGATGAAGCATATCTACTTAAGCGGTAATTTCTTTTTTTAATTAATCTAGGTTATGACTGATCGTTGTATAATCACATCTTATTAGTTCTTGTCATACTATATGAGAGTTGAATGATTTCCAGAGGAACAAATGTCCTACGTTAAAATCAGGTGTCTTATTACCAAGTTGTTCTTGGACAGGAAGTAATGACTGACCCAGAAACACGATTTAACCAACATCTATTGAATGAATTAAAATGTCAGACGAAAATGTTTACATCAAAGTTAAACTGGTCACTTGCCTGCAAGAACACTAAAAAAAATAAAAAAAAAAAAAAAAAAATCATTTTTTTTTTTGGTGGAGAATTTAACAGGAAAGCAGAATTGCCATAAGCTGGTGTGTGTGGGAGGGAATCGATTACAACCTAACAGATAGTAAAAAATCTGTTTGTAACCGAATACTTTTTCTGAATTGAAATTTGATTCTAATTATTAAGAATGTTTTAAAGACCCAATAAAAAAATACTCCCTAGTATTTATTTATTTGCATAACGATTATTTAGAATTGTTAATTAAAGGCTACATAAAAAAAAATTAAAACAAGTTAAATACGAGTTAAAAAATTAAAACAAATATAAATACCAATTTGCAAAATATATTGGAATGGTGTTTGTGGGAGAATCGATTAGATGGAAGACAAGTTCTGGAACTGAACTGAATTAATTTATTAAATGAAAAACATTGGTTTTTATTGATTTTACATAGTTTGATTTGATTGGCAACGTATTTAAAAGTATACGTAATGATTGGACAAGAACATAATGAATTTAAATTAACTGATTTAACGGATACAACGGAAAAGAATTTAAAAAATAAATAGAACATGAGTAATTAGGAAATAGAAAAGGAATGCTTTAAAATAAATAACCATTAACAATTAAAATGAATAAAATACAGATAATACAGATAAATAATTCTTAGAAACATTTTATATACAGATTGTTACAATATTTGCTCACTTTTCTTCATTCTTCATTCACCTCCTTTCGAATTTGTCTGTGGCATTCCGGTTATCTTTTTCCAATTACACCGTGCTAAACATCCGGTTTGGCAAGGCTTGATTTGTTTCTTTTAAATTTGGTATCTTTTTTCTTTTTTTTTAAAGTTGATTTATTAATAAGGATGTCTTGGCTAAATTTACAAAACCCAAACTGGTGTTTGTGTCTTAGAATGTACTCTAAATACGATTTTTCCCAGGGCAGGTATTCATAGCTGGCAAATTTTGATGTAATTTTTATATTCACTTTATTACTGTTATTAAAAAAATTGCTTATTTGTATTTTACATTTTATTGCTAATTTCCTTTTTAAGTTAATCTTTTAATTTATTGAAATAAAAATAAAATTGTTAATTGTTTTTCAAGCACATTGATGAGACAAATTACACTAGCCTGCGAAAAAAAAAAAATTTTCTCCGGCAAAAGATTGAAGAGCTGATTTACCCTAATTTAGGTGTGCTGAGTTCAAATATGTAAACCGTTTTTGCCTATCACGTACAGTTTTTTTGCTATTTGAAATCCAAATTTTACACATTGCTGTAATTTCGATAGAAAACACCATAATAGAGAATATATGTAATTTTAATGGGACATGATCAAATTGCAACGAATATACAAAAAAGTAACATGTTCATTGCTAAAATGTATGAATCTCACTTCAAGAACACTATTGTTTGCTGCACTTTGATGTGAATGAACGCTGTGTTGATTTGCGTTTGTGTTCCTCAGTAGTGACAGAGGTACCGAAAGCAGGGACTACTTCTATCAAAACTCTTCACGTACTGCTTCATAATTTCCAATTTAATATGTAAAGGGGGCAATAACACACTTTGAGGATCAATTAATGGACGATTTACAATGTTTTTTTTCTCCAGACACGAACTGTTTCCTCTTGGGCGACTCAGACACTAATCAGTGATGATCCCTGTCCCGAGAGTCCCACTCACACAGAAAACACGGAACTTTGTATATCCTCCTTGCTGCCCTAATATGATACCGCACACTTTTAAATCACAGCACAGTAACCATCTGTGTTCATTGTAGTTCAGTTTCTGCAACACCATAGATAAATTGTGATAGTTTTCACGAAGAGATGTTGAATGGGCGACTGGCACTGAAGCAAGTTTATTTCCATTGTGCAGAAGAACACCTTTGAGCTTCTTTTACTGGCATCAATAAATAGACGCCAGTCCTTTGCTTGGTAAATAGTTCCAAGACGACGAATTAAGCCAGGATATCACAGCAAAACACAAGTTCGTCTTCGTGAACAAAAAACTGCCGGAATTCTTCCTCCCGATTTCTGTAACAATATGAATTTGTCCCAGGAAGTAAAAGATTTCTCTCTTTAAATCTTGATCCTAAAAGTTCTCTCTTTTCTTTGGTGAGGCCTAGGTCACGCACCAAATCATTTTGTCACACTGATTATAAAGATGTGGAGTTTTATCCTCAACATCCGGTAGAAAGGTATCATCATCACCATCCTCCGCACTTGAAGATGACGAAGACACACTCTCTGGTAACTGTTTTGGTGGTTTTGGGACAGGAATATCGGGTCCATGTGATACGGGGGTTATGGCAGATGGAAGGCAGGGATACACAATGTGCTTTTTGTTTTTCATATTGAATCCGGACACTTTACATACACAAAAATAACAGTCGTCAAAGTGATTTGTTTGTTCCCGCCAAACCATTGGGATTCCGAATGGCATTGATGGCAACAACCCTTTGTACCATTGCCGCAGGTTTTCTACACACGTTTCACACACAATATGGGGTGCGAAATTCTTGTCCTGATCACCTAACTTCATGTTAAAATATCCCAAGTACAGGCTTTTTATAAATGGTGATTATATTTCGCTTCTGGCCTTTACTTGTATATTGGTCATATATATAACAGAAAGAGTTGGGATTGTTCACACATTTTCGCCTCCCAACATCTCTGCCATTTGCCATTTTAACACAAACTACCTCACTTATTCACTCAATCGACTTCAAGTGCACGTTGAAACATATAGATAAAGGCATGTCACAAGTTCTCAGACTCTCCTCTCAGACTACGGAGGAACGTGATCTTCGCGTTTTTATCTTGTCTGACACTGCGCATGCGCGAACTACAACTGTTCTATTTGTTGTTCCGGTAATCCTGTATGATTACCTACTTCCCTCCAAAACACAGCTCATACAATATTTTCTCTCAGACATGTCCGTACCTGCATTCCATACAATCAAGCCAAACCTCATTTACAATAACGAAGCTCAATTAGCATACACATGAGACGGATTTATGACAAATCTGTACGTGATACGAAACAACTGGTATTTTTTTTTACATAAGGACACTAAATGTAACGTATATCACATACAATTACTTTTGCCGGAAAATCTTCGCAGGCCAGTGTTATTTAACAATTTTAATTTATTATTGCTTACCTTTATTAATATAAAAATTTGACACCCTCTCCCTCCATTTCCAAGTTTATCCAGATTTTAAATGATTCTCTTACTTATTATAAATAAAAACATTGACAATTCCTGTATTAACATAAGTACTAACTTTAAGAATTATTTGAGGAGTTTAAATCCAAACAGTATGAGTTTAATTTGTGATAATGAAGCGTTATTGGTAAACATCCGTAGTCTTGGGATTCCGATCAGGAATTCTTCAGGTCTGGACCGAGCAGATTATAAATGCAATGTAGTATGGTTTTCTTTCCTCTCGGATATATATTTCTTCAACGATACCAAACAATGCGGACACCAAAGAATTTCTCAGTTTCAATACTAAATCAGTTTCTTGACTAAAGTATTAGTCTATTGGTGACAGCAATTGGTGTATAACATTGGATGTGCCAGTTTATTTGTATAATATACGCAAATATGGATGACGTGATATTTCTTCTTTTTTTTTACTTGGCATCAAGAGATTAAAATGAAATTCTGAGTGAAGAATAGATAAGAAACTGAAAATTCTAGAAATCAGAAAATCTGTTACATATCAGCAGTTGTTCTCCTAGACATTCTATCTACTTAAGAAAAAAATACTTTAAATCTCACGATAAAATTCAACTAGAATAAAAGCACTTCGTAAGTCTTCGTTGTAAGCATCAGTGAAATTGTAATTTTTGACAAAGAATGGAGTTAATGAAAAATCAGTTTTCTTAACAGCTGGCAACACGACAAGGACGAACTGACTAGCCAAAGCCCGCTGACCCGGTGTCATATTGGGCTTAGGCTAATCGGCTAAGAAGCATTTGTTTTAAAATTTCCGAAGTATATAGAGATGAAGAAACCCAGAGCAGGTGTAGAAAAACAAAACAAAATAGCAATTACCCTCCTATGGTTAATGATAAAAGTAGATTTGCCTATAGTGAAAGATATACTGAAAGAAAAGGTCAGCAAGTAACTCATAATAAATTCTATTAATTCATAGTAACTAAGGATTATATACCATACCATAGCAAGAAACTTCAATATGCATATGTATTTATTATTATTATCATTTCCTGCGAATGGGCCCGAACGGACCACACACTAGCCCACCTGACAGCGTCAGGACAAGGCTAGACAATCGGAAAGCGAGACGAGAAGTCACTGCTTGGGGGGAAACTCTGAGAGAGTAAGTCCTAGGGGAGAAACGGACGAAACACAGAAGAAGAAAGAAACAGCCATGCCACTACCGGGATTCGAACCCACGTGCCGTTATACTGACCTCACACGGCAGACCGCCGTCTAGACCGCTCGGCCAAGCCGGCACGGCACATATATTATTTATTAATACATTATAGAATTTAAAACTAAGAAACTAAAAAAATTAAAACTCTGTATTTATTTAAAGAAATGCAAGGTGTTCACCTCAACCATATTCACTGTCCGGCCTATTTATTAGATACACCTACCTAGTAGCGTGTTGGGCCTCCTTTAGCTCTCAAAACAGGCTGAATTCGTCGAGGCATGGATTCCACAAGATGCTGATAACGTTGTTGAGATATTGTGTACCATGTAGACATGAGTGTGTCACGCAGTTCCTGAAGATTTGATGGAGATGTAGATCTGGAGCGAACAGCCCGTTCCAGCTCATCCCACAAATTTTCAGTCGGGCTGATATCTGGGGACTGAGCGGGCCACCGCAGCAAGGAAAAGTCATCGTCATGTTCCTCAAGCCATCCCATAGTTATGCGGACTTTGTGCACCGGCATATTATCATGCTGGAAGTAGCCATCTGCATGAGGATAAACTGTAAACATGTACGGTTACACTTGGTCAGCTACGATGCCTAGGTACGCTCTAGAATTCCTCCAGAGAAATCAATGGATCCAATGTGTGCCAGGAAAATATCCCCCACACCATGACACTGGCCCTACCGGCTTGAAGAGTTGCTGTGAGACATGACGGGTCCAGACATTCATGCGCACAGCAGGGGTATACCTAATAAAGTGGCCGGACAGTGTATATATATATATATTTTTTTTTTATTTCAATCTTTTAGGTTGCCCAGCGTACGTTCCGGGGAACCCAATAACTTAACTGTGTGGTATGAGTTTTACAGCTTCACAGAGCCATATTTAGTTCTTAGAAAATAAAGACTTAGCAAACTTAAGCCAAACGTAAGAATTTTAATGAAATTTTCAGCATTATTAAGATAATTAATAAATAAAGGTAATAAAACATGTTGAAAATTCAAAATATGCAGAAGGGATGATTAATAAATGTGAAGATTTTGGGAAAGAAGGAATTAAAAATAGAATTGAACAAAGTAAAAAGCATTACATCATGCTTAATTTGAGAATGGTGGGATAAGCACATAAGAAAAGATATATTGGAAAGATGCTGGTAGAATCAGTTTTGGAATATGGAAGCGAAATATGGGTTATGACTGAAAACTTGAAAAGAAGAGTAATAGCGGTAGAGATGGATTATTTATGTAAAAGCTTATCTCTGGATTGAATTGTATTAAAATGAAGAAATTAGAAATCGAATGGATACCTATGAAAATATTATTTTTAGAATAGAAAAAAAAGTTTAAATTGCTTCGGACACTTGCTTCGAATGGAGGAGAAAAGATGGCCCCCAGCAATTACATCTATTGAAACCACCTGGAAAACGTAAAAGACCAAAAAGGTCATGGTTTGAGGGAATTAAAAAAAATGTATGGAGAGCAGAAGATTAAAAGCCCAGAATGCACAGAACAGACGGCTTTGGGAGATGCGCACGGGAAGATGCTGTATAACCCAATGATGATGATTGTAATGTAAAATATCAGATATTTCCAACCAACTGGATCAGAAGTTTTGTTTTTTTTTTTTCCCCCAAAAATTTCAATTTTTCGCAGTACCTTATCCTCAACCAACCAACCAACCAAAAAAACAAAAAAACAAAAATTAATGCGACTCATGTTTTCCGACCAATAATAACATATTATGAAGGAGTCTCAGATTACCGACCTCTGAATCATATCGCATCATCGACAATTCGAAGCTGTCCGGAATGTAAGTATAACTTTACCATAGTTAATTTAGATCTGAAAGAGGATAGGCTAATTAAATATTAAAGAAATATAAGAGTTAATGAGGAATTTTCCTATTCATTAATTGGTTTTTCAATTTTGCGGCTCTGTAATTTGAGCCGCCTTCGAGAAAAATTGAAAACTACGCAAGTCCGTGGCTTTGTGTCCATCTCTGCCCAGTTTTGGAGTGTCAATGCTAGTGATCTTCCTTATCCGACATTTTCTAAAGACATTATAAAGACACTGATTTACAAAGACTTTATAATGTCTCGGATAAGGAAGAACGCAAGGGTTGTCGGTTCAAAGACACTGATATAACGGCACGGATTCAGTAAATGTTGTTTTCAGTTCCTTCTGAAAGTAGACTACTTAGCCGAAATTTTGAGCAACATTATTTGAATTGGGAAATTCCTCATTCATTCCTTTTTTTTATGTTAATTACCTAATAACTGATTTTATGGTAAAGTTTCATAAAGTGATTTTTATTTTCTATATTATGTAACACTGACTGCTTTGGAAAACTGGAAATGTGAAATTGTGCAATGTAGTTTACATGCACAAATGATTTGAAACAACAACGCCCATTCTCTAGCAAACAGCCTTATTAATCGCCAGTTATTATACGCTATCACTCGCTTGGCAGTAAGTTCACATCAGTGGATTTCAATTTGCTACAATTCACTGGAAAATTATATTTATATAAACGAACCTTGGGTTTTGCATCCAACTTGCTTTACAAACAAGAACGATATCTGCCATTTTCGCACAGTTTTCAAGATTTTTTTTTTGTTTTCTTTATATTATATTACTTTACTTAAATTTTACAATTACTTTCTTTTTGATATAACGCTACTTCTGTCAGTTCTTTTATTTTAAACAGTCACAAACGATTAATCTTTCCTTTTGGTTTTGTCATTTAATATCTTCATTTTTAAGGTTAATTTTCACAGTTTAATATGCAATTGCTGAATTTGCATATTCTTTTCCTACTACTTATTTTGAAATAGTACTTATCTTTTCTTCTGCCTTATGTTTTTTTTTCCTCCTTATTTATCTTAATTTATCAGATTTGCTGTTCTTATTTGCTTGAGAGAAATAGTTTTCAAATTGACCTTCTGTTCCTTTATTTCCCGAATTCCAGTTTAAGAAGATACATTTAAAGTAACTTATTTAACAGTTTTGATTTACACTTTTAAGTAAATAAACTATTATTAATTGCATAGTAATAAAATTAAGCGGTAACTATATACAACAAAAAATAAAGCGAAACGCTTGTGCATATTTAAGAAATTTTTAAAATCATTGGAAAATCTAGTTAGCTAACCATCTCTCGACTTCAAAAGATGGTGATCGATAAAATGATTTCCGAAAAAAAAAAAAAAAATAAAATTAAAAAATTCTGGCCAAATCTATCAAAACAGAAACTACGTGCCTGGGAAGTTAATTATCTTGTCATAAAGGCAAAAGGATCAGGTGCACAAATTATCATAGGCAGACATTTATGTTTAGATGGTGAATTTTGTCAGAATCTCTTACTGTGATCTTAGAGAAGGTGCGATGGAGGAATCAATGAAAAGTATGAAATTTATTACAAAACGGAAGTAAAGAAAAAACGACCAGAGGCATTAAATAAATCATTCCAATTTCACACTAGTTGCGATTAACATCTGGGAGTGTCTCAGAAACTACAGATAGAAGGCTTTGAAAATGAGGTTATTGGAATTGAAGATGATAGAATTGAGGAGTATTGCTTTTCATTTAAAAAAACAAAAACAAACAAACCTTAAAAATTAGACAATGAACTTTTGGAAGTTAATGATAGCGATTCTACATTTTATTAAGGTTGGAAATATGACTTCATAAATCAAATCGAGTATTCAGTAGTTAGCCCTTGAACAGTGGAAGGGTGAGCTTCCGGTTTGTTTGTCTTTTTGTTTTGATCTCTGGCAAATTTCTTTTCATCAATAATTCATGATGTTAACAATGATCATAGATTGCTATCAGCTAATAATTTTTAAGTAACTGCAGTTTAATGACGCTTTGTAATACTCAGCTGTGAAAGCGCGACTGTCAAAACGGTGTATCTCGATATCACAACATCAGTAGAGACCTTCAATTTGATTGGCCTTGACCTTCGCGGAGATCAGTATGGAGGTCACGGATTGGCAGGTGTATTGTTGTCGTCATCTCTGACGTCTCACGTGGAATAATACGTCGCGTGTAGGTGACCATACATGGAAAGTCGTACTACGCTCCATTTCAAATAGTTCGAGACTATTGGTAGGAAGTTGACGATGTAAAGTTTTCCTCTGTTACGTCGTTTTAATAATGAATTTTATATATCTCTGTTCATTAACACGGTTACCTGCAAGAAGAAAACCTTACATCTAGCGGAATGCTAATCTATCAATGGTCTCAAGATAGTTCAAATGAGATTTTAGCAGAATCAGGTATACAAAGAAATTAATTTTCTTATTCATCAAAGTTTATTTGTGTTCGTTCAGAAAATAAAAAGTGTGTTTTGTTGAAAATTGAAAATAGGCATCAGTAGTAAAACCCTTTCTGAATGACAGGATTCTTTCTTTAGATGATTGCAGTTGGGGACTTAGGGAATTTTAAGAGAACATGAAGATATCATGTTTTCTTTCCTAAGAAAAATTAAGCTTGTAAAATGTATGGTTTTTTTGTTTTGTTTTTTTTCACTGAGTAACTTTTGTACCTGAGGATGCAGAGCTGTAGAAACCGGCGGTGGAAGCGGTGCGTCGCACCGGGACGCCCATCCAGTGCTTTTTTTTTTTTTAAGAAATTTAGAAAGAACACTCGTTTTTATTTTTGTAATACAGTTAAATAAAGATGAAGTTGGAGAAAATAATAATAATTTGAAGTTCATAATGTATCACTTATCACAAACAGAAGCCACACAATGTTGGATTTCCGAGTTTTAGTCTGCTTTCTTTACCTAAACAGGGATTTAAAAAAATATTACAAACACCGTTTTGTATTGAATGCATAATTGTAATACCGTCCTCACAGCGCAAAAATTACTATGGCTGGGATAATGGCATGGGAGGGCCCTAAGATCATGACTAGCACCGGGACCCGCAACTTTTTTTGTTACGACACTGAGTGAATGCATATTCTTGAAACTTTGCAAGAGCAAGAGACGAGATCTGATTTCTTCTTTAAGGATTACTGTAGAGAAATGTGTGCATGAAGCTGACAAAATCCTCATACAAATTGAACAACTAATTCACTGATGGCAAGCAATAAATTTCACGATACACCAATATTCCATTTCATTTGTATTGATTTGATTGAATTAAATTGAATTTAGACAATTAATGTGCAATTAGGGACAAGTTTGATTAAGTTTTCACCAAATGGAAAAATTTGAAGATAAATTGTTTTTATTCGTACTACACTAATTGTAATTTACAAATAAAGAGATTTCTCCTTTCTATTGTTTGTTTAGTGGAGAAAGAAAAATCATATTTGCAAATGATTAGAAGTTTTATTTGATACTTTTAGATTTGGTAGAAGCTATCACTGAAATGGGGTTTGTAGTTTAGAAAATAAAAAAAAAAGGAGGGGTTTAACATTTCAAGTTTCAGATTTTGGCATTTATTCTGCCTTATTTAACACACTAAGGAATAAGTACAGTCGGTAATTTTTCATGCTCTAAAGATTGCTGTTTTGTTTCGTTGCATAACAAAAACTTGAACTTTATTTTCTAAGAATTACATTTCACTAAAAAAAAGATTCATTTCTAGTTAAAATTTAAGAAGATAATTACAAGTGTATTTTAGACTTCAAGTGGAGTGACAGCCTTAATTATCGATACATGTTTGCATTTACTTGTGTTCTTTTTTTTAGCATATGAAATATTGTATAAAAAAAATCCCTTATTGTATTTCGCTGCTAATAATTATTTTTCTTGTTAAAAAGACCTAATTCCTTTTTTCATAAAGTTTTTAATTATGGGAAACAGATCTGTAGGTGATTTTTCACAGTTTTCCTTTATTTGGCCTAACATCTTTTCCAGGTTAAAAAAAAAAAACCTTTTTAACTTTTGGACTTTCTTTGTTCTTTTAAATCCTAACAGAAAACAAATACTCTTTTTTTTTTGTTCTTTTTCTTCTCCTAGTGCATTTACTTGACTGTTAACTGTTCCCAATTGCTAATGAAACATTTGCTAATAGAAGTTGAAACTAAATGACTGATAATTTGACTAACTGTTTTAAGAATAGCTTATTATTTTAATCAGTTCCACTCAATGTCGGGTTCTTGGTTTTTGTGTTTGCGAATGGCCTCCAATAACCTCCTACTCATTAGAAGCTTTCCTCTGTCTCGTTTTCTTTCTCTAAAGACCTTTTTTTTTTTTTATGTGCCAGGAAAATGCGTTGTCTTCTGGTGAGTGGCCGTTGTAAGGAATCATCTGTCATAAATTTCAATCCGTATCTGAAATAAAAAAAGCTTCGAATGAGGCTTCTGCAGTTGGTGGGAACAAGTTTCCAACGGAAGGTGCAGCTGCTCCGGAGCTTAAACTTTCCATGTTTCAAAGTTTATTTTGATATTAGTTCAAGGTTTATTCACAAGATAATAAAATTTACAGCTTTAATATTATAATTTTTAATCTCAGGATATTTTGAAGCAATTACGTAGCCCAGTATTTCTCGAACGACACGCGCAGGTTATGATAAAAATATCACAAAGACAAATTGTGAACAATTAAAAGCAATTTATCATTATTTTATATACAATATATATATATTTCAAATTTTTTCTAGATGATTCATCAAATTGTTACGTAATGTAGAAAAGTGGGTGCTTAAAGAATAAGAAACAATGACGTTAACAGAGCCTTTTCAATTCCATTGCAAATTTTCTGTCAGATAATAATAATAATAATAATATGCATGCAATAATGTGTTATTTATTTTCTATTTATTCTATATAACATTGTACATTTCAGTAAAAGTGTATGTTTATTTTTTCTTGATTTTTTTTTTAATTCAGTCCTTGATAAAATATAGACACACTAATGTTGTGTGGCCCATTCTGTAATTATTTTAAATTTTATTTCCTTACGTTGTCTAATTTTAGCAAATAAAAAAAGTTATTCTTGTAATATAATTTCCTTTTTTGCCTAGTTTGTTATTCGTATTTAGCTCCTACTACTGACTTTCTAGAGGGATAAATTAATAAAGTATTGTTAATCTTGTGTTGCATTCCACCAACATTAACCATAGAATTCGAGGAATTTCCGTGACTGCGGACATAAAGGGAGAAGAAAACATCCAGTCTTATTCGGGAAAGAACCTAGGCTCCACTTTAACCCAGGCTCATTAATAGTTTAAGAATTTCTGTTCCTTTTCTTGTGATGTTTCTTGATTTACTCCATTTGTCTTGTGGGAGCTAATATTTCAAAATTGGACGGCGAAGGTTTTTTTGTTATGTTAATATGATATCATAGTCTATAAAACAATGGAAAGAAAAGTTAAGTTTAAGCACTTCGGAGGCGGTTTTACGTTGCAGTTCCCGTTTGACAAGTTTTACGTAACTAATTTGACTTCAATCTCACATCATCAAACCAAAAAACAAAACAAAACAAATGCTAACATCTTTGCACACGAGGCCCTAGGCAAAAATCTAGATTGCCTTTTAGTCAACTGAAACTTCCTCTGACATATTTCAATAATGGAAGAAGTAAATTGACACAATTGGTATCTTTAGAAATTTCCTTTCCTTTTTTACCTCTATATAAAGAATTTCCTTTTTACATTGGAAACATATTCTTGATTCAATTTAATCTTATATTCAAAATTAACTGATTCAAAATCCACATTGTAACTGAGGAGCTTTTCCAATAAAAAGTTGCGTTATCCAATGGGAGCAGCTGGACATATTAGTAGACTGAAAATAAAAACAGGGCTAAGTGCCACAACAATCGATTTCCATTTTATTGCTAAAATATGTCTAGACCAGTGCGGTAAAAACGGCTATATGATATTCAGTCTGCAAGTACTTCAAACTTTAGCCAATTGTTAGACTTTCACTGTAGCCAGTATTAGTTTTCACAAATGTTTTTGCAGTTTTTCTCAGAATTTAGATTTTGGCACTTAGCCCGGTTTTTATTTTCAGTCTACATTTACTGATTTACAAAACTTTTTATGCTTTTTATGAAAAATCTTCATGTTTCGTGAGGGCAAGGATTAAAAAATAAACAGAAATTATTAAACAAAATTTGTAAGTTAATACTCTTGAAATTCACAGGAAAGTTTCTTTTTTTTTTTTTTTTTTAACAGAGGTTATTAGAAGCATTTTGTCTCTTTAAATTCCATAAAACGAAACCAAACAAAAATTCATTAAACTCCGATCAACAGGAATCGTGTTTTTGCGCAGGTCCGGATAAAAAAAACGGATAAAATATTTGCTTCCGCGAGAATGGCTCTTGTGGACAAAACGCGAAGGGTGGAAAAAGCAAAAACTGAATTGTTTATTTTTTATTTATTTATTTTACTTCAGTAACGTTTCAAATACTGCTAGACTTACAGTTATTCTTAATTATATTCATCATTAACATATAATTGGCTCATACGCTACTGTTTTTCCCTGTTCACTGTCCAATTCCACACAAACATTTTTTTTTTTGCCTTAGAATTTAGAAAAAGATACAAAAAATAAGTAAAACTAAAACAAGAAAAAAGTTAATAACTAAAAGATTAAAAAAAACTTAACCTAGACGTACACACCCACACCACAAGAAACAGTTGCTCTTTCAGACAATGAAATCTGTTGTTTTCCCTACTTCAATTTCGTTTTTAAAGCTGATATAGTAGCAAAGCTCTCTGCCCTCTTTCAAGGCAAAGGTTTTCTTAATAATTTTAATATTTTGAAAGCAAGTTGAAAGCAAATCGTCTACTCCAGTCTGTTAATGTATTCAGCCGTAGCATATGGTTCTTTAATAGTTGTTTATTAGTTTTAAGTGGTTCTTCATTCTTTTCTTACTAATTGTATATTTCTATAATGAAAATTAGAATTTTTCCTTTTACTATAAGTGAAATGTTACGATTCGAATTCATCGTTCTTCCTAAGCTTTCTTCAAATTCGAATAATTCCAAAAATCTCGATTTTTATTTATTTGACAGCGATTTTTATTTTTGCTCCGTCAATTTAAAGCTTACCCCTGTGAAAGTTATTAAGTTATCTTTGATTAAAATGAGCAGATGGTTGAAAAATAGCCAAAGAAAGTCCTTATGCACGGTGAGAGGAGCACGTCGGACCCTACGTCTGTGGGCCCTTTGTAGCCTAACTTATGTAAAACAGAAAAATTGCAAAAAAATAAATAAATAAATAAATAAATAAATCGCAAACATATTAGCGTTTTATTAAATTAAGAATAATTAATAATGAAAATTAAAACAAAAATATAGTAATAGTAATAGAAAATTTTAGAAAAACAGTCCTGACAATAGCAGACGGATGGTTTAGTCTTCTTGTACAAGTTCTGTTTTCGTGTAACGTATTATTTCAATTCTGATATATTGTATCATCATTTCACTTGGATTCCTGTTAAATGTGACGGTAGCACATTTTCGCTCTTTATTAACCAAAAAAGACGAAGTTTGATAAACTTTTTTTACTCAAAGTTTTTGAGTAAAAAAAAAAAAACCAGAAAAAAAAATAAATATGGTTATAGAGAATGTATCGGACTAGTTTTAATAGCATTATTGCGATAATGTTAATTGTTTAAAATAAATTCAAAATTGAGCAAAAGGAACTTAAATTACATTTACAATGTAAACGTAACTTGGAAGAAGAAAAAACTAGCACTAAAATTAGTGAAGTAAGTCAAAATAAATTTAATAATAATTGTAATAACGTTTACAATAAGAGCGAAATACACTGCTAAATTTAGGGGATATTGCGAAATGAATACAATACACCCAAAAAAACAGAGGCATTTGAGTTTATTTATTAAAGAATATCATCAGAGAAGCATATGAGACGAAAATGGAGGTTGTTTGAATATGCAAATGTGATGTAAAACTTTAATTTGCATAGCCCTGTATAAAGAGGCTGGCGATGCTCGGTTATCTGCACTTTCTTGGATCAACAACAAGTGGCAGGATCGTTGAGTGTCACTGAAAATGCCCCTGCAACGTGATTTACCCGAATCTGAAGCATGGAGAGTCATAGGGCGTCTTGAAGATGGCCAAACAAACGCAATGGTAGCAGCGGTTGGAGCCTCCCAATTGCAGACTCTGGAATCGCTTCACAGAGACTGGCACAGTACGAAGAAGACCAGGGCAGGGCCTCTCACGTGCCACCACTGCAAGAGATGATCGCTACTTGACGCTAATAGCACGAGAGCTGCGGGGACTGTTTCTCGCTGCTACTGGACGATGGGTGTACTCGACCGTTCGAAATCGACTCCGTCATGGTGGACTGTATGCCCGGCGACCAATGGTATGCATTCCGTTAACTGCTGAACATCGCAGAACCCGCAGAAGGTGGATTGAAATCCTTGGACCAGTGAAGAGTGGTCCACGGTTCTCTTCAGTGACAAGTCAAGATTCAGCCTGCAGCCTGCCAACCATCGTGCCCTGATCTGGCGTGAACGCGGAACACGGGAGAATCCACATTTCGTGCAAGAAAGACATTAGCAGAATGGAACTGTGAATGCCGTAAGATATCGGGATGATATTCTACAGTCTATAGTGGTATCCTATGCTGGAGCAGTTGGGGCCAACTTTCTTTTTATGGACGGTAATGCACGCCCCCACCGTGCTCATCTCGTCAACAAATGCTGCAAGAGTTCTCCACGCTCTCCATACCTGAATCCCATTGAACACGATTGAGATACACTAGGAAGACGTGTTGCCAGTCACCAATCTTCTCCCATAACACTTCCTCATTTAAACTTCTTGTTTTTCATATTTCATCTGTTTGGTCATCAAGTATGGTGATGATCATCACTTCATTATAAACATTTCTCAGATTCAAAAGGATTTGCTTTTAAATGGAAGTCAATGGATTTGTTCGCTTGAAACGTAGTACCTTAAGAGTTTTTATTGGAATTTTTTATTTATTTATTAAGAAGTAATAATGTTATTATTTAGTAAATAATGATAATATAATAATAATAATAATAATAATAATAATAATAATAATAATAATAATTTCTTCCAAGCTTTTTTTTTTTTTTAAACACTTGGCAATATGTTCTTTGGTCCTTGACCCGCCATATTGTCTTAGCTGGGGAAACCCATGGTTTGAAACTTTTTCGAGATAATAATAATAATAATAATTGCGCAGATACCTGGTGGATACTTAGGTTTCTGGCTGAAACTTGTATCAACTAAAGGCTCCAGTCAGCGAATTTTTGACTGTGTTTCAAAATGTGTAAAATTATAATAATAATAATAATGTATGAAGTCCTAGAATTGCACCACAATATCAGCACACTAGGACTTCACAAAAACACTTTTGCACAACTCCAGAAGGCTGTGGTATTCAACACAACACGCGTAGTTAGGAAATTTATGGACACAACCACACATCCCTAATCATTCTTGCACATGTCTTTACACTTGGCAATATGTGCTTTGGTCCTTGCCCCACTATATTGTTTTTGCTGGGGAAACTCAAGGTTTGAAACATACAAACATAATAATAATAATCAAACTTATTGGAATTCGATGAAACTTTTTTTTTTTTTTTAATAGAAGATTGATAAAAAAATTCGGAAAAATACAAAAGTTTTATTCCTTTTAGGGCTTAGAAATAAAATCAAATACAATTAACTTTTATACTTGAATATTTAAATTTAATCTTAGAAAATATATAATTAAACCTTAGTGGAAATTTACTGGAACCTTTTTCTAAATGTTTTCAATTTTTAAATCACTATCATTAAAAAAAAAAAAAAAAAAAAAAGTGTTCCGCGTGGATTTGAATTGCACGTTGGCCTTAAAGTGAGGGTGGTAGGGTGTGGCTAATATCCTTCTGAGATCTAGTATGTTAAGAATAATTTCTCTGTCAGTCGACTACATTTGAGTTTCCGTTGACTGTTCTTTCTTTGTAATCCTTTTATGGAAAGTGTTTTTTAAAGTTAATATGATAAAATTCATTTTTAAATTTAAACTACACTATCGAAAGTGAAAAGAAATCATTATGCCGCTTGTTTTATAACTATTTATATGAATTGAGGAATTGTTATTATTAAAACAAAGAAAAAATATGTGGAAATTTCTTAATAATAAGAAAGTAATAATAAGTAAAAATATGAACTGTAATATTAAAAATCATTTTTTTAGAACATTTACTTTTCAGGCCTTTATTAATGTTATTATTATTCACGTTTATTTTTATTTATATGTTCAGACCATAAAAATTCATCCGTCTTTGGAATAATGTCATTATTTAAAACTTTAAAAAACAACAACATATAATATTTATAGAAGATTACAAAATAAGGTAGTTAATTCAGTTAATAGTAATAGTTAAATAAATTTATTTTTGAATTTAAGAATTTATAAAATCCTAATTTTTCTCATGTTCGTTTAAATAAGAAATAAAAAAAATGAAATAAATCGTGATGAAATATTTATTTCGCTATATAGGATAGAATATAAACAACAATTATTTTCACCAAATATTTTCAATAGTTAGTTAAAGTTGTTTTGCCTGATTTGGCCCAAATGTGTAGTTTATTCGAAGTGATGATTTCTGATAAATAAAAAAAAATAACGAAAAGATTAAAGAATAAAACAAGATTGAAGGAAACAAAAAAGTAATAAATTTTAGGTTTAAAAAAAAAAAAAAAAAAAGGCAAGCCTCCGTGGACTTTGGTTCATGGAAATATTTGGAATACCATAACAGCAAATGTTGGTTCTTCTCATTTATCGACTTAGTCAGTATCTAGAGATTATTCTCAGAAGTATTTTTAGAATCAGTTCCACTTTCTTCTGCACTATTATATAAGTTTTTTTTTTACTATAATATCTAATATTAAAGAAATTGATAACTTTGAGCAACTATTTTATTTCGTAAATTAAAAACAATCTTTTAATACGAATTTTTATTAGTAGTTTGTGGTTTAGTTTTAAAGCGGCCATATTATAATCCCAAAGGCGATGTTGTCCAGACAACGTGTTATTTTTTTTTTTATTTTCTGCGACCCGCGTTGCTTCTTTCCAAAGTCATTTTCTTCCATTTGATACCAACAAGTTTAAAGAGCAGTTGTTGCCCGCCACCCTTCTGCTCCTTATAGCTGGTGTCCAGTTTCAGTTCACCCCTCGTCCCAAAGTGGAATGTTCCTGCATATAAATTTATGCAGTAGATAAGTACAAATCGAAGATCCGAATGGCAGCCGACCGAGGGCTCGTCATGGTTTTTCTTTCTGTTAAAGAAGTATAGTTTAAGCATGCGCCCCTCTTAGTGAATGGACTGGCCCCATTGTTTCCCCACCGTGTTCCCCTCAATGGCAGACACAACCAAGAAAACGGGAAGTAAAAATAGTCGACCGAAGGCAGCCTCTCTGTACGTAGCCTATTTGTGCTCTCTATCTACGTGAAATGAAAACAAAAAACGCCTTTTGCGTTTGGGTGAGGAGTCGCCCTGCGTTGCTGCTTCAAGGCCGACGCCCAATTCCAAAGTTAAAATAGCGAAGTAACAGTTAAGTGACGGATTTCACTAATGCCGTTGGATTCGGATTATGTGCCATCCAGGATTAACCGATTTCATGGAGAATAAGAAGAAAGAACCCGACGAAGAATCCCTTAAATGGGAGGACTTCTTCGGTAAGTCAAACTGTCCCGTATCCTTCTTAAAACAAACTTTTTGAATTTCCCTTCCTTGGAGTTTGAACACCATCTTCGTATAAATCCAGATGTCAGGCAGTCGCCGTTCAACCACTTCTTTTGGCCGAAGTCATTAAGAAGTCCAACACGTTTTATTTAAGACTTACTTCTTAGGGTATTAGTTATTTGCTGACAGCACGAGAAATGTGTTCGTCCATTAATAAAAATATAGAAGTTATTAAATACAAATAAAAAAATGTAATTAGATTAGTAAATTTCGGTTGATCGATCGAAAAGAATATTAGAAAAAAAATACTTATCGAAATACTTTCGCATATTAATGGTTTTATGTTTAATCTGTTAAAATATTGAATTGTCAAATTGATGTTTTTGAAGGTAGTTGGAATTTCGCAGCAATTAATCATCTGCATTTTCAGAATTTATTGTAAATTTATTAGTGGGGGAAAAAAAAAAAATCAACCTAAAACTTGTACTGTAATGTGAAAATCAATTTTTTAAACTAGAACATAAAATATATTTTTAGTTGTAGTAAATTTGTTTTATAATAATGTCGTGGGAAAACTTCTTCCAGAATCAAAACAAAAGCGTTCCTTGAAACTTACTAAAAGAATTCAAGCTTGTTTATATAACGTTCGTTTAATATTTTCAAATGTTCTTTTTTATTATTTTTTTTATTCCTTGAAGCAAGCTCATCGCTATTCTAATAATTAATTAAAACTGTTGAAGTTGTTGCATAGACTGGTTCTGTGTTTAAAAAAAAAAAAAAATATTCCCGCTACTTTTTTTTTTTTTTTTTTTAAGCGATTAACATAATTCTATTAATTAGCTGAAAACGTTGTTGTTTTAATTGTTCCGGGTTGAAAATCCACTTATCAATATTTCTGTATCTTATCGTAAACCGTATTTAAACTTCCCAAATAAACTTTCAAAAGTTAAGCCTAATAATGAGTCTATGCTTCTTAAGTTGCCTACGGTTATCCGCTATAACAGGCTGGGGTCAATGAATCACAAGACACTCCAAACAGGATAGTTTTTTTTTTCTTTTTTCTTTCTCTTCTCTCTTTCTTTCCCTCTCTTTTCCTTTACATTACTTTCTTACAAATGACAGGATAACCTACGAGCAGCTGCAAAGTTTTTCTAATTAGAAACAAGATAAGTTCAAAATAAAATCCCAACTCAGTAATACCCCGGGAAATGAATTCCAAAAATGGATATTTGGTACCGAGGCAATCGCCTGTAACCAAAGCAATATTTTAAAGAACTACTGACCACTTTGACAGCTCTACTTTTCCTGTGTTTGTTGTGAGGTTTTAAATTATCCAGAATTCCCCGCGGGAAAATAATCCCTAATTGAGAATGAATATTCGAAGTCACCTGTTCCATTGTTAAGACAGAGGAATTCCTTGCGTATTACTCGAATGTTGTTGTTTATTGGATAAATGTGACTGAAAATTCATTCTGAATTGGAAGCAAAATTCTCGTAATTTTCTTCATTAAATTATGATTTATCTGCAAAAAAAAAAAAAAAAATTGTTCAGAGATAATCATCAATTCCCTCCATACAAGTAATTTTGGGAGATCAGTTTCAAAGCAATTGTTAATTATTATTATTTTTTTTCTGCCATGAAGTAATGCTTTTAATTTTATTACTTACTCTAAATATTGTAAAGAGGCTTTAATTTGGTGAAGAAAATCATTTTTTACAAGAACTTATAGAACATTGATGCTTATTTAGTTCTTTTTTTTTTTTGTTTTGGTTTACTGTATGTCTGTTTTCAATTTTCCCCCTCTATCATTATTACTAAGGAGTCAACTTTTTTTTTTTTTTTTAATGTGCAGTTCCCCGAACAATCAGAAATAACTTTCAAAATAGCTTCAACCGAGAATTGCTTTTGACATCTTAATTGCCACTAATGGAAAGTATTTTCTTGTTTAACAGAAAATAAAAAATAATTAAAAAAGAAAAATGATATTTAAGTGTATTTTGTTTTAGTCTTTTCAGAAATAAAGATTGAAAAGCAGTGTCTACTACCAAATATTTTATCGGAATTTAAAAGTAGGAATACGCTGAAAATCAATTCTTTATTTAATAATCCATTTCTTCTTTTGATAACTTTTGCTTACTTTTGAGTTTTCAAATTATATCCTTCAACAGAAGAAAACCAAATTTTCATAAAATTACTAACATTCGTTTTTCGCCTATTTATTATTGGAAATTCAAATATCTGTAGAACTAGATACTGTAGTAATAAAGGTGATGTACTTATAATATTAAGAAAGACCATTTTCTTTTTTTGTATTATGTTCTAATTAGAATTGAAATATGATTTTTCCAATATATCTGTACACAAAAAATACCATAAAAGCAATTTAATTTTTGTTTTTTTTTAAAGTTTTAACTTAGCTTTTATATTCAAAATGCTGAGTCTTCTTTTTTTATACAATTCATAAAAAGAATGTTTTATTTCTTGAAGCAGATGTAAATTTCCGTTCCTTCATGTTTCATATGATCTTCGAAATTGCCGGTAACTCTTTGAATAGTTAGTTCATTATCACTTATAATTAAATCTTATTTTTTAATCCATGTGTAATTATTGTAATATTTCAAAAGGAATAATAAATAATTTCTTTATGCTGGGATTTTGAAGACATTTATTTTCTATCAAATTGAATTTTATGAAGTTATTTTCAGTGATAGTGAAAAATAGTTGAATTTGTTGGATGTCATTCTTAAAAAACTGTTTTACATTCAGAAACGGAAATAAATCTAAGTGGTTTATCAAATAAAATCAACTCACTGAATCAGTTGTCAACAAAGTCTTTCCTGAATTATCCTGTTTAAATAGTTTGAATCTGTCGTTAAACTAATTGAAATTCATAAAATTATAATGTAATCATCGGGGGATTTACTATATTGTATTAAAAACTGCATTATATCAATATTACTAAAAAGTTAATTGATTAAACGTCAACTGTACTGTAGTTTACTAAAAAAACGGTTATTGGTTTTGTGGCACCCAGTAAAAGAACGTACATTGCTGGACTCATCACATTGTGTTTATTTTGAGTTTCGAATTCGCTCATTTAAGATTGTCATTCTTTCTTTCTTTCTGAAGAAGTTAACTTGCACTTCACAGTCGATTTAAGTAGCAAATTTATACACATGAAGTAGAAAAGATTTTGTTTGTGTGTGTGTTTTTTAGTTATTAAAAAAATATGTATACAATATTCTCGTAGCTGAATAATTTTCAAAAACTTGATTTGGGTACCTACTATTTAGGCCAGATTTCAAATCGAAAGGATTTAGGTAAAGATGCAATTATAAGAGTTTTAAGGAGCTCCAAATCCTTATCATTGCTTCACAATAATAGAAATGGCCTTCGAAGATTTTGATAAGGAAACGTACGTTACTCACGTTAAATGTAACATTGACTTGAACTAGATATCAGCTGTGACTTGAGATGTTTGAGATATATTTACCTGAATATGTGACATTACAAGACTTGAGCGTATGCATTCAATGAAAATTTTGTAATAATGAAGTTTTAAGCTAAAAGTGACTTATATTTTGATGAAAACCAAAACAGTTCAGCGAAAAAACGTTGTAGCTATTGAGAAATATTAACCAGTAAGTTCCAAGCAATAGTAGAAAAAAAAAGTTGGTAGAAAATTTCGAATATGTTAGCGATAACTTCTTCACAATATTTGCACACTTGGAGCTGATGTTCTTTGCTTAAAGAAAAAAAGATTCAGATTTGAATAAATTTTTTTCTCACAAAATTAAGATGAAAGGTTTCAGTACGAGATTCAGAAACACTTTATTTTTAAAGATGCACTTTATTTTTAAATCCTCTCGGTATTTCATTCAAAGTTGCCTTACAATTTTCCTTTTGGCCACCGCACTGTTGAGATGAAAATCCATTTTTAGGGGTTTCTTCTAAAAATAGTGTACACAGGAAAAAAAAAATCAACCTAACCCGCGTACAGTTGAAGGATTAGAGGCTGAATTCACACAGCTGTTTTGGCAAGCGTTAGTCAAGGACCACTAGCTGTTGCTGTGTTTGCTTGTAATATTTAATGCTGAAGATTCTTTAAATGATTGAATCCCCCAGGACTCTTTGTTTCCTATAATACTAAATATGGCAGTATAATAAGTAAACAATTCAGTGAATTAAAATAAGCCTTTTTTTTTTTTTTTTTTTTCTACAGTCCATCTAATAATCAATCAAAATTATTTATTTAGTTATTTTTGAAATTATGCAACAGTTTTTGATGCAGCAATTCAAAATTCTGTAACGAGGAGAAAAACATGGGCTTACAATTTCAACACAGAATTTTAATAAATTTCTAAGTAATAATTTTGATAGCTTATAAGAATTTTTGATGCCTTTCTTGAGAATATTACAGATGTAAGACGTCAGCCAATTGATTGGGAACAGGACGTAGATCGAAACATGTAAGCAAATTCATCTGTGAAACGGTTTAGGTCTTAAGATGTCAACATCCTGTAGTTTGTCATTGGTTCTGGGGTTTACCAGATGTGATCGGCTATTTAAGACAAGATCCGTGATGTCTTCATTGACTTAAGGGAGAGATGATGTAACAGCGACAACTGTTTTTAGGGTGTAAGCTACTGTAGCTCTTTTGTTATTGTCAACAACAACAAAAAATAGCGTTATCGTTAAGTCCTGTCATCGGAGGCGCCATGTCAAATTTCTTTATTATTTATTTGATCCTGGAGAACATTCCCACAGAGCCTGTTGTTTATTCTGTTTAATTGATTTCCATTATCTCAAATACTGGAATGAAAACTGGGTTATCGAATGCACATCAGTTGGGTTTGTTCGGAGAGACATGTATCTGTAAGAACTATGCAGATGGGTTTCGATCGGAGAAACGAAGACAACTGAGATCATTTAAACTTTATTTGTCGTTCTGTTTAATAATACAAGGAAATCAAAATAATAAAACTAAAGATATCAAAGTTTAAGTTGTATTTCTTTTAATGCTATGTTCAGAAACATTTTGAATCTTCTGACGATTTTTATCTTGAGAAATATCAAGGAGTATCAATATTATGGAGTGAAAGACAGAATAATTAAGTTCAATCCATTTCTTTTACTACTATTTGGACAGGCAATTTACTACATGTTTGCGAGTGAAACAAATAAATTAATCTCGTGCTCGAAGAAAAATCACAAACTTTGAACTTCACAGAATCAGGATGAAATAAAATCGACAGAAACTGTCTAAAAAGGAGCATACAGAAAAGAAAGATAATCTTTTGTTTTCAAAAGATGTTCAAATCACTGATACTGTTCTATGTTTTGTTGTTAGAACTTATAAGGACCTAAAGATGTAGTACGTTGGTTGAAAGATATTCAGTGCAACATATTGCGGCAGTGAAGATTCGAAGTATTTGTATTTTATTTTGTTAATTGAATGGTATTTCTAGTACTGTAATTGCAACATTATCGTGCTCCTGAGGATTATAGGATACTTACTATTTGTCAATTAATTTTCATAATTCATTCCTTTCTAACATTTTTGAAGTTTACATTTTTTTATGTAGTTATGAAGACCAGAATAATGGAAAGCGTTTTTGAAATTCTGTCTACATATATGGATCAGAATTTGTTCAGTCCCAGCAGATTGGCATTTTTTGATTTATGCGTATCATTTTCTTTTGAAGTATATTACTTTTTAATGAAAGTATAGCATTAAGAAAGATGTGAGAGAGTGAAGTGAACTGGAAGGTTTAGATTCTTACGATACAGGAAGCAAACAAGATGTAAGTAAGGAAGTCTCCTAAGTACTAAATACTGAATGTGACGACAGCTTGTAGGCGGCGTGGCATCGAAAGGAACAGATGCGAGATTGCCAAGCTGTGCTACCTTTATCTCGGCCTAAAGATCATCTTCAGTAGCGGTGTCCCGATCTGACGATCGAGGCGTCGGGCAATCATATCCCATACATATTCAATCAGAGAAACATCTGGCGAGCGTGAAGGCCAAGGTAGAAAAGAAATTCCACTAGCATTAAGGAACTATTGTACATTCCTATTACAAGAGACCAAGGCATTGTCATGTTGAAAGGAGAACTTATTTTAATTAATATTATAACTAGAAGTACTGTACCCAACATGAATGCTATTTAGCTTCACTCTTATAATATGCTTCACAATAACATGTTATAGTAAGCCTGTTAAAGCCTGTTATAATTACCTTCAGCTCTGCATTATTTAGTAATTTTAGCACTTCATTTTCCGTTATTGGAACAGTGGGAAGATTAAACAATCATCTGTAATCAAATTGATTGTTTACAGATTTATTACTATCATAAATTACAGCTTCAGTATTTACTAAAAGCAAATTAATATTAACTTAATATGTAATTTCTTGTTATTAATATCTCTAATAACTAACCTAACAAATAAATTTTTCCGTATGGTTCCTTGCCAAAAAACAATAGCGCGTGAGTGCCGAAAATTCCCAAAGAAAATTATTAGAATTGAAACATTGGATTTATATAGATTTTTTGCAATGCTTCGTAACTCTAGTAATTTAATAAAGATTAAAATTAATTGGATTAGACAACTTAAGAAGTATTGTAGAATTATTTTTTTTTTTTTTTTTTTTCAGGAAAAACAGATAATATAATTTAAAAGTAAACGGAGGCTTTTCATTTGAACTATTTTCATTTTTTAATTAAAAAAAAGAAGGCTTCAAGTTCTTTCAGGAACTCTTTGTTAACAATCCGTGAATGATTAAATCTGGCAATGAAGCCATCTGAGCGAGATTGATTAGTAAATGAGAATTACTACCATATTGATAAAACAAAAATTATTGATGAGGAGTCAGCAGGACTTTGCCCTTCACCAACCCCCCCAAAAAACGTCTGAAGGAGTCAGATCTGGTGACATTGGGGGCCAACGGAAAAGGCCTGATCATCCCCAGTTCTGTTCCCTATCCAACGTTGTGGCAACTTGTCGTTCAGATATCGGTGGACTATGTTGTTGCAATATCCACTGAACTCGTTTTCGCGAGTTTGCAGTTGAGGAGAGACAGATAGCCTTCCCCTTGGAATCTCACTTACCAGCTCTTTTACGTTGTTGGGCGCCGGTTCCTCCTTTCTGAACTCACTTCTAAATCTTTGCTGCACAGTGCCCACTGAATTCTTTATCGCGTATTCCAAGACTCAAAAACGCCTTTTAATTCCCCTGTCGAATCAAAACCGGGTTCCCCGAGATTTTCTTAAATACTTCAAGGTTCCCCCAAACAAAACAACATTGGGAACCACTGCATTAAAGTGAAACTATTGCAGCCTTCTAATTACTCAAATGTATATAAATAAGGTAAACACGAAAGCCTCTAAAATGTAACCTGGTTTTTAAGTCTATCTTCGAAGCTCAAAGCATTTTTCTTAAAAATGGAAAGTTGTCTGTAATTTGAAATATGGTTCTTCAATTACAGAAGTAATTATTGCTATTTATAAATTCCCTCGTACTTTTGAGATTCGTAGTCGCTGTTATATTTCGGTATTATGGCATTTATAAGATTTTTAAAATAATTGTTAAGTTACTAATATTCATTATCAATCTGATAAATTTTTATCCTCATACTTCTTTTTATAGAATAAAAATTTACAGATTTTTACGTATCCTTTTTCTTTCTTACGTTTTTCTTAGTTCAGAGAATTATTAAACGCTTTCTGCTTCTACTAATAATAGATAATAAAATTAAAGTATCTACAGATTATCATAAATTTGTATGAGACATAAACTAATTTTTTTTTGTTTTTTTTTGTTTACTACGCTGTTCCTATAATAACTCCAGTTTCTCATATCCATTTAACGATATTTTGTTCGTCACTTCTATCTCTTCTGCCTCTCGGAATTCTTCGTTATCTATTTGCATTTTTATTGTTTTGAATTCCAAATTTAATTAGGAATTCCGAAGGCAGACAGTTTCTTGGCTGCAAGTAGTGTTAATTACTACACACTGCGTCTGCT
Organism: Thereuonema tuberculata; assembly: GCA_023159025.1. Taxonomy (NCBI): domain Eukaryota; kingdom Metazoa; phylum Arthropoda; class Chilopoda; order Scutigeromorpha; family Scutigeridae; genus Thereuonema; species Thereuonema tuberculata. The sequence continues at coordinate 106,052,344 of JAFIDM010012231.1, forward strand.
TCTTTGATTATTTTTGTTGTTAATTTTACTTCAGTTTATTTGAGGATTCAGGCATTTGAATGATGCATTCTTGAGCATTATCTGTGTGCATTCCCAAATTTTATTAGATGCAACTTTTTCTTTCAACATAATCGGAAGTTTATGAAAATTTTATTATTTTTATCTAATTAACTTTATTTTATTTTTTAAATTTTCTTTTATCACTTAATAAGGTGTGTAAACCCATAACTCTGTAAAAGATATCTCTTAAATCTGAAGATGAATTTGAGAAAGCAAAGCCATCTTCAGGAACTGCGAGATGACAGTTTACATCTGCAGACATTTTCCATAATTCAGATCTGGTGGTTTTTTTTTTGCTGATAATATCATTCATTAGATATCTTTCAATACTACGGTATAACTTCAGTACTGAACTTCAGAAAATTAAGTATTTTTCGTTCTTTTTAAGTTATTAAATTTACAAAGGAAGGGGTACAATATTATGTGGTCAAAATTAATTTGATGAGATTTTAGTATAAAATACTTCCAATCTCGATTCGAAATGAGATAACTGTTCTTAGCTAGGAGGAAAAAAAAAAAGCAATAAGAAATTGGCGAACCCTCAGGAATAGTGAGCCAGCTTTAATAATAATAAACTCGATAATTTAGATTGAAGATTACAGGTTGTGATAAAACTTTCAATTGGAACTATATAACAGTTCTTAATGCTTTTTAACTATAGACATGATATCGAAAATCGGATTATCATGAAGTTTAAAATAAATTGTCAAAAATATCTTGTTGATTAAGAATTTAAAACTCTTTTCTGATGAAATACAATATTTCTGTGTTAATTGTTATTTCTCATTTTTAAGTAAAAAAAGAAATTCTTCGATTGTGACTGCTAGGGAGAAAAAAAAAAAAAAAACACTTCCAAGGATTTGTTTTTGAGACTTTTTATCATTCGATATCAATTACAAACACTGCAACAAATGTCCCAAGTTTTGAAAGAAAGAGAACCAACAGAACTCTTTAAAATTAAATATTATTAATTTTATATTAGATTTGAGAGAATCTGTGAAATCCTGCTGACAGAAATACGACAATTCTTAGTGTTCACCTGTTAACGTAATTTATATAAAGCTACGAGATCTTACGGATACTTTCTAATATAGCAGCTGGAGAATTTCACAATTCTGTTAAAATGTACCATCTTTAAGATGAACTCATTCCTGGAAAAACGCCTTTTTTTTTTTTCCTACCACGCTTGACTGATAGTCCAGAAAAGTGAAGCTTTCACTTGTATCAACATGGAACATTTCTTGTGCTTGACAAATTCTACTGAAAAGAATGCTGTTAGCCATGTTAATCAAACATTGCTTCGTAATTTGAGACATTATTAAATAAGCATTATATATGGTATTATTAAGTAAAAAAATCCTTTATTTTAGTCTAATTTTCAGTTTGTTTGTGTTTTTTTTTTGGAAATTAAGGAGAGAAAAAAAATAATGCTTTGTAATTGTATGTCCATTGAGAAATTGTGGTGGATTTAGATAGTGGTAATTTTAATATATTGAATATATTGAATTATCTTGAATTAAATAGTAAGAATATTAATTCATGAAAATTTAAATTTGAAGAATTATCCTATTTGTCTCGTGTCTCGGACGTTCGAAGGAAGTCGAAAGTTGAATTGAAAGTTTGTATTATTCGTTGGTAAAATAATAAAGATAGAATTTATTTGATTCACCGTTGTTGAACTTAAATGAAGACGAAATGTAAGTGACAAACTGACATTTAGATCAGCTTAAACTCATATAAAAATGATGATTTTTTATTTATTTTATTGTAATAGATAAAAAATCAAAAGCAGAACTTTTGAAGCGGCCATTAATAAAAAAAAAAATATTACTTGAATTTATTAAATACAGATAAATAAGTAAGTAATAAAGAAAAGAATTTGAAATTACGCCTATTTGCTGAAAATATTTCTACAGTATTCATTAGCCATCTGCTCTAAACCAAAATGAAGCATTTTCATTGAAAACAACTGAAAACAGAAACAGTCCACATTTGAATATTCGTACACGAAGTAACAGTTCAAATATGGGCGCGTCCAGCTAATAAAAATCTAATATTATAGATTTACATCCCTTTAACGGAATTTTTTTATGCCTTCTTTCTAGGAATATTGAAATTCATAAAATCAGTAAATATTACCTCCTCTTCAACTCCTCCCCCCCCCCCCACCAAAAAAAAAAAAAATAGAACTTTTGAATTTTGCAGAATGGATCTACTTGATACTTGGCATGCATATTTTCGGGTAAGAGATTATCTAACTTTTGTATTTGGAATTTTTCCGGAGGATCCTTTTGGAGAAATTTGCGAGTAAGATGACAAAATACCCGTAAAAAAGCTTACAAATAAGCAGTACTTTCAAACCAATAGGTGGATGGGATCTAAACGCACTTTCCAATGTGGACTAGGGGCGCCACTCGTATCCGGAGTCGTCGGCGAATTCCGTCCTTAAACACACCAACCTCTTAGTACCATTTTACCTTTTTATTTCTTAACATCATAAAATAAATAAATTATATGCTTTTATTCTACAAATCTATTTCAATGTTTTTTTTCTTTTCAACAAAGCAATAGTTTCGCAAAATAAGTAAATTATTTTTAGGCATGAAAACGCCAATCAGATGTAAACAATAATTCATTGAACACAAAATCGAAAGAAAAAGATGTATACATATTTTGTAATTATATTTCTTTTATTATTATAAATCTTAAGTCTTATATTTCTATAGCTTTTAATTAATATTTTAAGTTCTGCATCATATTTTAAAACTTTTAAAATATTAAAAGTATTTAAAAATGAAGGAAATTATTATTATTATTCCAGATAATTTTTAATGTCTTAATTACAAAATAATTTGATTTTTACAAAGGCAGACGAAATTACAAAGGAAGCTCACAGTAAACAAATAAACTTAGAAAGTGTTATTTATTAGTATCTTAAGAAGTTAGTTTGAAAGTCTGTATACATTTTTTTAAAGCATTATATTATTATTTCTAAATGGAGATTAAAAAAAAAAAAAGTCCTTTCTTCGGATATAATAATACATAAGACACAAAAACATGATTTAATTCATTTTCAGAAAAACTCAAGAACGTGTTGCATTCGGCAAAAGTATCACAGTTTAGAAAAAAAGTCAAGACTTTTTATTTTGTTTTCTGAACTTTAAAAAGATAAAATAATAATAATAATAATAAAAAATGTAGAAAAGAAAGAGAAAAACTTCCAACTGACGTTGTCAGGTAGAGCTAATTCCGTGGTCCCTAGTTGGCCAAATTCGATAAAGGAAGGAAGGAAAGAGAAAAAAAGGTTTAAACTAAGTAGGCTCTACGTTCTTTTAGAAACAACTTCTTTTTAAATAAATTTGAAATTATATTAAAAGAATTTAGATTTTGATAAAAATTTAGTTTTTACTGAGAAATTGCTGAATAATTATATTTTCTTATAATCGTTTGATTAATTCTCCTACTTAATTTTTATTTGTATGACACTTTTCTGATTAATAATCAAGATATTCGTCAAAACTCAAATGTTGCTAATGGAGTCGGTAGAAACAGTAGTGTTCAATGTTACCTGATTTGAATCCTATGCATGAGGTCGACGCATGAAAAACTGATCTCGTTAGAAGTGCAATGACAAAAAATAAAAATTTTGCAGTCTATATCCGATCGATAGTTCGTAATTGATGTCGACTTTTTTTGAATAGTGATAGAAAATCTCATAGCTAATAATATAATTATCGAAACATGAGGGACATTGCTTTGTATCCAAAGATAGAAGGACAAATTCGTTAATGATATGACAAATATCTCAATCACCGCAGCGACTATATTGACTGGGTGTTTTTAGAGAATTGTGAATTGTCAGTTTTTCAATTAGGGGTAATTAATTTTTTTCTTTTCCTCATTTACTCTTGAAATAACGAAGTAACGAATTTCATTTTTCTAAGAAGTATTGCTTACTTCGGAAAAATAGTACTTTTTTTTTTTTTTTTTTTTTTACTTTTATGTAAATATATCCAGATATCAACCAAATCTATTGATGATGATGTTAAAAATCGGAAATAAATACTTGATGTCTGTGAACTGCAGTGCAATGACATCTGTCTCTTAATTGATAAATAACCTTCTTAGGATATTTTTTTTTTTTATTTAATGTCGTCTGAGGGATCCCTTATTAAATTCTAGAAACCAGGCGGAAGTAGTAGATTGTCCGACCGAAACAGATTCAGTGCAATAAAGACAAAACGCCCACTTTTAAAATTAGGGTTGCTTTTTTTTTTTTTTTTTTTTTTTTAAGGAGAAATAAGAGAGAAGGGGTCTTTTTCAACAAAAAGTAAACATCATTTAGCAGTTTTTATTTTCATGTATGGTGAATATTTGACTTTGTTAAAAACCTTTCTTGTAACTGTATAGTGAAAAACATATTTCTTGTTTTTGAATACATTTACTTTTAAAAACTTACTTTTTAAAACAATAACACATACTTTTATTAGAAAGTTAAGAACTTTCAGGTACTATATGTAGAGTTACTTATAATACTTTGAGATTATTTTCTTTCCTGATATTTAAAGAAATGCCTGCACATCTTGATTACTGTAAAAGCACTTATTTTCGCGAGGCTTTAATTTTGAGCCCGTCGTAATCGCGAAAATTTAAGCCTCGCGAATTATTTTTTTTTCGGTTCTTTCTTTCGGTTCAAACAAAATTCGCGAAATTTTCAGCTCGCGAAATCACAAATGTCTTTATTTTCGCGAAAATTACGGCTCGCGAAAATAAGTGCTTTTACAGTATGTTTCTTATGCATCTCTGAGTTAAGATTGTACTGTTAATCATTCGATTATTATCAAATCATTTTATCATTTTATTATCTGAACGAAGATGTATCCTGAGATGCATAAAATTGCCCTATAAGGAAGATGACTTTCATTGAACATTAACATCAAAAAATGATCAATCATCCCCTCCCCCCCCCTCTCTTTTATTTCCAGATATATTATGAGTATTGGGGGGGGGGGTGAAAATAATTCGTTTACCAGATATCACTTTCCAAACAATTTTTGTTATTTACTGTTCTTTAGACTTTTAATTTCAGAGTTTCCTTAAACTTACATTTTGTGAGTCAAATTCAGCTTTTTGGTAGTTGACACGCTAAAAAAGCGTGTCAACTACCAAAAAGCTGAATTTTGTTAACTTATAAATATATGCTGTTAGTTATTTTTTTTTTTTTTGCTTCCAAATCGTTAGTCATTCAAAAAACTGTAGACTTAATATTTTGTAATGATATTTCGCTGAACAAAATGATGTTTTCTATATCATTAGTTCACTATATTTATTACTGAAATTCAGATTTCACTACAGATAGTTTCGTGAGGAGACATTTTTTGATTTCTTTGATACTTTTTGAAAAAACGAAACATTTGAAAAGTGTTGCTGTGAGCAGTGGCGTAGTAAGGGGGGGGGGGGCGGTCCGCCCCGGGCCCCCGCCTGAGAGGGGCCCCAAAAGCCAGCGTAAGGGGCCCCACCAGCCAGCCTAGGAGCCCCCATCCACCCAATTATCCCGGCCAGCCCCTTTTTTTTTTTGGTTCTTGAAATAGAGATTCCCTTTTTTTTGGTTGTTGAATTGGAGATTTCCCTTTTTTTTGGTTGTGGAATAATGGAACTACGCCACTGGCTGTGAGCCATTTGGCGGTTGGCTTTCGGTGGCTTTCTGAACATTCTCAGGTCTAGTTTGATTTCCTGTAGCTTGTCTTTCTTTATTCTGTGTTGTCATTTTCTCTGTTATAAAGGAGAGAGAGCGTTAATAAATCCTGAGCAAAGTTCTTAGGTTTGTTTTTTGAAGACTGAGAAACAACCAGCCTATTGGATTCAAAACTTAGACAATGAACGAAAGGCAGGTATTCCGAGAAAATGCAAAAGGTTTGTGAAACATAAGTTGCACTGGAAAATTTTGTTTATTTTTCAGGACGCTAATACATTGATTTCAATATATTTGTATCAGTTTTTGACTTCTCGTTAAGTCCCAGTTCAGGAACTGTGTTTAGCCAGTGTTAAGCCCCGCGAACACCATGCAACTTTCCAGCAACTTAGTCGGCCGATTTTGGCGTCACAAGTTGATATAGACAGTCTTGAGCCCGTTTTTCAGCAACTTGGCAGCAACTTTAGTCATCCGATTCGAGTTGTTCCTACACCAGCAACTCGGAAAGTTGCTTGGAATTACCCAATTACAGGGCAGCGTTGGAACACGTCAGTCTTGACGTCACGCCCATGGAAGAAATGGCGTCCAAAATGTGTTCGCCGATTCGATTCGAAGACAAGCTCGTAAACAATGAATATCAGAGTATTGCGAGTTTCTTTCATGCATAAATAAAGTTTATACTGAAATGCAGTAATTGTATGCTGCAGAATTTATCAGATTTTCTACAGCCGCTGGAAGAAACGCATTGCATTATGGGATTCCTTTTATCACGGCCGACTCCTTTGCGAGTTGCATCGTGTTTGGGGTTGACAAAAGTTGGCCAAAATCGAAGTCGTCCGACTAAAGTTGGTGGAAAGTTGCATGGCGTTCGCATAGCTTTACAGATGCATGAAATAATAAACATGCATAGGGAGATGTGCCGAAGATATCTTGGGCCCTTTCTTCCCGAAATTTCTCTTGAAATTTTAACTTTATAAAAGTTGATTTGTCATATGGATGAAATCCTTACAAAATGTAAAACAATTTTTGTATAGTGAAATTTTTTTTTTTATTCAAAATAGGTTTGGAAATGTATCGTGAGCAATAAAGCAGTACTCCTCGTAATAGTTTTAGCACTTTGGGCCAATTCCATTACGAAATAAAATTCTACATTTGCCGTTAATTAGTGTCTGGTTTAATGTTGCTTTAGTCTGGATATACTGAGTTACGCAAAAGTAAACAATAAAGAGAATCTTAATTAAAACAAAAAAAAAGAAAGCCAAATTAATAAAACAAAATAAAAATCATTTGTAAATGAAAATAATTATACAAACGTTATTCAGAAATAATCCTATTTTAATTTCTGGGTTTAGAATCTTTAAATTAATTTGTTACTACTTTTATTGTTCTTTTATCGTCTCTTTAAGTTTTATGCCATTCCTTTAGTATTGATCATTAACAGATGACCCTGATGAGCCCTAATTAGCACAAACAGCTTCCTTAGAAACTCTCTGAAAAATGTTCATAAAAACGCTAATTCCGTTTTGAAAATATGTTGCAAAGTTCTATTGTTTATCGCCCGTAAAATTGATTAGCTTTTTTTCCAAACACTTGTTTCAAACAAAATATTGTACCCATAAATTTTACTTTTGTAACTTCTCATAAATAGGTAGAAAAAAAATTAAAAATGTAAATACAGGAAATGTAGTTTAGAATCCATTAAACGGAAGTAAAGGAGCAAACATCAGATAATTGGAACAAGTACGTGAAATGGTTTTAATGAGATTCAAACAACAATTCTGTTACGAAATGAGTCCTCCTACGATATTTGCACTTGAAATTAAAGAGAGATCTGATTAAATCAAACATCAAACAAAAAAAAGAAGAAACAAAATAGTGCTTTTAGTTCATTATTTATGTTGTTGTGGTTCAAGTTGAGAAAGATTCTCATTGTCGTGTTTGACAGCAACCTTTTCTTGGGTCAGTGCTATCTATATTTTATATCTTTCTCTTTTCCTTGAGTTTCTATCCTGAGGAAATCGTCTAAGTTTATGTTATCTGATGCACAGATGATTTAAAAGAAGCTGAATTTATTTCTATATTGAGCCTCTAATAGTAGGATGAATCACGGTATAGGGTCAGCCCCTTTGGAGTAGTCCATTTTGGACAGGGGTAATGGCTCAAGGTCCCGTTTGACTCTGCATTTTCCATTTTCGGAATCTGCATTTTCCATTTTCGGAATCTGCAGCGCCATGTGAAATTGAACAGTTTCTTAATGTTATACTTGATTAAAATCTACTATTCTTAACTATCAGTAATCCAAACAGTGAAGGAAGCAGGTTTTTCTTTTCGAAAGACGCTCAGTAAGCCTAGAATAATTTACCAGCACAATGGTTATTTTCTCTTTTTTTCTACGAAGAATCTTGGTTTGACTGGGAACTGCTCTAAAATATATAGTTGAAATGCGCTGTTAAACAGCATTTGTGATTTGAATACTGAATGAAGCTATCAATCTACGTTTGTACTTCTAAAGATACTTTTTTTTGTTGTTGTTGTTGTTGTTGTTACTAAATGATAATATTTCTTGAGTTCATAAACAAATTAAAGACGATACTTTTCAACTTTGTGACATTTATCAACAAGCAATAAATATACACTCTTTAGTATTCTGTTTTAATAATAGGAATTTTTCTCTTAGCATTTATTCTTAAGACTGAAAAGGGATAAAAATTCCATTAGTCCTCTGTGAATATTCGACAATAGCTTCCGCGTAATTAATCAAAAGGAGAGAAAAAAAATGAGGAAAACTTACTTTTATGTTCAGCTTGGATTTTAAATTGGCTTCATCAATCTCAAATTGTTCATTTCTTCTCATTTTTCCCATTGTTGAATTCAGTATCAGATTTGTGGAATAGCTTCAAAACTACATTAAGTTATTCTAAGAGCATTTTGGGACATGTAGCTCAGTGAAATTGACGCAGTTTAGTTTATGGTAATTTCGAAGCTTTTCTTGTGATAATAACATTTTCTATTTGACAGTTATCTGAATATATTTAATTTAAAAAAAAAAAAAAAAAACTGAAGTCCTTTAAAAAGCACTTAGTAAGAATGATGCCGAGGTTGCGATAGATTTCTTGTTGAAGGCCAGTGGATCAATTTGAAATAATCAATGTACCTCTTTCTAAATTGTTTAAATCTCAACGTCGTTTTAAATACTTGTTGTAAATATTTGTTTTGATTCAAGCAGCAACTTTTCTTGTATCAGTTTCCAGAAGTTGTATGTAAGGATTCCTGCGGCCGATTAATCGTATTTTCAAAACTTCATTGGTTAGTAATCGAAAGGCATTTCTGAATTATTTTGCGGTGAAAGTACAGTAGTTGTGGTAGCAATGGGTCGACCTATCATTTTTTTCACGAAGTTCTCTATTTGTGCCAATGAAAGCTATCGAAGATCCGGCAATCTCTGTGGCCATCCTTGGGAGCCGTCACCAACTTATCCGATAATTGCTAAACATTCGTGTAAGTACTTTTTTTTATAGACTCGAATAAATACATTAAATATTGTTAAATGAGGATTTGTCAAGAAACGTTATTTTTTTTTTCCCCTCGAAGATAAGTGATAGAAAACAAATTAATAGAAAAAATAGTGGATTTCTGTCCTAGGTACAACCGAGGATCTTGACCTATTGACTAGCAGTTATGTCTTGAGTTCGGTTCGAATCTTGGGTCCTTCAAAAATTTTGTTTTCTTTCCTGTAGTTGTCTCTTTCTTATTCTCGTTTTTCCCATTCTGGTTGTCTAAACAATAGGCAATATTAATTAGGCAATTGGATAGATTAGACGAATAGGGAATCTCCCAATATTAAGAAAAGAAACTTAACTATTGATGTAACTACTTTATATATAAAATGCCAACTTTTTTGTCGGCCACAGATATATACAACGGCGTCTAATTTTGGGGAGCTCACTGCAGAATTTCATGATTTGATTTCTCTACCTCTTGTTTGCAGATTGGCAAAAACTCAGAACAGTTGTCTCACGTTTTTTGCGTATTCAAGATCTCATTTATTATTGAAACAAATTAATGCAGGTAGCCTAATAAATTACATATTGATGAAACAAAATTCATGTTTATATAATTTGTAATATAAAAATTCCAAAAAAAAAAAAAAAGTATAAGAAATTGGCATCTTAACTAATATAGATTAATAGTTTTTACTTGAGAGAGAGAGAGATAAAATTTGTAGATTTGATTTTAATTTTGATTTTAAATAATGGCCTTTCCTCAAAGATATTCAAAAGTAATGCGAGAATATATTTTAAGAACTCAAGGTTGAAAATCATTATATTAAAGAAACATTCACTAAAAGTTTTGCAGGAAGCTCTTGAAATATCTAATGTGTTTTACAGTATGTTTTTAAGTATCTTATGTCAATGTTTTTCTTTTAAGCACAGAAATTATCTTAATTTTATATCAATTTGTCCTCGTATAAAATTCCGCCTTTTAGTCACATTAATATCTGACTTAGATTAGATTACAGATAAAACAAAAGAAAACAATGTAAACACATTTCAATAAAGAAATTTGAAATGTATTTCATGACAGATAGCGCAAGAACCACAAGGCATGCAATGCAATTACATTTAAAACTCTGATCGTAACCGAATAACTTAAGAACCGAGTGACTGACTTATTTTGAGAATTTGATCTGTACTGTTTATCAGCGCTGGACTACATATAAAACACGAGTTCTTTGAAAACAAATTGGTGTTTAACGGTTCAGAGTTGTGTGGGTGTAGGAAGATTTTTTTTTTTTTTTTTTTACATTTAAAGTAAAGAAAGAATTTTTTTTTACACATTTAGATCGAAGAATTCCTCAAGTACCAAAAGAACGAAAGAAGAAGCCAGTGTTACAGTTCTTAAAATCACAGTTCAAAATAAAATCAATAATTAAATAATGATTCCCTCCTTAATTAAATGATATTATATATGGATCATGTTATATTATGAGCGCCAGAGGAAATTTTAACTGAAGTTCAATAACCTCTATTGAACTCTTATTAGCAAAGGTCACTATTGCCATCACAGTAATAAAAAATTTGTATGTCAAAACATTTAAGAGAAATATGTAGTTCTGGAGGACACTGAAGATAAATGCCCGAAATTTATTTTTCAGAAGAACTTGAAGCTTCCACTAATTCACAGGAGACACACTTTTAGAGATAAGAAGACAGCAATAGGACAGCTTTGAAAATTTGAGATGTTTATTATTCATTGAGCTCATAAAACAATTTGAACTGTTTTAAGGTATTTTATTTCTCAGTTTCACTGAAATAAGATTTGACTAAAATAATTATCACTGAACTATTAAGAAAAATAATAATTAATAGCTTTATGGAGTCTAAACACGGAAGCTGGAAAATAAATAAGCTTATCGAAAAAAACATTTTAAATAGATTTTTATCAGTAATAGATTAGAAAATTATGAATCTAATCTCATGAAAATTAAAAAAATCTAACAGAAATTATTGAAGTTTTACGAAACCTCTGGTGTAAATATTTCTGGGTTTGAATAAGAATCATATTTATGTGATATTTATATAAAATAGTGTTATTGAAACTTTGTGTTTTTTAAGTTTTTATTATGACACAATTTCATTGGACTATGTGATATTCATTAAACATATTTGAGGCATTTTCTTAGCTAGTCTTTATAATTTAGCAGAAATGTTGAATTAACCAAATTTATTTTTAGACATAAACGTACAACCTTTCAATAGGAACAAGAAGTTCTTGAAAGAATTTAAAACTACTTTCATCAAATAGTTCGTCTTAATTTTTTCTTTTTTTAACGGTTACTTTTCTTTTTTAAACGACTCAAAACAGAAACCTTGACTTGGTATTTTCAAATTCTAATATCTGCTGAATAGCTCGAGAAAATCACAAAAATTCCCTTACAAAAAAACAAAAAAAAAACAATTGAAATTGAACAATGGATTTGTATTTGTCTTAAACTAATAGTAGTTAATCCTTTAAATCAATCTACTAATTTGCGAGTGATTGATTGAAGTGATTAAAATCGACTACAGGCATTTTAAAGTAAATAATCAGAATAATAATAATTTTTTTTTTTTTTTTATTTACTTTCATTAAATTCTTTTCGTCCTGTTAGGATTGAACTAAAACAATCCCATCAACAGGTTCGAATACATTAGTTAAACAAAAATAGAATAACATACAAAAATCAGATTATAAAACAAAGTAAATGATACATCACTGATTTGATGCATACAAAGAGTTATAGATAAAATATAATAAAACATAAATTATCATTATTCTGAAAAAGACAGTTTTTTTTTTTTTCTCTCCTATTCAATCATAGGATTAACATTAGTTATTAACCAAATCTTAAGAAATCTTTTTAATGAAGATATTTTATCAATTTTATTTGTTTTTTATGCCTATTTTATTAATTATGTCCTGTAAATTTTTTTTCATGTTACATTCTCCATAACTGTTATATATTTGCGGATAATAATAATAATAATAATATAATTATTATTATTTTAGAAAATGGAAAATTTGTTCTGTTTATAATTTCTCGGCAAGAAATGACTTAGAAAACATTTCAAATATAAAAGTTAAATCTTCACTTGTCCTGAATATCAAGTTTCAAGAAGATCCATCTAGCGATTTAAAAGTTTTTTGGGAAGGAGTGGAAATACGTACATAGACACAAGGTAATCGAAAGAATTCAAAATGCCTACGAAAAGTAAAAAGCCAAAAAGAAGATATAAAAAGCTATGTAAAGTGGTCATATTCACGAAATTGAATGGGCTGCTCTTAATGGCCTCTGCTTGGCAAAGTGCTCCGAATTTCACTTGCCTCGTTGACTATCATTCTGTTCGTCAAAAGGATGATTGCTGCTTCATAATGAATCGTAGATGGAGAGTGATGGACGAATTGAACGAGGACAGCCACAATGAGAGGTCGCCAGATTGTTAAAAAACGAGCTCTATTTTAATCTGCCGATGATGCCATCGACTTCGAAAGACGTTAGCAGAAGAATAACGTTTCGAATAAAATTAACCAGTATCGCGTAACAGGTCGTGATAAATTTTGACACTGGTTAGTTTTATCAACGATAAGATTGATATTCGTGAGGTTTCAAATCCTTTTCCAAAACGTTACTGGAAGATGGCTGTAAGATTCTTCGGAAGGAATTGTCAGAAATGACTAAGGTATTCCAAAACTAATTCCTTTTATAATATTTGAGTAGGAAATTACAGATTTGATTTATTCAGACGACCATTATTATATCACACGATTATGTTGCAATAAGTTAAATAAGAAACTCTTGTGGTTATGTGAAGATCAACATTTTTAAACTCGTTCAGTAAGCGCGCCATTTGCAGATCGCTCTAAAGTATTCGACACCTAGTAAAGCTTATTGTCGGTTGTCATACTAACTACAGTGATTGTTTTATTAAACCTCAAGATTAAAATGTTTTTTATTTACATTTTTAAAGCTGATAAAATTGAACTAAATATAGGCTAGAAAACGTACGAGTATTTAATTCATTCTATAAACTTTTCTTGACTGAAAACTACTGGCAGCCGCCTTTATCGGTTTGGACTGTTTTTAATGATTCGAAGCACTTTGTATAAAGAATAACATCGGGAAAGAATCTCATTTACATTAAGAAGTATTGGAATCGTTCTAACTATCTTTTATTATTTTTCTGCCATTTTTCTAAACCTTATTTTAAAATTTTCAAACAAACAAACCAAGAATCTACTAATCTTTTTTAATTTCACTGTTCTAATGTAACTTCGGTTCAGTCCAAAGATACGTAGATTCGAAGAACACATTTGACTTTCTCAGATTCTCATTTTAAAGATATACTAATTAGGGAGTAAAATGAAACTTCTTTAAATAGTTACTTTGATTACAAGGTTTTACTTTAACGTTTGTGGTAAAATTCAGTCATTGAATTAAAGATTTAAATGAATGAATAAAATTAGCCATTTTTTTTTCCATGTTCGGAACATTTTAAAATAGTAAGAAGAATTTGTTGGCAAAGACTTTATAATCTTATTTTTAAGCTTACTTTTTATAATACATCTTACCTTTGTAATAAAATCGATATTGGAAGTTTATGAGAAGTTTTTTAATTTTTCTTCGAGATCATTCCTTCCATTTATAATTCTTAAGGTCATTAGTATAATTTACTTGCCTTAAAATTGATCTTTTTAATTTCATGTAATTTTCCTTACAGAAATCAACACCTTGTCATTAGTGGATTTTCTGAAAATTATCCATGAATCGAGGATTTCGTATAGGTAAATTTTCGATCAATTTGTAAAAAAAAAATAATAGAAGATAAATTAAGTAAATTAAAGAAAAAGGCTTAATAAATAGTTCTTCTAATACATATTTTTGTTCAAATAGGACATATGTGATGTTTAACACCTGCAAGATAAGCAAACTTTTGTTGAGGATTGCTTATCGTATTTACCGTCTCTACTACATCCGGCGAATATATTAAATACGTGTTGTATAATTTCGAGACATTAAGGTCAATGTCGTTAATTTATCATTGACTCGGTTACTTTTTCAGACTTACTTAAGTAAGCTTTGTTTATGAGCCCTTCTGTCACATAACTATAACTATATTTACTACCCTACAATCCCCGGTCAGCATCAAAATAAATATTATAGTTACCTAATAGAAGGGTTTAGAAAGCAATCTAATGCATATCTGTGCCTGAAGAAAATCGGCTCAGTCTCCTCGGTAGTCGGGATGTTTCCTTGTTGTTCCAACTCGGATTGTTTCTAATGTTCATCATCTTTCTGTCAAATAAATGTCGATTCTTAAGGCGGGCGAGCGTCAAACTGGTCCTTTGAACCATGTTCAAGTTCATCTTCTACGCTGCGAATTTTTTTTTTTTTTTTTTTTACTTCATGGATCTTCATAAATCAAACAAATGCAAAACATTAATTACTTACGGTTAATATCACTCATATTTACTTTAACAGAATGTTCCATTACACTTACCCTTCAAGAAACTACAAACAATTTGAGAGTTTTATTTTCTCTATAAAATTGTTTTTTGAAATTTATATAATACATCATACATGTATACATACATTTATTACAAATATACATATACATTACATGATATAAATATATTCTGTACACTCTCCCTTGGGTTTGAGATTGTGATTTAAAATCCTAAGGAGTTGTATTTAAAAAACCGGTCTTAAGCAAAGGTTCTAAGATTCGTTGGTATTTCCTGACCAAAGGCAAATCTGAGCTGTTTGGGAGGGTACTGTGATAGTTTCCCTTTGTCTTTCCAATAACAAGGCTGCAAATAACCCGAAAGGAGGATCTAATTCTGGGAAAGACTGGAGAAGGTGATCTTTTCAGGTAATTTTCCAGTCTTCGGACGAATAAGGAAAGAAAAAAGGGTCCATATTTTATCCGAGATTAGAGCAGAGATCTTTACTGACCATCGCCGAGTTGCGAAGATGAGACTAAACGTATTTGATCATCGTTGGTGGTATAAGGAAAGGAAGATCACTTAAGATCTTAATTAATATGCTTTTTTCCCCTCTTACTTTCAATTGAGATTAGAAATGGAAATTACATCTCACGTCACTCACGTATTACGTGACATAATAATTTAGAATTTGAAGCTTATCGCCATTGACGAACGATTAACGTAGTATTTAACGTTCCATATTTGGTTGCTTACGGGCGGCCTTGAGAGAACCTTTCATATCTTTAATTCCCTGTTAGTTGTCTATTGTTTTCCGTGTATTTCAGATTAGCTTCTGAATAAAAAAGGAAGGGAATATTTCCCTCCCCCGCAAAAAAAAAAAAAAAAAAAAAAAATGAAAATTGAAAAGCATTAATTTCTGCGTTATTATGATTTCAGTATGACTAACTAGAATGCAATGGCACACCCTCGGGGGTGGAGGGCGCCTAAGAGGACCTGAAGTCCCCCTCCCAACCCCCACCCCAAAAATAAAGAAAGAAAAAAAGAGAAGAAAACCTATATCTTAATATAGACACTGCTAGTATTAATTCAAAAACGAAACAATTTCGGAAACCCATCGATGACCATTTATTACGTCGTCGTATCACTGTTTTATCTTTATTAGGGACTTCCGTCTTTCAGTCTGTCTCCACTGTATATCTTCCGTGAAAACGCCTGAGCCGCCCATTTATTTTGAAGCGTGCCTGACGAGCTGAAGTTGACAACATGTAACTGCTGTAAGTCACGGCTGACACATGAATATGTAGGGATATTCCAACTCCCTCTATTAAAGTAATTCTTGTGGAAAATTGCTTTGCTTTCCATCGCACGCTTCAGCAAGGTTTTCTTGATAGTAGCAGAGTAAGTTTGCATTTCAGTTTTTTTTTTTTTTTTTTAACAAGTTGTCTTGTTTTAGTTTTGTTTAAAGGATAAAATAAAACACATCGAACAATGTAAGAACCGAAAACGTTATTTCATTTTCTATTCTCTTAGAATGGGCTAAACGAAGCCAAATAATTTCAGTTGTAAATAATAATAAACAATTAAGAGTTAATAATAAGTCGAAGAAAACTTAAATGTAAAATAAAAACAATACCCAAGATAATTATAAGGAAAAGATTGTATGGTGTTTCTCTTAAGTGGAATGGAAGTGTAGAAATGCCCTCCTTTTAAGGAGGAAACAAAATAAAAAAAAGTCTGCTTTCTACCTACTAATTTATTGCATTTGACCTGAGCAAGTCAGCATTTTGCTATTTTTCTCAGAGGGCTCTGATGAACGATCGGCCAAGTAAACAATTGATAATGAAAAGGAAATTTTTTTTCGTTCTGTTTTTAAAGCTTTCAGTTATCGACAAGAATAAACAGTAGATTAGTTTATAATCACCCTAACTATTTACTTACAGATAGCTCAGTTATTTTGACATTTTGTCAATTTTTTTTTTTTTAATAGTAGCATTTTAGGGTTTTACCTTTTGAGAGCTGTTTTATTGTTTTAAAATAATAATAATAATAATAACAATAATAATAATAATAATAATAAAAATAAGGAAATCAAGCCCTTCTAGCCTCATCAGAGGTTCACAATTAAACTTCACTAATATAGACCAAGATATCGAAAATTCATTCAGTCAACGAGAACGCAGTAACATTGAATAGTAAATCTTAATCTTTTATTAATAATAATAATAATAATAATAATAATAATATTATTATTTTCAGTCTGATGGAAAATTTTAGTTTGAAGTACGTTATATTTGGAAATGTAAATTCTGCAGAATATTTGTTACCTTACAACCTTAGATGAATCTTGATATCAAATCAGAACTTTGAATTAAGATTGTAGGTTGATTTATGAATTTGTTTATTAGTAATGTAATTTTTTTTGTTTATTAGTAATGTAGCCAACTTAATCCGTACTATGTAGAATCCACTTGTAACTAGACAAATTCTTTTGCAATTCGACTAACCTATAAAAATTTCTTTATACCGTAGTAAAACACAGAAAATTCAGTTCCGTCAAGCTTGCTAGTTCAGCGATTGACAATCCGCACATTTTTTTTTATCTCTTCTGTTGAATAAAAAATTCTCGACTTTGCTGATGATTCCAGACCTACAAATCTCGATCGACTAGTGAAAAATACATTTTTTTTTTTTTAACGCGTTATTTATTCGAAGACAAAATCAGCTTGTGTAGAATGATCGTGAGCGAGATGCAGCAGACAGGCTTTATAGGGATGATCTTGATTAGCTTGAATCTGCGCGGGAGAATTGCGGTATGGTAGAGAACATTAGGGAATACGATAACAAACGGAGGAGCAGATTGCGTTTTGGTCCCGATTAGAGCGCCTCTTACCGAGGCCTTCGTTATACATTACTTCGTAGTATAACGAAGGCTTCGCTCTTACAGTTTTAGGCGGACTGGTCAGTTTCATCCCAGTTGTCTTTTTATTCCATATATTGTTGAATGTTTGATTCTTTTTTTCTATAACTTTAATGCTTGAAAATAAGTGCTCTGGATTTATTGTAAATTTAATATGCTTCATAATCAAGACATATCAAGACTTTTAAGAACTAAGAAAGTGAACCTTTAGAGACCATTAGTCTTAGAGAAGTATCTTAACGTTATTTGACATAAACTCATTGCAGCTGTAAAGAACTACAGATCATCAGCGGAATTTTAGCAGGGGGGTGAAGGGATAAAAGTGAATAATGCTTGTCGACTTATATTTAGTTTTTTTTTTTTTTTGTTAAATACTGGGGAGGGGACAACTCCTCTCTCTAAATTCCGCCTACGCTACTGATGAATTAACTTAAGAAACCATAAGTTATGTGATATGTGCAGCAACATGTCGCGACATAAAAGTCTACAGAATTTTGATCTTATCCTGTGCGATGTTCAGTCACGTCTCGTGATTTGGTCTTACAGCACAGCTGTATTTGAGCAGTATTTCATGAACAAGTACATAGTATTCGATGAGATCTTAAATATATTCTTTACGCGACAGACCTAAAGCTAACGTAGCCAATCATAGAAGAGTGTGAATAATTTTAGACATGCTTATAGATACTTGTATCGAGTAGGTTGAAAACAACCGAAACTGGGAACCAAAAAGCTATAACGGCTGATCGAGTGTCTGTTTATCAGGTTTTTTTTTTTCTTCCTCTTTTGTAATTTTGGACTTACTATAAGAAAAAAACAAACAAACTTCTGAGTTATCATTAATTTTGGTGAGGAGTTGAGTTTAAGATTTTTCCTGAATTGAACATCAACATCGTCGGACGATTCTTAATGCAAATTTTAATTTTAGCATTCATCGCATTCAGTTGCCGTCTATCTTTTTTTTTGTACAGTAATTTTTTATATATACCGTATCTTATTTATTATAATAGAGCCGTAATACTCCCCTCTGGTACCATGGCCTTTAGGCCTATTATACAATAGGTAAAATTTCGGAATATGCAGTAGACAGTGAAAGGAGAGAAAGAGAAGAAGAAGCAAAATAAAGAAAACATCCATGCCGGCTCCGGGATTCGAACCCAGGTTTAGATGTATCAGCCGCCATCTTATTCACAAGGTTGTGCCTGAATGGCTTGTACACTTCTTGGAAAGAATGAGTTGTCATAGCTTTCTTAGATTACAAGAATGATGCATGAAAAAAACAAAACAAAAAAAAAATCATGAATACATTTTGTGATACTTAATTGAAACTAACTTTGAAAATAAAATTGTGCGTTTTTTATATATCATCTACTGTATCTACATCATCTACTGCAAAGACAGTATACCTTTACGAAATAGCAAATATCTTTCAATTAAAACAATGTGTTGTCTTGCAGAGAAAATTCTGATGTTTGGCAAGATTCTTGTTTTTAACCCTTTTGATCATCTTGATATATAGGAATTATTCTTAAAGAAAAGACTGAAGAAAACGTGGACGCCTATTGATTATTTTTTTTTATTCAATCTCATATTTTCTTGTAATAAGCTTACATTTCAAAATTCTGTAGAAGTTGAACAAATATTGATGCTTTTCTCGAAATTCTTTCTTGTTGCTGTGGAGATAGGCTTCTTGCAGGCAGATAGAATCTTCTCTGATAACCAAAGATTCGTTGAAGAATGCAAAACATAGTCTTCACGTTATTAAACAACCCTTTGAAAGTATTAGCAGCAGAAGAAGTCTTGACAATCTCCTTAAGCTTCTTTCCAGTCTCTGCTTAAGGAAACAAATGATATGAAGACAGATAGAACCAAAGAAAAAGAAGAAGAAACTTTGGGATTAAATGAAATTGAAAGCAAAAAGAAGTTGCATGTTTCAAAAACTTTGACGAAAGTTGAAGAAGTTTCAGAACAATTTCATTAGTCTAGCTTCTTTGAAGAAATATAAATGAAGTTTCGAAATCATCAGACAAAAAGTGCTTTTCAAGAAAAGAAAACTGGTTTTCACGTAATGAGTCAAAGAATGAAAATAATAAAATAAAAAAAAATGCAGAACAACACTTCAAACTGAAAACTACCTTTACAAAAAAAGGCCTTGAATTATTTTGATATAAGAGAAAGCAGAGAGATGTAAGTATTTTTTTTTTAAAAGAAGATAAAGTAAAGTTTAAATTTAAATTTGTTTTTTGATGAAAGAAAGTAAATTTCTTTGAACGATTTTAGCTGGAGTCTTCGGAGGCCTTGTTAATGTTGATGGCGTTCTTCTCGAAATCATTCTTTTTGCAGTTATAATCCTAACGTATTTTAAGCTCCTCTTACTTAATTTTTGGCGCTTTTCTAGATTGCCATTTGATGAAAAAGGAAACTTCTTAAAATTACAAAAAAGTAAACAAAAGATTCGTTGATGTTAACTGAAGGTAAGGAATCCATTTTATTTACTTTCCTTAAAAGACGGGCGAAAGGAAATAACAAATTTATGAGCGACAACTTGCCTCCTTCGAGATACCTTCCCAGCACTTTAAGGAAGTAACCTGCTTTCGAAGAAAGACATGGCATCAGTAAAGGCGGTTCACAACGGATACTCGAAATGCCTGACAGTTCACATACACTGTGGCCGAAGGAGACACTTCACGCTCCAATGAAGACTGTCCAAAATGTTCGCTAGACTGAATAGATGCAGGCCTGAAATGCAGATATGAAGGACGAAGATTTAAAGGTAGATTTTCGTAATGTTTCCCTCATTTAAGTGAGGTGAGAACTTTGAAGAAAACGAAAATAGCTGTCGATACCAGTTAAATAAAGGATTGGGAAGTCTACGGCCATGCCAAAAAATTATGCAGTTTTGGATCTTGTAAAACTAACAGGTGCAGTGCTGTTACACTTGTAAGATTGGCAGACCCCCCTGTACACATTTTATCTTTGTTATTTTGTCTTTAATTCATCTGAAACTAACTTTATCATTGAAGGTAAATAATGAGTAACAAAACTTAAGGTAGGATAAAGCATGGAACTTCCAAAGTCTAAATCGGCAATTCACCGTGAAACAGCTGTTTTGAGATGTCACTTGTAAACACTGGGTCTGACTTCTTACGTGTTTAAACTTATGAGCACGAACTTCTCGTAAGTTTATTAAATTACACAAATAAACATGGTAGCATGTAATTCTTCATTGCAATAGAGTTTTATTTTTATAAACTTCGATTCTAGAGGTGCAAGTGTTTGTCCCTTCCTCCTCAAAACATTCAAAGGAATAAAAAATACAGGAATTACCCTCCTATATTTTTTTCAATTTATTTATTTATTTTTCTTTCTTAATAAAATAGGATGACAAAAATTAATGGGTTAACCATTTAACAATCACCAAAAAGTATCTGAGATTGCTTCTAGTGAAAGAAGGCTTTGTATTAAGTTTGAATTGAAATGTATTTTTTTTTTCAATAACTGTTGTTTCGTAATTCTGATGCCTATCATTCACTTTTAGTCTGTTACTGATGTAAATTTATAGCTTTAACAATGAAAATAAGAATTAGTTGCCCTCTCTATGTAGTTACATCGTTTATAGAAAGAAAATATTAAAGTACTAGAAATAAATGACTGCGACATTTGCAGTTCCTTTTTAATGGGTTCAGAGCAATTACAAATGCAGATTGAGAGGAGTTGAAATTGCTTACTATTACTCGTTACAAAAATACGTGATAAAATTTTCTACTTTCTCCTCTCCGTCTCCCTCGGGTTTTTTATTTAATAATTTGCGATGAAACTTTGCATGCGGTAACTGACCAGTATTACCAGTTTTAAGGTTTCCGATTTTTCATCGCTGATAATTTCGTAGATGAAAGGTTTGTATTTCGGGTCTACTAAGCGGATAATAAATGCTACGTATGCTTGTGAATTTGACTTCTTATTGGTGCGAAATATTTCATTTTCAGCTATCGTCATTGCTTTAATGACGGATTTGTTTTTCGTTCTTTCAAGACTGGATTAGCACAATTTTCATCTTTATTCGTTGTTATTCAGTGTTTTTTTTTTTTGTTTTTTTTTGACTCAAAGGAAATTTTTAACAAAACAGAGCTAGAAATAAATATTAGTTATTTTTAACTTACTTTCGTAAGGAAGTAAGGTTTACAAGAACAGACCAGTCTGTTTTGTGTTTTCCCTCACTTAGGAACGAAAGAATAGATCTAATATTCATATTTATTAATAAGATGGTCAATTATTTGCATTTAAAATTTTTTTTCTTCCGGATCCTTATGGAGAAATTTGCGCATGAAAGCGATAAAAATTTTATATAGAAAGTATTAATTAGAAACGAAACCACTGACTTACGGAAATAATTTTGACCTTTAACTATGCAACTATTACATAATCATTTTAAAATAGCACGCCCTTTGAAACTTAAAAAAAAAAAAGACTTAACATTTCAGGAAAGGAACTTAAAAGTTCTCTCAACTTCTTATAATATTTCAAATTATTATTATTTTTTTTTTTTTCGGTGGTTGTTCTCATTGCTCAAGAAACAAAATTGCTATTTTTTTTTTAATTTTATTTATCTTGAACGTGAAGTTTTACTTAATTAACAAAGAAATGATTGTAATTAATAGAAGTTAACGAAAAACAATTTAAGAAATTACACAGAATTGAATGTTTTTATGAAATCGAGTCAGGTTGTCTTCTTTGCATAGAAAACTTTATTAAAAAAAGCCAATATATTCACAAATTAATTTTCTGAAATTTTTATTATTTTTTTTAATAAATGTACATATTCATAATATCCTAATATAAGAAAGAGAAAGCTATTTTTTTTTTTTTTGACTAACAAGTTTTAAGAGAAAGAAAAGCTCTAATAAATATCCAACTTATTTATTTAAATATTTTGTGATGGAGAATGGGGATCTCCATTCTTTTCTGCTGTCTAGACGAGGAACGTCGCTTTGGTCTTATCTGTCTAAACCCACGCTAGAGATATTTTACGTAGCACAATGGAAAATGTCTTTGAAGTCCAGATAAAAATATGAAATGGCAGGGTGAGGAAGAGTGATGATAATGATTCCAAATTTTCCAAAATTGTACTGTTGTTGTTTTTGTTTCTTCAAAAAAAAAAAAAATAAAAAAAAAATAGATTTTTTACTTTGTGAAAATTTGTGCTAATTTTCTAAGCAAATTTAAAAAAAATAATTTCTATTTATTTGCTTAACTTTTAGATCGTGATATTTGTAAGCTCTGAAATTTAAAGTTCGGAGGAATTCTGTTTACACATGAATAAGTTACAACTTTTTAATATCTTTTTTTTTTTTTTTATTTCAAGTATTTTTACTAAATCAAATCATTTAACGTGCTGTGAAATTGCTTAAAATCGAGAAATCAAAGGCAGCACATGAATAATCGAACAAGAGAGGCAATTTCAATTTATTCACATGCTGCCTTTGATTTCTCGATTTTAAGTATTTTTACTTTAACTGAAAATATGGCAAACAGTAACATTGGCTGCCTTGAAGAACAGCTGTTATATTGCCAATATGTGGCTTTGCTTTTCAAGGCAATCTACTTTGGACTACACCAAATCAATCTCTTCTTCAAAGTGCATACGATCAATTGAGGTCTTGCAGTTTACTTTATTACCGAATAAAATAAATTATCCTTAACTTTCATCAGGTGGTTGCTGACGCTAGCCTGGCCCTCGGTAACATTTGCTCCTAAGAGTAACTATCGTCTTCTCATTGAATACTGGAAAATACGTGATTAGCAGGGCGGAAAAAAAATATGTAGGAAGTATATATACAGCACGACTTTCCTGATTGTTGGTGCAAAGATATGTTGTTTTCTTAAAGTTTTCTTCTGAGTATAAAAACAAAAGTGTCAAAAATGAATAGAGGCTTATTTTTTTCAAGGTTTATTTTTCCTAAATGTGAGTATCATTGCAAATTACTGCTTGCGAGAGGAATACCTTTCTCTCATATGTAATAACTCTCATAGCGTCACTTAGAAGCCAGGAAAACAAGTTAGTGATATATAAAACACGGACTTCGACATAGAAAATACAATTCCCAGTGGCTTTTTTTTTTTCCCTCTGTCAAAATATAACGAACAATACCGGTCATTCAAATATTCTGACATTGTCATCAAAGTGTTATGTTTCACTCTCTGTATCTTTCCCCAAATAACAATACTTTTTTTTTATTTATTAAGTTATTTTGACAGAAAAATCTTTTAGATAGAATATTAATGTGACAGAAAAAAATTATAAGAAAATCAAACGTAAACTGTTAACAGAAAAACGATTTTTACCACAAGACGAAAATGTAACAAATATGTTTCTGTTGTCGGCGCTTAAGTTTCTGTTATAATTTACAGCAATTTAATGGTTTTATCATGGCTTAAAAATAATATAACATTATGGACTATTATTATATCACAATGTATCATGAAATGTAAATATTATTTATAAATAAGATTCAGAAGAATTCACATCAAATGTAATAATTTTTGATTATCAATTCTTTTTTTATTTATTAAGTTTTTTTTCTTCGTAAATTTGAAGCAACATAATCTTTCTATCGAATTTTAGAATTTGAACAGATATTGTTTGTGATGGTCTTTTAAATTCCAGACATAAATATCTGTGCTTCACTCATTTATTCAAGTTTATTCATAAAAGAGTTGCTAATTACGTCTACAACAGTCGGGCATTACTTTAAATCCTGTGAGGCGTCAGAGACAAAAGTTAAGACAAGTGAATTAACGGTACATTACTGTTAATTGTCACCAGATGCTCCATTGTTAATTTGAGACATGAAACGAAAGAGCTATTCCTTCCGGTGCTGTTCACTTTGGACGCATTAAAACTTGTAGCTGATATTTACCGAGTTCGAATCTGAAATTAGGGAGAAAACGAATTCCAGCACCACTGAGTCCAACCCATTATCCCAAGAAGGTTGTCATTCCATTTGTTATTTAGATCAATTCAAATTATCTGATCAGGCTGAAACGCTTCCTGTCCAAATTGAGAATCTGTCTTCATGAAAATCAGGCTTTTCATTCTGTTAGAATAAGAGGATTTCTCATGACGATTGGAAATACTAGGACTCATATTAACGATGTTGTTGACATCATGAAGTAAATAATAATAATAACGTTTATTTTCAGTTATGTTATTGTTTGTAGGTTTTAATGATGTAATCGGATTATTTCTAACTATGTCCAATTGATTGAAGAATTCGAAAAATTGTAATAATAACGTTTATTTTTAGTTGCATGATTGTTTGTGAGTTTAATGATGTAATCGGAATATTGCTAACTATGTCTAAGATATGTATTGATATCACCTGATAATGTATTGATATGTCAAACAAACTTGAAAAAGGAAGTAAGTAGTATTCATCCGAAAATTCGGATTAAATATATTTTTTAATATATTTTGAGGTGTGAAAGAAGTATTTATTTACAATCATAAAGTAAAACGATATCTGAAATTTTATTGGTTTAATAACTTAATATCTTTTAAAAACGATTGTATTACTAACGTTGATTTTTTTAAAATATAAAATAGTAGAATTCGACAGGAAATGTCTACGCAGATGTATTGATTGAATCAGAATCCTCACAGACAATTTTCAAATAAACTTAGATTCTCTCTTTTCCATATACTTTTACTTTTCCATAGACTTTTACACACATCGATTCAGTGGTTCAGAACTTATAAAGGGACGGGGGAGCACAAATAATGATTTATTACTTCAAACTTTCATAGGAAATATTGAAACCAGTCCTTTTCATGAACGTTTTTTGATGAACAGAAAAGCCGCAGTTCTCTGATTAAACATTGACTGAATCGAGATCAAACGCACAAAAATGTCAGTTTTCTCAAAAATTTTAAATTAGTCTTTATGACTGATCAATTTCCAGATCATCCTTTATCCATCTTCTCTATTTGAAATGAATGTGGATAATAAGAAACAAATTTCAGGATATTTTATGGAATTCCTATTTTGCTTAAAATCAGTGGATTGCTGTAACATCCAGTAAAGGCGCTGAAATGATCCTTGAACAAATCATGTTAAAACTAAATCCCATGAATAACGGCTGTTTTTTTTTTGTCTTCTTACAACTCAAATAATATTTTTTTTTTAATTACAAGATAAACTAAATGTTAAACGTTATTTAATGTGTTCTAACTAATCCGGAAAAGCTAGGAGAATCTGTAGTTGATGAGATAATGTTTTTTTTGTATTGATGAGCTCATTGACAAAATAAATAAATAGACGAGGACAATAATAGAACAGTTCATCCTATACGGAGAGAAAACGGGTCTTTTGATAATGCTTACAAAAAAAAAAAAATCCCTGGCTAATATGTAATTATTACAAATATTATTTATCCGATTCTTTCTATATAAAATAAGCTAAATAAAACTGAAGATGTCTGAAGATTAACAATGTAATATTGATTAAAAGTGTCTTAATTTAGATTCCCAAATCAATCTGACTTCGATTCAGTGCGGATTATCAAGAATTAAATTCTGTAATGCTTATAAATCATATGGAGTTAAGCAAATTCGAGTTCAATTTATGCGTATAAAAAGTTCTGTCCATCAAACCTTGAAGAGTAGTTTTAATCCTTGTTTGTTAGAGTATTAGTGAAAAAAAAAAAAAAATTCTTTGCAAAAAAAATTCTACATTATCAAATTTAATTTATTAAGAGTTGTATAATTTACCATAAGTCTTCTTAATTCTCCCTCTTCTAGACATTCTATATATTGAAAGGACTTCAAAATCTTCAAATAAAATGTATAAAATAATACATTTATTAAAATAAACATCTAAATTTTCAAAAAGACATGTTTTCTTTTCTTTTTCAAAGGAGAAAACAACAACAATACGTTACAAACAAATAGAGGAAAACTACACATATGTAAGACACTTATGAAATTGTATTGTTACAAACAATACTTACAAAGTATTACTCTCCTAATTCTTCAATTTTCACCTTATTCTTACAATTTGAAAATACATTATTAATCTCTTTGGCCATTTCAACAATAAAATTGTTTACATTAACACCTTCATTTCTATTTATATTCATCTTTTTTGTATTTCTAATTAGTAATTATAATTTAATTTTATTTCAGAATGTAAAACAATTTCTTCAAGGTTTTTCTTAATAAAAAAAAAAAAAGGTTTGTAAACCGTTTCAACATTACAATTACGTGCCAGTTGATAGAATTTCAAAGAT
The DNA here is from genome assembly GCA_023159025.1 of Thereuonema tuberculata. Classification (NCBI taxonomy): domain Eukaryota; kingdom Metazoa; phylum Arthropoda; class Chilopoda; order Scutigeromorpha; family Scutigeridae; genus Thereuonema; species Thereuonema tuberculata. The sequence goes on from JAFIDM010012231.1 coordinate 106,079,283, forward strand.
ATTTCCGTAAAATTTCTATTAGATAGAACCACTTTTTTTTTTTTACAAGAGTAGGAATGTGAAAATGAAATAATTATGACCAAAAAACGATTCAATGTAGCTGGAATTAACTAGCAGTGTCACTTCGTTCCGACAAAGAGGTTTAATAGCCCATTGTCAAAGTTTTTCTAACACTATCCTCAGTTATTAATATTATTGGAATACTGTTGTTAAAAGAAAAAAAAATATGTGAGCTTACTTTGAAAGCCAAATTAACGTGAATGGCTGAAATAAGCAAAAGAAATTACCTGAAATACGAATGGAAATATAGCGATCTGGAATGACAAGAAGTAGTAGGACAAATTAATTATGATGTCCTGATGTAAAGAGTTTTGAGTTTTTTTGTTTTTTTTTAAACCCCAACTAAATTAAAGTAACAGTATAGAGGAGGATTTGTTCTGATGTGGGCAAATGTAGTTGAAAAATCAAAATAAATCTTAAGATGAATGAATGTTGTTAATTAGAAAATCTGTTGGCAAATTCTGTTTCTGATTGATCCAGTTTTGTAGTTTCATTAAAATTGCTTAGCAAACATTTTATAAAAATAAAGTTATAAAATATTAGCATAATATTTTAATATTTCAATGAATTCTAGTGAAATTTAAGATAATAACGGAATAACAGACTTTAGAAAAATGGAAACGATGGAGTTCTAGTGAATCGTCGTAATAAAACGGTTTCATGTTGAAGTATCAATGTCGTTCTTCGTGGATGTTACCGAAGTTTAAAATCGATTAAGTTTATTCAAAGCTCCTAAGCTAATGAATTACTTACAACCTCTGCTAATTTTCAGAACTTTGTAAATGGGCATAAATTTTAGCTTATAATAGTTTTTAATATACTTATATTATTGCCTTCACAATAATAATTTTATAAGCTTTTTATAAAATTGACATGTACTTAGAAATATAGTCATTACGTTTTTTATATACTGAGTTTCTCAAAATTGATACATTTGTATTTCTAACGACTTCGAATACTTTCTATGGCATATTTGGAATTTACAAAAGGTTAAATACATTAATTCATTAGATTTCCAAGTCAATTCTGAAAGCTCTTAAAGTCCACGCCTAATTCATTACAACAAAACACACATTGTTAAATTTGAGAGCATTTACACATACGTTTTAACTTTTTAATTGCCAAAGAATTGTTTTGCATTTTTTTATTGCAACGTATTTTTTAAATTTTATCGTCAATAAATATTTCTTAAACCAAAACTAGTTATGTCGAACTTCTTGATAACATGTCGTAATTAATTAATTTGTCGAGATAAAAAAATAAATAAAGCTTTTTCTACTTAAGTTTCCTAATAGAATTAGTTATTATTAACTAGACAAAAAGAAGTCTACTGTATACTCTCTTCTTCATATAGAAATATTTTTCTAAAGATGAGAAACACTTGCAGATACAGAAATAATTTTTAACAGTCCATATTAAGTAATTGTTATTTATACAGAGTGAATGTAAACAATCTTATCTCTTCCTCATGCTTGAACTCATTAACTCTTGTTTTGAAAGTGTGAAGTACTTAGAAACTTCTAATAATAATAGAATATCAAAAACAGAAAATGAACATTTAAATAATTAAAAAATATTATTTTGATACTTCTAAGGTAACAAAAAAATAAAAATAAAAAAATAATAAATTTCTTTAAATTCAATCATCATTTTTTTTAAATGTATGAATACCGAATAAACTTCAGCTCATATCTATATTTTATGTTGTAATTTTGGTTTACTCATAATTAAATTTTTCAGATACTGTCAGAATCCTCATTTGAGCTGTTCTGGAGTTAATGTCCTTGACATTTCTACATTAACTTAAGTTTTTACTGAATCATTAAAGGTTTACTCATTTACTATTTATAAATATACTTAAATATTCACATTTTGTAGCTTGATTGCATTAAGGACAGAAACTACACGTTGTAAAAATTAAAATTACACGTTTACTTAAAACAGATAGAAACAGACTTTGTGACTTTCTTGGAGCGTTTTTCTCATCAAGGCCACAATGACTTGGATGAGAGCCTTCTCTAAAACATCTGTTTCTACCCTTTTTAAATACATTTATATTTTTAATTTAGTTAATTTATATAGTTTCGTTTTCTATTTACTAACGCGCAAATATATTTAAGAAGGAAAGTTAAAACATGTAATGGATGTAAATCAAATTTTAATTTCAGTTTCTATGTTTAATACATTCACCAACGCATGTTGGTTCAATGCAGCTTTTGAGAGCCAAAAATGTAAAAGTAATTAAAGTTTTATTGCTATTTATTTTAAACATTAATTCTTTTTTATTACAAAAACTAAGAGAATTTAAAATCAGCATTGAATTTAGAATTCAGTCATTTTTTGAATAAAAATTTAAAATTCTAATTTACCAAAGAATTTTCAAAGAAAGGAATTGTTTTATTGTGTTTATCTGCACATTTCTAAAGTTGAGCTTTTTAACCTTCTATTCGCTATGTTAACTATTTTAATGTGTTTTCTTCAATAACAATATTTCTTATACTAAAAATTTAGTGCATTAAGTAAGCTAAGTAGACCTGTTTATTTTAATATTGAAAATTCCACAGTTTAAACGAACTTTTCCCTTTCATTGACAAAGAATTGAAAAATGGATAATGTAATTTCTTCAGTTAAAGATAACTGAAATAATGAGATAATAATAAAATAATAAAATTTCTTTAAATTCAATCATCATTTTATCATATCATATATCATTATCATATCATTTCATCATATTACTGTAGATTTTTTTTAGACATTTTTTTTTTTTCAGCCATTTCAGCGGTTTCTTCAATGTTAGAACCTTCAGTCATTAGGATTAATAGACGAAGACAACAGTTGCATTTTTACTAGCTTCATTAACGCAGGCTGAATGACAAAAAAACCTAACTGGACTGAAAGTAGGCTGCTGAACCTTGTCCTTTACAGAATAAGAAAAGAGTGGATGTAGTAAGGAACAAAAAAAATGAAGGACAATTTTCACGTAAACAGTATATTTTAAAATATTCTTTGTTCTTATTGAAGTAAAAAAGACATTGGAACGGAAAACATTTCACTTTTGCGTAACGAAACAAAAATCCCTAAAGTTGAATTGAAATCATCAGGATAAGCAGACACGAGGCACTCATTGCTAGAAGCGGAAGAGGAATATATCACCAAAACTCATTTAATCACATGAGGTTTTGAAATCCCTGTACCGTCGCCTCATTGTTATTATCAGCAACGCAGGCTCAAATTGACATTTGTTTTAATTTTCTTTTCTTCTATTCTCCGTTCCTTTCCGTTGCAATTACGGTTTGCATTGACCAAATGTAGCCGTTGTGTTTTCCTCTATAATCTCGGATGTCATTCAGTCAGTAGACTTGCCGTCTTCAGAACCACCTAAAGATGACAAAACCATTTACTTTCACTGAGTGTAATCATTGTAGTTCTGTATCGTGTTCTCTTCTGTTTATTTTAACGTATTTTATTTAACTTTGTCTATTCTCCTCTTAAACTTATTAAAAAAAAAAAACAAAAAAAAACCCTCAGTTCTAAAGCGATATTAGTTTATGAATTTTAACAAGAAGTGATTCTTTTCATTCTAACGAATTACTTAGTTGAAATATTTGTGAGATTAAACCTTATCGTTTTGTTCCGTCGGCGTTGTAAGGAAAGCAGAACATCGAAATGGAGGAAAAAAAGATATTAGCACTATTTGAATTACGAAAGAGGGAGTTGTGAATAATTAAAAATATACGCACTATTGGTAGAAGAGAATATTCCTTAAGATTTCTAGCATTTTTAATAGAGAAGGGAAATAATTGTGACTAGACCTTTTCACTAAATTTCTCTGCTGCGGTGTTTTTTTGAACAGTTGTTGAGGCTATTTTGAACGAGGGAAGAAAACTTTTCCACAACTTAGATCTAAGGAAGCTGATAAGGTAGGTGATTATTCTAGCGCTTCAAGTAGGAGCATTCTATAGAAATTTTCTTGTTCCGTAATTAACGTATACTTGTGATGCTAGGATATTAAAAAAGAAATACGATACTGTGTTTATTGTGGTTTAAGATATAATGTGATAACATATCGTTTTATGCCAAAAATAAACCTCAACGAAGAGTTTGTATTTTATCGTATATTTTTAGCTAGTCATAACTTAAGTCAGTGTATACACGTCGCCATAGTCAAAAGAAGGGAGACTAAATAATTCCATGACCTTTGACTTTAAAGAAGTATCTGAACTTGTTAAGATCTTTCGGTAAATGTTTTGAAAATTGAGAAATTCAATGTTGAAGTTTTGTCTAAAATATTGGACGATTGTAATAGACTTAGAAGTCTAGGCGTTATGTTATTCTAAACGAGACAATAACTGATATTTATCTTCTATAATTAAATGGAATAAAAAAAAAAAAGGTGAAATTGTTAGGCGAGATTTCAATTTAAATGAACTATTTGAGGAATATTTTCATTAAATTGTCTTAACTAAACGTATGGGGAGAAAAACATACTCTAGCATCTTTCTTAAAAAGAGTTTCTGATTGAAATCTTAGTTTTATTGATAAGAGAAAGGAAGTGAGTAATAACGATGCAATTTAACAAAAACTTAAATTTATTATTCATTTAACAAGTTGAAGTAAATCACATTGTTTTTAAAAATTGATTGAATTATGTCAATGTATAAAATTATAGCCGTGCCGGCGTGGCAGAGCGGTCTTGACGGCAGTCTGCCGTGCGGGCATTGTGTCGGCACTCTGGTTCGATTCCGGCCGTGGCTTGGCTGTTTCAGTTTCCTTTCCTGTGTTGTCAGCCTCTTCACTTTCTTTTCTGTCTGACGTCATTCCTTAATGGCGTCCTGGGGCAGGCAACGGGACCCCCCCCCTCCTCCCAGTATCTTTCCCAGGTGTTTCTGGGAGTTCTACGTGAATTCCATAGAATTAGACCTGTCTCCGGACAGAATACTACGGATGGATAGATAAAATAATAGATTGCTGAAGAAAAGATGGTAAACTTCGATTTCTTCGCAGTAAAATGAATTGATAGATGCGATTTTCACAGAACTTTAGAGAGGTGATAGATTCAGTGATTGTGAATGTGTATTGCAGAAGGTTAGCGTTTGCTTCCAAAGGATCTTCATTGCTTCGAAAGCATTTTTGTCGGAAGGCTACGGGTCCAATTTCAAGAAAAGTATTTAGAAAATAACAGCTGTGCTTGCTTGTCACTTGCTTCTGCAAACGAGTTCCTACTAACCTCATGTCCTGGTGCTTCAATTTAGCTGTTACGGGATATTTCGAGACTAGGTAATGATTATCGATTAATTTACCATCTTTTTTTTTATTGACTTAATGGTGTGGGAGGAGGGTCTTTTCTTTTTAGAATGCTTGACTACGAATGTGAAGTTACTTTTTTTTTTTCATTCTTCTGGCATGACTATCTAATCACTTCCAGAATTGTCAAAGTAATTCTTACTTTAATATATCCACTCGTGGTTTCGAACAGTCGGCTGATATTTTGCAACCTGTCAACTTTTTTTTTTTTAATTAGATCAGTATAAAGATGAATTTCATACAAATTTCTTTTAACGTTGTCAAACTATCAGACTACAATTACCAGAGACCTTAGAAACCCGAAAGACCATTAATAAAGAAATTAGTACTGTGATCAATTAGTTTCTTTTCATCAATCTGATTATAACATTTAGTTAACTGTATATTTAAAAGGAAATTAAAGGTAATAAGATTGCTAACATCAATTAACTAAACGATTTTACTATTGCAGATATTAAAAATAAACCAGTGTCCGAAATAGATCTTAAAGATGAAAAATAAAAAAATAAAATAAAAAAAAGTCAGTTAACTGCTCTGTAACATTATTTTGATAAATATACATGTTTAAGCTCTGAAACTTACAATTTACAAAGTTACCTAATGATTCAATTCAGAGTATTCCAAGAAGTTAATAAAAGCTGATTCACTGATACTCAAATTTACTCGAGTTAACTGTTATGCTTAAAAACAGTTTCGTTAAAATTGTTGGTTGGTTCTATAAGCAAAGTTTTTTTTGGTTATTTCCTATAATCAATCTCTGATCACTTCGATTTTAATGTCCAGCACAATTTCAGACCTACTCTAATTTATCTAAGCCCTCAGTAATGTTTCTAGAATCCAGAATCTAGAAAAAGTTCAGGATAAAAGATTTAACAAATTACGATTCAATATATAGATGCCCCTGAAGTTTTGCAATCGGCAAACTAATTTTAGCGGTGCAAAAATGAATAGATAAATTGGTAAGAAAAGGACAGCAATTACATAATGCTATTTATAGTATTCAAAAAATATCTTTAACAATTTACCAAGTTCCAAGTTGAGACAGTAGCAATCGTATCTCATCTTACCGAATTATCATATTCCATTTACATATGTTAGATCATTAATACTGGATTTTGGTTTATTAAATATGCAGAAGTGCCTATATAATATATAGCCGGACAGTGATTTGGGATTTGAAAAACGCTAATATCAAAAAACAAATCGCTACAAAATTTTATGCAGAAATTGTATAGACATTAGAATTCTTAAAGGGCTACCACTGTGTGAATGTCCAGTATTCATTCAGAATAAAGAATATTCGATCGGTTGGGGAACTGTGGCCGTGGTGGCACGTGTCGATTCCACTGTCGCTTGGCTAGCCGCAGTTATTGAAGGGAAACATGAACGACTGCAAAGAAAAGTGGAATGACTGCGGGGATGGTGGGGCTGCAGGGAAAAAACCACAAGAATACCACTGGGTTTTGATCACAATGGTTGCAGACCAATGCATTGAGAACAAGCGCGCGTGTCTTCAAAAAATTTATAATTGGTCTGTGAATTTAAATGAAATCGTAGTATTTTTGATTATGAAATTTTTTTTGGTTTTATCTGGATGATATTTATTTACAGGACATGGGATTTTAATGTAATGTTTAATGTAATGTCTTTCAATAAACTTTACTCATTATTTGAACTCTTTAACAAAAAAAATCGCATATCAAAAAAGCATAAAGGCCTAATAAATCGGTGAAATTTCCAAGTGATCTATCTATTCCTTGCATGCAGTGTTAAATATTACTCCTCTGAAAATAAAAACTAGACAACAATACTCAGTTTTTTTCATAACTGTTCTTGTGCATGAAAACCAGACGAAAGGAATTAGTGAAGCAACTATAAGCTGAAAGCAAAGCAATACAAACACTTCAGAAAAAGTTACTTTTTTAAATAGCAATTCAGCAATTGAAAAAAAAAAATGCACATGTTTTCTGAAATTTTTTCAGGAACTTGAATCTAAGTACAATTTTCCCTTCCTTCTAGTGATTTCAATTTGCGACAAGTAAATAAGAGAAGATCTTGCCCCCCCCCCCCCCCCCACACACACATCAAATTGAGGGCCCAGGTACCAAACGCAGCAACGGGGCCCCCTCCCACGTTATGGCCAAAATCAAAGATTCTGATCCAAAAATATCACGAAAACCACTACACGATTTCATATTTCTTTTAAACATGCCACACACAGTTATTGGCATTATTTTTAGAGTAAGTAGATTTAACACCGACATCTACTTTTTCACTCTACCCAAACGCTTAGAAATGAAGTTTAGAAAAATTTCGCTCTAGACAAACAGAAAAGTAGTTTATATAAATTGTAGACTTATTTTTTTTTTTTAAATAAATAGGCTTTTTTTTACGAACCGAAAGCTCGTAATTGGCCGGAGTTGTTACAATTTTTCTTTTTTTATATTCATTTTAAATATCCATTTTGTTGTCATCCGAGTCGACGCATTTATAAAAGAGATTACTTACAAAGTGTAAAGAAAGTGTAAATAAAATTTAGAGATTTAACCATTTAAAAGAAAAGGTATCATTTAAACATTCACAGGTAAAAGATAAAAAGAATGTAGTAATAGACAATTTAGTAATACAATTTAGTAATAGACATAAATTTGAATGGCGAGCGGTAGTGAGACTGCAGATTGAACCGAAATTTAGGTTATTAAAAAAACAAAAAAAAAAAAACAATAAGAGGTTAAACTTACAATGGCGACTGTAATTAGAAAGATTCAGACATTATTTGTAATCACTTTTTATTATCAACATTATATACATAAGATATTTTGAACGCTTACTATTCCAAACTAGCATTGTTTCTCTCCTTTTTCTTGTAGGGACTAGGTATCTTTAATTCCTCTATAACGAAATACTACTTGCCCAACATGTTGAATTGAATATGTATTTAAAAATCAGAGAAATATATTCTATCAAAAAATCAGCAAAAAAAAAGAAAAAAAAAAAAGATCGAGAACTTGAGACCCGGAAAAGGATAAGAACCACATGCTGTGTTATGCCACAAATTGGGAAGAAGCTCAAATGCTTCTGAGACATCAAAGAACATCTTCTCACACAACTGCTACTAAGATTTTGTCATTCGCTCTAATAGATTATTTTGATTTAATTTGTACTATCCATTTCTACAAAGCAAAGTATAAATGTTACTGATTATTTGTAGTTGAAATGATATTACTCTTCCCATTTTGTAAAATGTACTTAAATGTTATTTACTAAATATCGGTGAAATTAGAGTTAATGTTTCCAAAGGAAACATCATTTTCCTTTGGAAACATTAACTCTAATTTCACCGATATTTGGTAAATAACATTTAAGTACATTTTACAATGATTTCTTGCGAATGGCTGACTAACTGAAATCTTGATAATTTCATATTGAAGATTAATTAAGGAATACAGAATGTTCTCCTTCCATACATCTAAACAGAAGCACATAAATTTACACATACAGAGAAGAAATGAAATGCCCATTTTATATTTGATCACAGAAAAGTCAGATATGATCAAGAAAATTAAAGCAGACCAATCTTTCGTAGTTCGGTAGCATTTCGAAAGAATTTTCATTATACTAAATTATTTTATCTTGAAAAAAAACTCTCATTTCTGATTCTATGAATAAATACAGTAATAATCTATTTCCTGAATTCGAAATTTCCTTTATTTGCCCAATAATGAATTAAAAAAATTAAAAAAATAAAAATAAAAACCCATAAATTGAAACTGTCAAATTTATGGTTTTTATTTTTTTTTTAAATTCTGATATTGGGAAAGTAACGGAAATTTTGAAATCGGGGAATAAGATTATTAATTTATTTATTCATAGAATCAGAAATGGGAGTTTTTAGCTAAAATATGCTTGTATTTTAGTAGAACTGAAATTCTTTCGAAAAATTAGCCTGTTTTGAGCTTAATGTAATTAACAAAAATCAAGAATAGGAGAATATGGTTCATTCCCATTTAAACTGCCATGTTTTTAATTTTCAGATTTTTAGTTGTATTTTTAAGACTTATAGAGCGATTTGAACTTTAGATTTCCAAATCGTCCAAACTGACTTCCGACTCCCCTTACGGAATGTTCAAACCTTTTCGTCAGAATTGATGTTTGGATCTAACCAAGGAATGATACGTAGCAATGACATTGCCGTACTAACTGATATACAACCGAGTCTTCACTTTACATTGAGTCAGTAATTCACTTTAAAAAAATAAAATACTTGCGATCTATGTAATTGCGTTCCGGCAATGCCTAGTTCAAATCCCGCCGCGAGGCTGGGATGTTATCTTCACTTTCTCTTCAGACCAAAGAAGTGCAGCAAAGGAATGGCAAGCCCACAGCACTGTATGTGCCAAAATCTTTCATGGATGAGATCCATGGAAGATGAGTGAGTGATATAAAATTAAATAAAATCTCAAAGAGTTTTGATCATCAATCAAAAGTGTCTCAACTAAGTAACTGAAAGTAATATGAAGATAGAAATTAATGAGAGATGGGACAGAAATGTGGGACACAGATATTTCGATTCCGTATTTATGTCGGATAATTTAGCAAATATGTAATTCAGTAGAGCATGAGCTGATCATCAAATCAAGATGACTTAACAAGAAGTTTTGAGCTTTTTTTCCCACTAGACGTCCGTGCTGCAACAAATTGTCCAAATTACTTCCTATCTTCATATTACTTTCTTAATTACTAATTATTTAGTTGAGACATTTGAAGACCTGAAGTAAGATAATGTAAAAATGTTAAAATGTTAAATATTTTCACGAGAATCTTGAAAATTTGCTTCCCAAAAGACCGTTTTATCAATTTGTATTTTTGCCTCTTTGTGCCAACGTAAATTATTATTTAATTTAAAATTTTTAAAAATTTTCATTTTTTATATGGAAACCCATAACGTAACTATTATCAGCTATAAGTAAGGATGTATGTTTTGATTCTTCTCAGTTCGAATCTGTTCGATTCTTCTCAAGAGTTATGGTCTGATGTTAGTTTGAGAAAAGACAGAAACTATGTTTTGTTTTAGGTCGCTCCGTGAACTTCCGTATGGATAGCACCCTAAAAAATGTTGTTCTGATACAAAAAGTGATTTATTAACTTGTACTAAGCTTAGTGAAGAAGCGAAATCAAAACAGTAAAAGATTACATTTTTGTAAATGGTGATATGTTGTTATTTATTACCATTAATGCAATCATGCGCTATTCAAACAATATTAATTAATAATATAACAACAACAACAATAATAATAAAATACCATCTTTTATAAAAATGCAATCTTTTTCTTTGAGGATTTTTTTTTAACATTATTAACAAAGTTGAAAAACTTTTATTGCACCACAATTTTTATGACATTGATCGAAATCCAATTCTTTATGATATTGTTAAACTCAAGAAATTCAAATATAATTTTGAAGAAGTCTTCTTCTTAGTCTCTAAATCCCTCTTCTCCTCCAGTGAAGTTAAATAGAACAACCATTCTTCGATGTTGACTTTTATTTCATTTCTCTTTTTATTTAGTTCTCAAAAAGAAAGAAATGCAAACACAGCGAAAGCAATTTGGTCAGAAAATTGATCCTTACACTTCATGGTTTGTTGTCAAAGGCTAATCTTCAAAACTAATATTTGGCCTCAATTTCCATCGGAGAAAAAAAAAAAAGCACCGAAGCTCCTTTCAGCAAATAATTCTTCATTCTTTAAACATTTTCATTTTCTTATTTTTTTTTTCTTTACCACTAGAGATTACAGAGCCTCAGAAACCTTATCAAAATACAGGGCGGGAAAATACTTCTAAGTTTATAAAAGTGCTTGTCTTTTTTCTTTTTTTTTTTAATATTTTCCAATTGAAGACAAAATGATAAAATACGTATTTAAAGGAAGTTAAATTTTTATTCATTTTCAAGTCAGTTGCATTCATTTATGAATTTATTAATTGTATTTTAAAAATATACCAAATAGTGTATTTGATGACAGGAGAAGACGAACATCAAATATATTTCAGCTTTTATTTAAAATAAGTTTAATTTATTGAAGCTATTTTTATTTTTATTACATTGTGACATGTTTTAAAATCACTGTTAGATGAAGTGGGTCCTATTAGTATTTAGACTCATTTGTAGTTGAATGAAATGAGACATTCACTAGATTTCCTTAAATGTCAACGTTTGTAACAGCGAATCCTAAGGATCTTGGTTAGTTCATCCTACTTTTTTATCATCCTCTTTCAGAATTGTTTATTCAACTTTTTAAGGAGATTTCTATTTTATATTATGAATTTTTAAATGAATGAAATTTGTATATTTCATAAATGTATTTAGATCTAGACATTCTATTGGGTGGCGATTCTTCAGAAGTCTTTCTTTTTTTTTTTTTTTTTTTAAAGGTCAAACCAATCCAATCAACCAGCCAAAGAAGATGTAGTTATTGTGAACTTATTATTTTAAATTTTATTGCAAGAATCTCTTTGAAAAGATTATTTAATAAGTTTTGTTTTTTTTTGTTTTTTTTATAGTGTAGAATAAGTTGAATTAAATTTTACTGTTGCTACTAGAAACAATGCTGCAAAAAAAAAATAAATAATAATAATAATAATAATAAATTTGAAATCATTTAAGATTGTTGTAAACGTTAAATTGTAATATTTATGTAATACTAAAAAGAAAAGTGAACAGAATGTTAATGCTAATAGTCCTTACGTTGTTTTATTGTAGGGTCGTCTTTGGATCTGGTTCCCATTCTGTTAAACATGTATGACTCTTTGGTAGCCCAAACCCCCACTCAGTCCCCTCCGGCGGTGCCTGAGGAGGTGGAATACATGGACGCAGCCGCCGGAAATACTCTGGACTCTGGATTTGTCGATCAGCAGCCGTGGAGTAAAGGGGACAAGAGGCCTCTAAGTATTAGCTCCACTTCGTCTTCGTCGTCTTCGTCCAATTTGTGTCCTAAGAAATCTGCTTATTTGGCTAGCATCGAAAGCCTCGAGGACGATTTAACGGACGACGAAACGCGGTCCGTAAAAGAGGGGCCTTCATGTATTACCATTTCGTCCCCGTGTCCACCCACTACCAAACCTAAGTATTGTGATCCAAACCTCAGTTACACGGATCGTGTAGTGATGGAAATCATCGAAACAGAGCGGACTTACGTCGCCGATCTCCACCAGATCATCACGGTAAGCAAATAGCTCTTCTTACTTTAAAAAATTTTATTTACTTAAAAATTCTAAGATTCTTTTATTTCTATGTTGGAAACCTACATCATTTTATATCTACAAATGTGAAATCCAATATTCTTGTTTCTTTCGAATTCTAATTCATCCAATCCAGATACTGAAATATAACACTATCTTCTATAGGCAGTGCTCTTTCTTGCCTTCCAGTTTTACTGGATTAGTTTAAAATGAACGTAAAACATTTAAACCCCTTGTAAGGTTTGCAAACTTATTTGAAGTTTTAAATCCTAGAAACTCATTTTCTTAAGTAAAAAGATTACAAATAATAAACAAGCAATTGTACGTTTGTCTTGATGTTATAGGAACTTCTAAATACTGTTTTCTTTGAATTTAAAATAGGATGCTTTTACCAATTAGTAAAAGTATACGAGTAAGAGGTTACTGCGGAGTGTTTCAAGCAATTTACTGTTGAGAATTAACAAGATTTCATGCACAGTTTCAATGTCGATTGCTGTTTCGAAATGGTAACGAACTCGTCGAGTTCTTAATTTCCTCTGTCAAAGAGAAGGGCAATGAGAGGTGATTGCAATAGAAAGAATGCTTGGAATGTTTAAAATGGAAAGACAATTCATTCCAGAAATTAAGATGATTTCGTTTTGTTGTTGCTACGGAGACTTAAATGTCTTCCATTCAGTGTAGAATACTACAAAAAAAAAAAAAAAAAATAAAATAAGAAAAAAATTCAATTGAAAATTTGACGTTGTTACCCACAGAGTACAAATAAGTATTTGTTCAAATGAAGTATGGCGATGCAAAATACTACCTAAGAGCACTGAAACTTGTTTTGTTTTTTTTTCTCCTTCAGAAAAAAAGTTTTCAGAAGTTTTTATTTTATAAATGAAAAACAAAAAATAAATGAAGTGTAATATTTTTTTCCTTTATTTGCTTATTTATTTATGACCTGTTTATTTATTTATTTGAGCTAAAGATAATTACAAAAATATCTCTTATTATTCATGTAATTAGATTAATTTTCACTTTGTATAATAACATTCGCTTCTTTTTTTTTTTTTAACCTATTTCATAGTTTAATGTTTAAGATTTGTTTTTCCTTTTCTGTAAAGTATTATTTTTTTATAAATACATTAAATGTCATGTTTTCAATTTTATTCTGATCCAATTGTGGTTTCAAGTGATTTTAAAGAGTAGAATCCATAATTTTTTTTTTTTTTTTCCCTTTGCCATTTTGATTCGAGAATATCCAAACCTTCTGTTGTCTGAAAATTGAGAACATTACTCGAATTTGAATCTGCGCTCGTTTATGAATCTCATGGTGAATACAAACGTCCCATTTCCCAATGCTCAATCTTTTGATAGAAATGTATTGATATACCCAAAAGTACAACGATATATTGGATTCACGCATCACTTCCTCTTAACAGCTGTGTAGAACACCTTATTTTTCTACTGTGGCTGTAAATTTTATCATCAGCAACTTGTTAGAATAGTGTATAACACTACATTTCACATTTATCGGTTGGATGAAATGGTAGTTTTCTTCGATTTCCGTACTTCCAAATAGCTGGGTTCAATTAGTTGGTTGGTTGGTTTCGAGACAAATTCAGTCCAGTCAAAAATGGCATGCGTTTCTTTTTTCCATCCATTTTATCTCAACTTTAACTGAACGGAGAGGAATTACAAATTTAGTAATGAAATTGTCTTTCGAAATGAAATTCTATCTACAGTGGAATACAGTCTATGTTAATATGTGTAACAAAATATATCGGAGTATTTAATTTTAATTTTTTTTTTTTTTTTTTGAAGTTTCGTCACAATTTTATGTTTTGCGATCGCTCATTAGGATAGGATAACGAGAATTCTACAGAAGAATAATTGAAAGAGGAAAAAGTGTATTAAAATGTTGTCACTTGATAGCAGCATCTTTTAGTTTCCTGGTGTAGCTTATATTCTGTAATGTCTCTAATAATTATTATCGAAGTCATCTTTAATAAATCGAAATTAAAAGTTTAAAAATCATTTTATTAGTTCATTGAGCTAAATCGTGCTTAGTATCCAATGCCATTCGAAAGTCTTTCTTCAAATACTTTACATCATATTCGGTAAGGCATCATAATAATACTGATGCATAAAATTAATGTATTTCTCTTTTAAGTCAGTATCGGATTTATGTGGATCATTGTTAGGTGATTAACAATTATATTGAGGTATGGCTTTCTTGCTGTAACTTCACCATAAATAATGCTAATTAATATTCATTATTCACGATGACCTAACAAAAACAAAGCCAGAATCATTGCCTTTATTAGTCGCCTAACAATGGTCCACAAAAATCTCAGACGGGTCTGCTTTCTTTTGAGCGATTGAACATATTATTGCGACATTAAATTATAATGGCTTTCAGGTCAACGGAACTATTGGCGGAACGAAGCAAATGAAATATGAATAACATCACGATTGACGTGTTTCAATTCTTCACTTAAGTTGGTTCAATTCGCTGTTAGAAAGTTGTAAGCAGCACATTTCCATTGAGGTGTTCGCTTTTTAACAAAGTGTACATCTAATAGCAAACAGCGAAACCGGTAGCACCATAAGATCAAAAATGGAAAGATATTCGTAATTTCAATTTGTGTGGGACTGTTTAGTTTTTTTTTTTTTTTTTTTACTAGCTACACTTGTTGCGCACATGTTAATTATTGTTGTGTTAGAGGATCTTTAACTAATCATTTAGTGTCGTTTCATTTATCCATTGTATTTCAACTCCCAGAACGAAAAGTAGTTATAAATTTAGTAGTAAGACTATCTTCCGAAAGGAAGTACTGTCTAGACTGAAATAGTGTTTATTCATTTAATCAATAGAATATATCGGAATATTAAAAAAAAAAAAAAATCATAAATAAATAAATAAAATGATTTGAAGATTTCTTAACAATGTCATGATTTCTATCGACCGCTAGCAAAGTCTAACCAGAATTCCAAAGAAAAATTGAAAAGGGAAGAGAGTCTTAAAACTCATGAGCAATTTGTAGTTCAAATAAATTTGGGTTTGGATTTTTTTTTTTTTTTCAAATGGACTAAAAAACAATATATGAGTGATGTACAAAGGAAGTAGCCAATGACTGAAACATAAACCCACCCACTAAGAAAACCATTGCACGTATACGTGATTAGTTTTCTAAAGAAGGGATCATGTTAGATTGACAAAGGTAGATCCGAACTTCTCAAGGTTTGACCACCCTGAAAACATTACCCAGGTGTAAGCATTTATCGGCTGAATTTCAAAAACCAATAAAAAGCCGTCGCTGAGACGCGCTTTAACCTTACTGAACTTGAGACAGACCTACAGTCGTCTCGTATTTCTCTAGATCATTGTTAGGGTAGCTAGTAATGACATCGATATATTCTTTTTTCTCTTAGATTAACTATGAGTTTTAATTAGCACTATTCATTATCAATCTCATTGAAAGAAAGCAAATGTTAGCTCATTATTCATGACGTCAGAAAACTCCGTGGTTTTTTTTTTTTACTTGATATCATTATTAACGACATAATAATGATTCGTAGAAATCTCCGCTTGACAAAAAAGTTCTAAGATTAGAGGAGCATTTAACAACTTGAACATTGCTGCAATTTTTATGACCGTTTCAATTGAATCCCGAGCCTTTTTGAATTAAGTGCCATAGTGAGAGATTATCTTTCGAAAATAAATAATATTTTTATTGAAATAATTTTATTCTGTTTGTCGGATTATGCTTAAGTAATATTTTTAGAGAGTTTTCGTTTCTTGTTGAAGCCATGGACTGCGGAATTATTTATTGATCTTGAAAAAAATTCCAAACTTGTATTAATGCTCGCTCTGCTTCCGCTTAAGTAGTAGGGAATTTAATGCCGTTTGAATTATTAATTTATAATTTGCTAAAGTTAATCAACATCCTATACAAAATGTGTTGAGTAAAGCCGCCTTTAGTCCTCGAAAATTTTAGATCTCGATGCTGTTTGGTTCGTTGGTTTAAAAAAATCAGTTTTAAGAATTCAGTCTTTTGTAGCATGGCTTCACGTTATTCGATTGTCGTATATAAATGTTAACTTTTATTGAAGTACTTGTTTTTTGGGTTATGTCTTTCCCACATTAAATCTCTTGGAGCCTGGCAGTGGTCAGGACAAGGGATTTTATTTTATTTTTATTGTTGTGTTGTTTGGTTGGGGAAGCACTTTCAGAAGCAGAGATGGGATCCTTAATTTTTTCGCTTACTCTGAGCTTATCGTCGAGGGTAAATCTGGCTGATGACGCCTAATACGCTGAAACAGCCGTCTCACATTCGCGTCGATGATAGCTCAGAGTGCGAATCCTAATTTTGTGCATTTTGATTTGTGTTTTTTAAATTTTAGGCTTGATCTATACGAGCGGTTAAAACGCCTAAAAATGTTCTGAAATACACGAAAGCGTTGTTAACGCCGCGTTAGTTTGGTTTCCAAACATTCTCATAGGGTAAAATAAAGGAAAGTCACCCTCGAGGACCGAGTGTTGCTAACGCTCATGACCTTCTCGACGTTGGAAACGATCGTGTAGATTGTATCTTTCACTTTCCATAGAAATATGAGATTTCGCTCGGTTCCGTAAGAACGATAGTAGCGCGGCGTTTTTAACGCCTCGTTTTCAACGGTCGTCTAGACCAGAACTTATTTTTCACGAAGTACAAAGCTTAGATTAAAAGAGGTTTAACGTGCCCTGAATAATTCAAATAGAAATAGAAATCGATCGCAAGAAGGCACCAAAGCAAAAGTTAGGATTCGCACTTTGAGTTGTGATCGGGAAGAGACTGGGACGTACCGTTTCGTCCTCATTAGGACTCCTCAGCCAGCCAAACTCCTCCGATGACAACCCAGAAAGTGCGCACGGTGTTAGTATCCCGACTCTCGCCCCCGAGAATGGGATCTCCCACCGGAGAAATCCTAACCAAAAATTAAAAAGGGGGCAAAATATAAAACTTCCTTGTCCTGCGTAAAAGCAAGCACAAAAGGAATTTAACGGCTGCATCAACTAAGTAAAAAAAAAAAGCCAAATGCATATGATTAAAAGAGGTTTAAAAGAGGTGCCTTCTTGCGATCGATTTCTATTTCTACAAAGCTTAGTTTCCTGTTAAGTTTTGATCTCTGAAATCTAAAACAATAAAAAACAAAATCCCTATTTTCCTATTTCATTTTTCTTTTTTCCTTACTGAAATCCTGGAACACTCCTACGAGTATCATTAGAATTTAAACATACAGTGGAGCACCGTTTATACGTTTTTCAAGGGACTGAGAAAAAAAAACGTATAAATGAAAAAACGTATCAACGAAATTCACAAAAGTTAAGAACAATTTCGTAATAACTAACAATAAAAAGTCAGAGGTAAATTAAAATATTACATGGAAATGAAATACAAGAGGTATGTAATACAAAACTTCTTATTCCGGATTTAATGTACTACTAGTACAACTATTCATATTCATTCAGCATTTACAAAATAATTTGTTATTTTAGAGTGTAGGGCTTTTTTGGAATGCACAGAAAAAAGTTCATTGTGCACAGTTAAAAGTGCCATCTTAACTTTATCATTTAAATTACTGCTAATGCGATATTCTTACATGGTGTTAAAACCCACCAAAGCTTGTTGAAAACTTGGCAAAGGTTTTTCAGTGCAATTTTCTAAGACTGGACAATTGGCAGGTGGGAATTTGAGGTTGAAATGCGCATTTTATCTCTTCTTGAGTTCTTGAAAAAAACGTAAAAATGAAATTTCCGATTTCAGAAAACGTATAAATGAAATTATTTAACGTTAATATGCATTGGATTTTGCCGGGACCATTCAAAAAAACGTATAAATGATAAAAACGTATAAACGAGAAACGTATAAACGGTGCTCCACCGTATTATAGACTTATAGTAGATATGATCGAGAGCTTTCTTATTGTTCGATTTGTTTTATTCAACGATGAGGAACAGTTTCAAGCATTGAAAAATAAGTAGTACTGTGATGAACGTCCCGTTGCAAATGCACAGTATCTTTGCTATCAGGTTAGATTTAGTATAAGTTCAAAATAACACTATTGAATCACTGTGGAATTACGAGAAATTTTTAATGATTCAGTTTTTACGAAAACAAAAGACTCAATTCTACATTTTTTATAAATTTACAATAATAATCACTTAGCTAGCTGTTTTGTTCCTTTTCTTATTTGAAATAAATATGCTATTTTTTTTTTATATAATCGTACTTTAAGATAAAACAAGTTTCTTAACACATCTGTTGTTTATGAAAATAAAATAATGAAAATGAGCTTGTTTTAATAAATAATGTGGTGAATGGGATTCTGGGAGAGCTGTTTTGTTCTTGTTAGAACTCGTCAGCCACATTTATCTGTGTACCATTTCTGAGTTGCTGAACAAAAGGTTGTGGATCGCAGTTACTCGCTTGCGAGAGACTCCCAAAAACACACAACATAACATTCACTGTTGCAGTTAAAAACAGTTATTTAGGACGAAATGGGCCCGTATCTTGTTTCTGTACTTTATGAATAATATCTGTGATTAGACTAAGGTTTTGATAGCACGCTTATTGCAGTGTTTTTCCTATTGTATGGTTTTTTGGGTTTCACTGGCTGGAGCAAGCTTTCGATCCACTTTTGCCATCTGAGTTGTTCACGAAATGGGTCAATCTGGATGAAGAGTCCCAACAAAGGCCAAACAGCCACCATTGATGGAAAATGTACATTCTCGTTATTTACCCTCATTTTTTTGTGGGGTCACTGCCAGATTGGTCGGCGACCTACAAATAGGTTTGCGCCTTTCTGATTCTTTTATCGAGGGAGGCGGGTTTGGGCTGAAGATGCCGTTGAAGGGTGAAACAGCTGTTCCCAAATCCTCCCCATAATTGAATCAGAAAAGGCAATTATTCTTGTGCTGCTACTTTACGTTCATTTCCATTTTTATGTTTCACTGATGCATTTTAAACTTCATTATTATTCCTGCTGTTTATTTTACTTCCAAGAAAAATACGATTTTTCCAACCACTGAGAAGGCCTACGATTTAATTGTTCTTTCAATATGGTCATGTTAAAAATTAACATTTCTCTAGACATTATTATTTTATTTTATTTTTAATTATTAACGAGGAGATGACTTTGCATACACTGTCCGGCCACTTTGTAAGGTACACCCCTGCTGTGCGCACAAATGCTGTGTCTCACAACAACTCTTCAAGCTGGTGGGGGCAGTGTCATGATGTGGGGGATTTCTTCCTGGAACACGTTGGGTCCACTGCTACCTCTGGAGGCACGTCAGGATGCTAGAGCGTACTTAAACATCGTCGATGACCAAGTGCAACCGTACTTGTTAACAGTTTATCCTCATGCAGATGGCTGCTTCAAGCAGGATAATGCGCCGGTGCACAAAGCCCGCATCACTATGGGATAGTTTGAGGAATATGACTGACTTTAGCTTGCTGCAGTGGCCTGCTCAGTCCCCGGATCTCAGCCCGATTGAAAATTTGTGGGATGAGCTGGAACTGCTGTTCGCTCCAGGCCTTACACCTCCATCAAATCTTCAGGAACTGCGTGACACACTCATTTCTGCATAGTACACAGGTACCTCAACAACGTTTTCAGCATCTTGTGGAATCCATGCCTCGACTAATTCAGGCTATTTGGAACTAAAGGAGACTCAACACGCTAGAGATAGGTGTACCTAATAAAGAGGCCGACCAGTGTATGCGATTAGGCATAAATTATCAAAATTAAATTTTTCGTGTACCCTACTTTTAGCAATACAATAAAATCAAAGGTGATGCTAGTTTCCGATCAGCTATACACAGTACTTCATAAAGAGATGGTTACCGATGTACATATGAATTATATGATTATAAAACATATTCATATAAATTTGTAATGGAAGATAATTACATAGGCGTTTTTGACTCCTTCAATATCACTGAAATTTAGAAATTCAAAGATTATATGAACAACGACCTTCAAAATTTTTACATTGCAATTTATTTCATTTCACATCTTCATATTTTTCAAACAATCAGATGGAAAGAGAAATATATTTCATTTTTCTCCAATTGAGAAAAAAAAAATATAAAGTTTTTCATTCAATACTTTTTAAAAGGCTTTTCAATATTTGAATTTCAGTGTTAAGATTTTTAATTTGATTGTTTATCTTGTGTGTTTTTACTCATTCATTTGTTCTTTTGAATGATTTGAAGCTTAATTTCGCTGTTATCATAGCTGATCTCCATAATAAATGTATTGTAATCAATACTTTCATTAATTTTCATTTTACATATTTTTTAAACTAGCATCTACTTATTCACTAAATTTTGCAGACTTGATTTGTCAATGACTTAATCTGACAATGAATTTTGAAGAGGTCTTTGAAATCTAATTTATTCTCATGGTATTCACAAGAACTCTTTCTTTTAACTTATATATATCAATATTATCTAATTTCTTTTTTTTTTTCCTTTTCTTTTCTATATTCTTTTTTCTTTTGATCATTCTACATTTGCTATAAAGATAATACGTTTAATTTTTGGAGTCGTACAGTAGTGAATAGTGAAATTACATTTCTTTTTAATAACGAAATATATAAATAAAAAGTTTGATGGTTGTTCTAAAAGGTGACGCCGCAATATATTAGCCCTTCCCCTTCTATTAAAGCTGAATCGAGTCAGAAGATCTTTTGCTATTTTCAGCGTAATTGTTGTGAAGTGCTTTACAAAGAGAGAGAGAGGGGAAAAAAAAATTCCAAGGGGAAATCGAGGCGTACAAGCTCTTAATTTTTTTCAGACTTGAAAAACAAAAAACATTTACACAAGAATAAAATTCTAATTTATTTTTGATATATAAGTCATTAACATTCAATGAACTATTGATCAAGATATTTTATGCAAAAAAAAAAACAACGATATATATTGAGCAAAATAAAGGATTTGAGGCACGAAAACACAGATCCAAAATATCTTAGGAGGAAAGTTCAATATATGATGTTTTGGATAACTATTGTTGGCGCCCTATTTCGTGTCTTAAGAAAGTGACGATGCTTTATCCTTGAGTTCACTGGTTATTCATAAACTACAATTTTTCAAATTTATTGTAATTCTTGAAGTGTAGTAGACTTTTGTATCATCAAAACAAAAAAGAAAATTACCAAAACAAAAAATTGTGAATTCAGACTTCTCCAATGTTGAATTAAGATTTGTGGGCGTACTGAGGAGAGGGAGAGTTAGCAGAGATTAGGACCCCCCCCCCATTTATTGCATCCGAAAAGGGAAGAAGTCTAGGTTTTTTTTACTTACTTTTTTAGTTGAAAAGTTCATCGGTTTGTCTGCAAACCCCCCTCCCTACACACGTACACACAATCAGGGAAAGGACTCGTCATTTCTTTTTGGTTGAACGACTACAACCATCCTAACGCCTCCCATCGTAAATCCTGTGGGGCTGTGGGCTGCAGATTGATGGGATCTCGTCATCCATTTACTATCATCCTCCTGCAATCTTCTGAAAAATTTTAAATGCCGATGTTAGAAATTTTATGTTCATTGGATTTAATTAAACTAGCGTGAAGCCCCGTATTTACAGGATTGTCCCGATAAATTTATTACGGGACTCGTAACGGCCCCGTACTTTAATGCAATTTCAAGATAACCATTTAAGATAACTATTTTCATTTGAATCATCTGAATTGAGTGATTCTGCAGTCTAGTAATAGTGAATCATTCGTCGAGTATTCTGCACTATAACGTTAATAACGCACGTTTTTAATAAATTTGGATATAATGCTCGCGTTTAGAATCAGATGATTACGTTACTAATCGCGAGAATGTAAAGTTCATATTAACGCTTGAGTGTCCAACCTAAGAAACATTTTCTTTATACCAGTATATAATTGCGAATAATCATATTTATAAACAAATTTATGAATTCTATTATTACTTTAATGTTATAATCAATACGCTTATATGAATGGCCATTAGAATTGATATCAGAAATTATTGCATATTTCAGGCACGTAGCCAAGATTTTGTTTAGTAGAGGGTCCGATTTTGTTGGGTGGGGATGGGGGGATTGTCCATCACATTAAATTTTTATACATGACCTTGTTTTCTTTAAATGAAAATTTAAAAGTAAAATGATCTTAATAGTAAAAATCTATGGCGAGAGAATGCTCTTTAAAGAATTTCATCATTAAGAAAACGTATACACATTTGCACTTAAATATACAGTTTGTTTGTTGTTTTTTTTTTCTTCCCTGAAAGGGGGAGGGGAGAAGCTCCGGACCCCCCCCCCCCCGCCTCGTTTTTAAAAGTAAACATTAAAAATAATGATTGCAACAATGGTAAAACGCCGCGCAATTTTATCTACTTGGAAACTTGTAAGAAACAGCATTTATTTCTTTCAAGTAAGTAAGGAATACAAACAATAAAGTTTGGTTGATTTTTTGTCCACTACATTAAAAAGTCGGATATTTTTATTTTCAAAATATGGTCCCCCTAAATTAAAAAAAAAAAAAAAAAATCTAGAAGGATTTAAATAAAATTAGCTTTTTAAATAAAAGAATTGTGATTTTTATAAATTTTCCAGAGCTGCTGTGTAAATGTTAAATATAATACAGTAAAACCCCGTTATTACGCTCGTCAAGGGACCATGAACTACAAGCGTAATAAGCGGGATAGCGCTATAGACAGGAAATGATTTATGAGATGGGGAAACATTTCGACACCATTTTACAGGAAAGATACTTGATTCTGCAATAGATATAGTGCAAATGTGAGCTTATTTCCTATTAAGAAAATCTTTGATTGTGGTTTGCCGTGTGTGTGTGCTACTGTTATGAATTATGACATTTTCAATGCGGTTCAATTAACTATTAACATCAATTGATACACCACTAGGAGCAACACTAATATATTTTCGGAGCAGATTTAGTGCACTGCCCGCTATTTCGCGCGCTTTTTCTTGAATAATGGCACTGCTGCATCACGGGACTGCTGAATCCACTCAATTAGAATTTCCTCGGCATCTTAACATTTTCCACTCTTTACTTTTTTTACGTTTGCAACCACCCTTCGCTGCATTCGTAATTCCATTCTTATTTTTTATTATTGTTCTCAGAGTGGATGAGGTAATTCCTAGAGATTCTGCGAAATCCTTCGGACTTCGCAGAATTGTGTAGAATTCTCGTCGTACTTACGGAGAATTTCTAATTTTTCACTTATAGAAAGGGATTTCCGCTTCGAAATTTTGCACTAACTTACTGTATCACAGACCCACACTTCAAAGAGTTCAAAGATTCTCTCCTACCAGGGAAAGTAAAGAATCTTTACAGTGTTACATTTCTTTTCGATACAAAATTTCCGATATAAAAAAAACGCTACAAGCGGGATTTGAAGCATTAAAAGAGGGTAAAAGTATACAGAGTTACATAGAAAATTCCAGGGACCGTATGAAAGGAGCGTAAAGAACGGGATAGTGCTATAAGCGGGAGCGTAATAACGGGGTTTTACTGTATTTATATTTAATCGCTTATTTTAAATTCAGCTATTTCGAAAGTAGAATAGTTGGAACTGAAAGTGTTTACACAAACCCTTCCCATTCATTCCCGGTTTGAAAACTCCTACTTTTTAGTTACGTATAAAGCCAATCAGTGTATTAATCATTTGCTCATCCGTCCATCAGAGCCGTTTCTAGGTGTTCTGGCACCCTAGGCGAGAACTGAAAAATGCCGCCCCCATCAAAAAATAAAAACAAAATAGAATCTTTAATTCAACAACCAAAAAAAAAAAAAAAACGACAATCCTATTTTAACAACCAAAAAAAAACGGAATCTTCAATTGAACAACCAAAAAAAAAACAATCCGTCCTTCGGCCGCCCTAGGCGACCGCCTAGTCTTGCCTAACGGTAGAAACAGCCCTGCCGTCCATTATTCCCAGGGGAGTCGAGTGATTTGGCGGTCGAAGTGGTATATTGGTAGATCCACGGCCCAAGTCATGGCTAAGTGTCCTTCTTTCATTTCCGTCCTTGAGACCATGAAAAAAAAGGTTTGGATTTTGTGAAAGCTTCATCATTCACTTAGTTTTAAGGCTACATATTAATAAATAGCATCAGTGGATTTTAGTATGAAAAGCGGTTTTCTTAGTTTTAATTCGAATATATTTTTTAAAGAATTTAATTACTAAATTTACAGTATACCTTTTTTTTCCTTTTTTTCCGGTATATATTTATCTGTTCTTTAAACAAGCAGTTAGCTGATATCTTGCAGGTCGAAATCTTCCTTTGTTTATCCTTTTCAATTTGTTTTAACTTTTTTTTCCCTTTTTTAACGTTGTAAATAGTAGTTTTTTTAAATGTGTGATGAACATTATTTAATGTTAAAATAGATATTATGAATATACAGTTTAGTTGCGATTAAATAGTCATGTTATTTTACTAGGTGATGTTTGGTCTGATTGTTTCCTAGTCCTAACACATTTTTTTTTTATCTTTATCTAATTCATCAAGTACTAATTTGCCATGAAAAATCCCGAAAATACAGCTTTAATCCACATCCTAAATGTGGAGAGCCAAGGGATCTTGGCCTGCCCCACCCCTCCTTAATTTTGGAGATTTTTTTTTTATTGTTGAGGTCAGCTCACTAGCTTGGCCCACGCCGCCGAAATAAAATCCTATAAACGTTTCTGATCCGCAACAAAAACTCGTTGAAAGGGATTTAGCCTTTTTACCATAGCTATAACTGGAAAGACTTGACTTCAGCAATCCATCAACTTATGGCAAACCAACCAATTCAACTTTAAATATTTCGATTATGTTTGTAATTTTCAGTATTACGTCAGTCAATTTGACACCATGGAAAAATTCCACCGAATAAATTTCTGTTCTTTATTTCAATGCATTCCTAATCTGACCCCAGGTTAAAAATAGCAGAAAATCTGATTGAAAGATCAAGGTTGTTGTTGAAAAGAAACAGAGCGGTATCTGTGTTTTGATGAGAGGGCGGCGGTTCAGCATTCTGCTGTTGCAAAACAGTCCTTTTCCTTGTTTAAAAAAATTGTTAAGAAGGTTCATTCTGAATTAATAAAAAAAGGATATTAAAAGTTTAATAGTTACTTAACTGTTAACTTACTGATGGCAAAGAGCAGCAATGTTTAAAAGCTGTCAGCATTGTATCATAATTATACGGTTTATATATTGTTGAATAAAAATTACCATTAAAAGTATTTGTTTTATAATGTTTATTAGTTCTAACTTTAATATTTTTATTTAAGTAAAGTTAGATTGCTAGAGGCAATGAGATATTCTGACGCTTGGGCTGTTTTATTACTGTAGCCCTTTGATGGGAGCTTTTTTTTTCTTTGACAATTTAAAGTTCACATCTCGAAGACATCATCATGCCACCCATTATTATGCATATTCCATATTGATATTTATTATTGATTTATTATTTACTAATAAATTGAGGCATGTATCATTTAATGAATAAAATTTTGATTTTTTTTTTTTCACTTTTAATAAGGATTAATTTTAGTAGTGTAATATATATATTTAGTAGTGTAATTTTAGTATTATCATATATATATATATGAATAAAGTTAATTATCTCAGTTCACTAAAGTGAAATTAATTAAACTTGACATTCAGCAAATGCAATGTATACAGGCAGATCCCAGTATTGTGACAAGTTAGGTTCCAAACATTTGTAGTGGAGCAAAAATCGTCTGATTGTGAAACGCTGCCCTTTTTTTTTCCCCCACATATCGATGCATCACTGGATTAACAACAAAAGCACATGCTTAGAGGGAAGGTGAGGTGGGGCAAAGAGTTCCATCATCATCGAATTTTAAGGATTTCCAGATCCATAGAAAGGGCCTATCTATTAGCACATTCCAAAAGCCACAAATTTTTTATTACTTGCGCTTTATTTTATTACATTCAATTAACCAATTTTAGGTTCTGTGTCCCACGATGTCATCTTAAATCTGAGATAAGTTTCTGACAATCTTTGTCTCAGCATACAATTAGCTATGTTGGGCTGGCTTACTAATGTTTTTCTGCTTAAATTTCAGTGTTTTTTTTTGCAATCATTATAAAAAATATTACATGATCCATATTGTTTTGTGTTCTTATTCCGGTGTGGTCTCGAGTGCAGAGCTACGACCTCTAACGAGACAGATGCATCAGAACCTGGGTTCAAATCCCGGTCACAGTTTGGTTGATTCAATTTCTTTTCCTATGTTTGTCAGCCTCCTCTTCACTTTCTCTTTGGGTCTGAATCCTGATCATAATGACTTCCTGGGGAAGGCAAACCACCCCTAGTAAGGGGCGGGTCTCCAATTTGAGGGCACCTTCCCCAGTTTCAAGGCGCTGATGAAGTGAAAGTAGTTTGGCCGTACTTTCACAGAAACCGTTTTCTGAAATTTGTATTGGGATTTTAAATTTCAGATAGCTGTCCGGCTATTTGTTTAGTAAGTTAAGTTTAAGTTAATTTTATTTATATTCTTTACATTCTAAATTCTCTAAATTGCAAATGATTGATTGAAATCTTTGCATTGCTAAACTCGAATTGGTGTCATTTGAGTTTGGCCATCAGATATATATATATATATTGTGTGTGTGTTTTATTTTTGCTCTGTACTTTTCAGATCCCAAGATGAAATGTGTTCAATTAAGTGAAAAAAAAGATATTTTGCTTTGTACAAATAATGATATTTCTTTATTAGAATATTTATTTAAAAAAAAAATTGTCCACCAACATCAATTTCAAGAAAAACGATTTTCAGACTTAAAACTATGTCATCTGGACACCAAAATGTCGTATCAGTGAATCAGTTGTCTCAAAATTGGAGAAAGTCTGCAATTGAGAGCTATCATATGAGCGAATGCTAACTGTTGCAAAACGGGAAATAATTTTATTTTAGACATTGATAAAGCTCGAAGCTACAACCATATGAAAGTTTATGCAGTTTTAGCTTGGTCAGCAGCTTCATAATATCACATGCTTCAGCTTCATCATCACCTGATGTATGGTCTATGTTAATTGAGAAAAAGGAGGGTTTTTTTTTTTTCTGTAGTGCCTGTCGTGAGCTTCCCTGGATAGCACAAGAAGCTCTTCAGAATGAAATATCAAGTGAAGTGAAGTTAAAAGGAAAAGACTGATTAAATTTGAGATCTTATGAACTTACTTTTTGATTTAACTCTTTGACAAAGCAGTGCTAGCTTTATTCATATTGATGACAGTTGTAGCAGACTGCATAGCTGA